>OX377203.1:46257076-46304403 GCA_947396885.1 Heligmosomoides polygyrus polygyrus
ATCTGTTGCTGCACATTTCATCATCTCAAAGTCCATTGCCGATTCGTTATCCTTTCCTTGGAAGACTGTTATAGCTTAACTGGAAACAACTGAGTGTTGTTGTTGAGTCGAGCTCTTGCCAGTGCGGTAGATTCCAAGGTCTCGAACGGAGTTGAGGAGCGACGAGTTCGCAGCGTGGCAAACGTGACGCCGCAACGTGATGCCCGCAAAATAGTGGCGCGGCAATTGTCGGAGCGGAGCAATGCCACATCACTACCCCATAAGCTAAATGGATGGAGCCAATTTCATCGCATCCACTCCACATACGACGCCTATAGGATCACGGTGGGACTAATTGACGAGACAAGCGGAAGTTTAGACGTAGAACGCGAGGTGTTCCCAAGCAAGGCAGTAGGCCCAACACTTTTAGTTTTTAAAAAGGGGCATCTAATTACCTGAGAAATCTTTGCATTTTTTCATCTGCATAGTTTTAGTGAAGCCAAGACCATGGAGAATTTCAGCGGCCCGCTTCTCAGCTAGAGCTGCATCCATTTCATCGAGCCGATCGTACACATCCATAAGCCTTTCCTGACTCTCTTAAGACAAACATAGATCATGACAGCAGGACAGCAGACAGAGACTACAAAGTAATGACGAACCATCATCATCATTCCCTGCTAATACCTCGGCAAGATGCTCAAGTTTCTTCCGTTCAACGTCAACATCAACAACAGCTTGCAGTGTAGTAGTGTTTGAAGCAGGCATTTCACGAGATACCTGAATGAACATATCGAAAGGGAAAACATCAAAACGAATAAGGTGAAGATCTTACAAAATATAGGGCCAACAGTCAAAGACAATCTAAAAATCTAACCAAGTACATGTCGACACCGTCAGGAATAGGCAGCTCACGATTTACAATGGCGTGCATGATCGTAGATTTACCTTCAACATGTGCCTTGTAATAACATAGCGTAATAACAGCCATTTAGCCGAATGTCTAATAAAACTTACCGCTTCCATTGAGTCCAATCAAACCATATCTTCTACCTCGGTTCAGCTCTAGTTTTGTGTCTACTACAATCTCCCTACCATGGAAAGTTATCTGGAAGATAGTGATAAAAAAGGGAACTAAAAATGTGAAAATCAGTGGAATATCTAAGTTTCCCAAATCATTCTAAAATGACAGCCTGTTCTTGGCTTGCTTTACCCCATAGGCTTTACTTGCTAGAAGCAAAGTACAGCTGACGATGACAGCTATTTAATCAAAACATGATAAAGAAGCACGGGCTAAGTGGCTCCAGTGAGGGGGAGAAATAAACGCCGGATATCAGGACCGGCTCACCGTAACCGCAGTGCGGGTCGCGCCGACACTTTTGCTGTCCGCGCCCTCCTAGCTTAGAGATCGCGCGTCGGCGTCCACGCTGCGACGTCCGATCGATGTCTTCCGCGCCTGCAATGGCACCGTGGCCAAGTGGATCGTGGTGCAGTAGGTAGAGCGTTTGCTTCATGCGAGGGATGTCGGGGGGTTCGGTTCCCGTGCCTCGCGGCGTTCTTGCACTTCAGCTGAGTACCTAACCAGGGAATGCCGTCAGCTTCCCATTCAACTTCGGATTGAGACGTATATCACGTGAAAGAGCTCGAGACGCTGATCACAGATATGTAGACCAAATTTGCTTAATGGATCTCCTAAGCGAGTTATGGCCGGCGGAAGCCGCGATATCTTTCATGTGTTAGTCGCGCTCAATCAGCGTTGGGCGCAGCATTGCGCGGAAATCAGTGGTAGAGCGCGCGCTCCAAAGGATTGAGTTCATTGGTTCGGTTCCCGCCGCTGATGGGGTTTTTGCATTTTGTGACCTATCTTCGACGAGGACCTATAACCTCACCAGCGTCGGTTGCGGGCTTCGCCCGCACCCGACTCTGGCCGGGCGGGCTACGCTAGGCTAGCCGGCTTCGCCGGCGTCGTGTGTGGTGAGCCATGTGGGGTCAGAAACCCAACCCAACCTCGACCCCGCTAGGGTCCCCACAACCCAGCGTTGGTTGCGGGCTTCGCCCGCACCCGACTCTGGCCGGGCGGGCTACGCTAGGCTAGCCGGCTTCGCTGGCGTCGTGTGTGGTGAGCCATGTGGGGTCAGAAACCCAACCCAACCTCGAGCCCGCTAGGGTCCCCACAACCCAGCGTCGGTTGCGGGCTTCGCCCGCACCCGACTCTGGCCGGGCGGGCTACGCTAGGCTAGCCGGCTTCGCCGGCGTCGTGTGTGGCGAGCCATGTGGGGTCAGAAACCCAACCCAACCTCGACCCCGCTAGGATCCCCACAACCCAGCGTCGGTTGCGGGCTTCGCCCGCACCCGACTCTGGCCGGGCGGGCTACGCTAGGCTAGCCGGCTTCGCCGGCGTCGTGTGTGGTGAGCCATGTGGGGTCAGAAACCCAACCAAGCGTTGGTTGCGGGCTTCGCCCGCACCCGACTCTGGCCGGGCGGGCTACGCTAGGCTAGCCGGCTTCGCCGGCGTCGTGTGTGGTGAGCCATGTGGGGTCAGAAACCCAACCCAACCTCGACCCCGCTAGGGTCCCCACAACCCAGCGTCGGTTGCGGGCTTCGCCCGCACCCGACTCTGGCCGGGCGGGCTACGCTAGGCTAGCCGGCTTCGCCGGCGTCGTGTGTGGTGAGCCATGTGGGGTCAGAAACCCAACCCAACCTCGAGCCCGCTAGGGTCCCCACAACCCAGCGTCGGTTGCGGGCTTCGCCCGCACCCGACTCTGGCCGGGCGGGCTACGCTAGGCTAGCCGGCTTCGCCGGCGTCGTGTGTGGTGAGCCATGTGGGGTCAGAAACCCAACCCAACCTCGACCCCGCTAGGGTCCCCACAACCCAGCGTCGGTTGCGGGCTTCGCCCGCACCCGACTCTGGCCGGGCGGGCTACGCTAGGCTAGCCGGCTTCGCCGGCGTCGTGTGTGGTGAGCCATGTGGGGTCAGAAACCCAACCCAACCTCGAGCCCGCTAGGGTCCCCACAACCCAGCGTTGGTTGCGGGCTTCGCCCGCACCCGACTCTGGCCGGGCGGGCTACGCTAGGCTAGCCGGCTTCGCCGGCGTCGTGTGTGGTGAGCCATGTGGGGTCAGAAACCCAACCCAACCTCGAGCCCGCTAGGGTCCCCACAACCCAGCGTCGGTTGCGGGCTTCGCCCGCACCCGACTCTGGCCGGGCGGGCTACGCTAGGCTAGCCGGCTTCGCCGGCGTCGTGTGTGGCGAGCCATGTGGGGTCAGAAACCCAACCCAACCTCGACCCCGCTAGGATCCCCACAACCCAGCGTCGGTTGCGGGCTTCGCCCGCACCCGACTCTGGCCGAGCGGGCCACGCTAGGCTAGCCGGCTTCGCCGGCATCGTGTGTGGTGAGCCATGTGGGGTCAGTAACCCAACCCAACCTCGACCCCGCTAGGGTCCCCACAACCCAGCGTCGGTTGCGGGCTTCGCCCGCACCCGACTCTGGCCGGGCGGGCTACGCTAGGCTAGCCGGCTTCGCCGGCGTCGTGTGTGGTGAGCCATGTGGGGTCAGAAACCCAACCCAACCTCGAGCCCGCTAGGGTCCCCACAACCCAGCGTTGGTTGCGGGCTTCGCCCGCACCCGACTCTGGCCGGGCGGGCTACGCTAGGCTAGCCGGCTTCGCCGGCGTCGTGTGTGGTGAGCCATGTGGGGTCAGAAACCCAACCCAACCTCGAGCCCGCTAGGGTCCCCACAACCCAGCGTCGGTTGCGGGCTTCGCCCGCACCCGACTCTGGCCGGGCGGGCTACGCTAGGCTAGCCGGCTTCGCCGGCGTCGTGTGTGGCGAGCCATGTGGGGTCAGAAACCCAACCCAACCTCGACCCCGCTAGGATCCCCACAACCCAGCGTCGGTTGCGGGCTTCGCCCGCACCCGACTCTGGCCGAGCGGGCCACGCTAGGCTAGCCGGCTTCGCCGGCGTCGTGTGTGGTGAGCCATGTGGGGTCAGAAACCCAACCCAACCTCGAGCCCGCTAGGAATGCTTCCTTACCCAGCGACGGCTGCCGGCTTCGCCGGCAACCGACGCTGAGTAAGGAAGCATCCCTAGCGTTGATAGCGAAAAAGTGCAGAAAAGAGTAACCGGCCGTCATTGTGCACAATGGAGAGATATTCGGTATTTGAGGACAGATTCTTCAACAGAGTGGGGTAATGGTCAAGGTAGGGCTGTAGATATAGAGGAAAATTGAAAGGAAGAAATGCCATCTGCGATGCAAAATAATAGTAAAAATGTGCAAACAAGAGCAGCCGGTTGTCATACTGCACAGTGGAAAAGGATTCAATTTATTATGGAGTCGTAGGCAAAAAATGCAGAACGGAGCAACCCGTTGCCATACTGAACAGTGAAAGAGGATTCAATTTCTATGGTAGCAGCAACCCCGGTAGTGGGGTAGTGGTAAAAGTATGGCGGTAAAAATAGTGGAAGGTTGCATCACACAGGAGAGCTGGGAAGGAACACTGAGGTATGACCACTAGACACTTATTGGGAAGAGACCTCTTTCGAAATCACCCTACGTCAGCCAGTCGATGGCAGTCGATGGTAAACAACATTGGTGGACAACTGTCAAGCGTCTTCGTTTGGACAACTGGCAACCGCACCGCAAACTTGGGTGATTAAACCGGCTAGCTAGCCAGTGTACGAATTGCGGGTGGCTAACATCGGACAAAAAACCCTTCCTCTTTTATATATGGGGGGATTTTCGTCTCGTCTTCGTCTAGGGCGTTATTTGGGGTGCTGATCACGAATCTGACATCCGTTTTTCAAGATTCGGCCGGAGACCACCCATACCTTTAACTGGGGTAGTCCAGGCAGAGTCACCGATTTCGCTGGGCACTAGTTAAAAGTTCCGACTCCACAGACACGACTTCGGCCGAACGGTTGTAGCAACGGTATGGGTGGTATCCGACCGAATCGTGAAAAACGGATGTCAGATTCGGGATCAGCACCCCAAATAACCCCCTAGACGAAGTTTCAGCGAAATCGATGACTCTGCCTGGACCACCCTTGTTAAGGGTATGGGTGGTCTCCGACCGAATCGTGAAAAACGGATGTCAGATTCGTGATCAACACCCCAAATACCCCCTAGACGAAGACGAGACGAAAATGAGATCATAGGTTTTCGTCGAAGATAGGTCACAAAATGCAAAATCCCGTCAGCGGCGGGAACCGAACCAATGAACCCAATCCTTTGGAGGGCGCACTCTACCACTGCGCCGCCGCCGCTGCTGACGGCGCTGATAGCCGAGCCACTGATTTCCGCGCAATACTGCGCCCAACGCTGATTGAGCGCGCCTTACACATGAAAGACATCGCGGCTTCCGCCGGCCATAACTCGCTTAGGAGATCCATTTAGCAAATTTGGTCTACATATCTGTGCTCAGCGTCTCGAGCTCTTTCACGTGATATACGTCTCAATCCGAAGTTGCATGGGAAGCTGACGGCATTCCCTGGTAAGATCTGGGAGGTTTCGACGTCTACACGACGTTGCGCTTTTTTTGCGCAATGTTTCAGCCGTATGCGCTTCGCTGCTCGAACAGCGCAGAACCCAGCCGCGAACTCCCCCTGAGCGAAGAAAACAGTCTCCATACGAGCAGCTTGTATGGCACACACCCTGGAGTCCCTTCCCTAGCCTGGCTCTGCGCGACAAGAGCGCAGAACCCAGCCGCGGACTCCCCCTCAGCGACGAAAGCAGTCTCCATACGAGCAGCTTGTATGGCACACACCCTGGAGTCCCTTCCCTAGCCTGGCTCTGCGCTACAAGAGCGCAGAACCCAGCCGCGGACTCCCCCTCAGCGACGAAAGCAGTCTCCATACGAGCAGCTTGTATGGCACACCATGGAGTCCATTCCCTAGCCTTGTTCTGCGATTGCATAATGGACGTCTCACCCGACGTCTAAGGTTACGGTGAGCCGGTCCTGATATGCGCCGTTTATCCTGTGGGATGAAAGGGGAGACCACCATGTGATGCTGCCATATATGACATGCCGTGCACATGTACATCGAAATTTCAAGCCATTGATGTTGTAGTTTGTCGTATGCTGGACATCACATGGGAAACTGATAAATGAAGGAAGCTACAGATGACGCGCGTATGTTCGATCGGGATTTGTATGAAAACTAAATGACACTGCCGTATGTGACAGATTTGGAGTTGCTGCTGTCATTGCTTGTTTAATATGGCAATGCCGTTAGAATTACAACTGCTGTCACTCGGTGATGTTAACATAAGCATAATAGGTCACCTTGAGTTAAGAGCAATCGTTTCCCACTAAAGAACGATGGATCTAAAACATCTTAAGCCACAACACCTTTGAAATAAACGTATTTTTCAACTGTATAAATAGCTCTAAATATGTGAGGATAGAGGGAACACCTCTTAAGAGAAGTTAAATGACTGGACGGCTATGCCGACAATCATAATAGCGATTTCTAACTGGAAAACGGAATTCGATATCTAAATTCCTCGCCTGGAGACACTTAGCGTCGACAATACTTCTAAACTAATAAATTGTGCGCAATTCAGCCTGAGCAAATGAGAACTAAGCAGAAAGCTTATTCGAATATGAACTCACTGTTAAGCTCTCCACTTTGTGATCAAGACCCTTAGGGTTTGAGGTTAGGGTTCCGGCGACTGATCGTGCTTGTGCGTTTTCGAGCTCTATCTTCTGAAGAGTTTCTGCTGCTGCATCCATAGCCGCTAAACAACTAGTCTGAATTGCAATCAAACTGTAGAACAATTATACCACAGCATCACATTAAAGGAAAGATTCTTTTGGAGTTCACGCAAGCTGCGTTCCATCAAACAGGTGCAGATTTTCCCAGGTCCCATCCTATTGTTGCAGTGCCATCGAGTTCCTATTCAACATGGTATGGTAACGAAAACGGAGAATAACACTGTAAAACAGGGTTCTAACAATGCATGCTCCTATGGATACTACAAGAGGCGAATTGTACATCTAGAGCTTTGCTACCTTTTACGACGAAAATTCTTGATCGCTCCGCTTTTTCAAGCATTTTTATGGGATGTACCTCACTAGAGGGAGAGGCGATTCACATAAGCGAACAATGGGGGAGTTGAATTATTTACACGGCTACACAATGACAGAGCCTAGAATAGGACACTTCTTTGCAATCTCCTAGCCTGCACTAACCAACCTGTTGGTATTTGTTTCACTTTTGCAACCGTTCTTACCTCCGACTAGGATAGATCTTTCTTATGATCGCGCAATTGATAAAGAATGAACAGTTGCACCTATCTATCATAATCTATCATAAGTTAGTCACATAACGTTCTTGGGTGGATGCAAATGCGCACGATTTTGGGGGCGGGAACAACGGCAGTGGCCGCCATTTGGGACAAGTTGTTGCCTTGTCTCGCGTCCTCATGCCCTCCTCGCTGTCTGACACATTCTTTCACCGCCAACGTATACAACCATGCTACTCTAGTCGACAGGCCCCTCTTTCACATGTGTACTCTCTCAAAACGGCGAATGAATGATAACAAATGGCTGAAAAACTGAGGAACTTAACCGTTTTCTGAAAACCCTGGCATTAAAACAATGCTATATTCGATTATGAGCTTAAATATGCGTGAGACAAGCTTCGATCCTCTTGACTCAATCAGCAAACGCGCTGTATCAGGTGAGCATCGCCGCGACAGCTCGTCCCCAGTGCTGGAGACCCCGCCCCCAAAATCGTGCGCATTCGTGCGCACCCAACGTTCTTTTGTTATTCACCGCAAAATCTGGAAAATCCCTCGAATAAAAAGCTTTGTTAGGTTTAAGGTCAAAAGATAAGGCCTGTATTGCTGAAATGGATTAGTGTAGCCAGGAAAAGTTCCTGCGCTTTCTCGCAGTAATTCTGTGAAAACCCTTACAATATCGAGATTGAAGTTCACAGATTTTCAGATTCATCCATAAAACTACGACCGGAAAGTTGATATCAGTTATCCGTTATGTTATAGCCGCTGACGCGTAGTTTTTGTAAAAGAATTCCTCTCCATGATTTCCTATACTGCCAACCCTTAATTGCTGTGTTTGACACCCACCATTTTAAATAGTACTCACCATGCGTGACCATTTCCAACTGCTGCATGTCGCCGTTACTACCAATATTCTAAGCTCATCCATTCATGCTGTTCCACAAACCAGTGGGATGAAGCCTGCTCTTTTCGTTGTTATGATCCAAGTTTCCTCCTCATTTGCAGCTGACCGGCGGTATTAGTGGATCACTTTATATCCCTACTATAACGCACGGTAATGGAATAGACGAGCAAAAACAAGGCCGATTTTAGGAGATGGGATTCAGAAGATTTCAGTACCGGTCATTCGTGATGTTCCTTGTCCTTTTGTTGTGTAGAAAATATGGTTTGCACCCAACCAGTTGCGACTGCATCAACGTTTCTATTGATCACCAAAAATGCGGTCCATTGAACACGCTAATTCCTCGGCAGTAGCGTCTTCGATTACCTTCCGCGGGTTCCCAATTGAACGACTATTTCATTCCACACTTACGCTTCCTCATTACTCGTCAATTTTATCAACCATCCTAGTTGGCCTGCGCTAGTTTTGGATGCCCACACGATAGTTTTCAATCCGTGCGCCATTAATGACAAGATGACACCCTAGGCGACATCTGTGGTTTATCTTCAAGTACTTTCCTTTCCTTAGTCTTACAGAAACCAAACATACCCGCTCACCTTCAAAGGAGTTGCCACGATGGAATGATATGCAGCTGAAAGAGGCTGTGGGGAAAGCCGTTAAGTGTATATAGCTGCAGCGAAAAGAAGCTATTCTACAGCTGACGCTAGCCTCTCTATTGCAGGTGTTTTCGTGATACACGTCCCACGCTTTCCTGTTTCCTGTGTTCTGCACAACCAGGAGTCTGATAGCCAGATCTGCTGTCAGACTCCACTTTAGGCAAGAAAGTGGAGACTAATTAGGAGAGCCTGTCTTCCTAGATCTTGTAATGATTGCCCTGCATTTCGCTCCGAAACTACGATGCACAACCAGTATTAACATTTGCGGTAGTATGCTTATTCGCAAGTACTTTTCAGCAGTAAATGGGGAACCTAGCTGCTCTTGGAACAACCTAATTGCGAAGGATAAGCAAAATGTGTTCTTAGGCTCACCAATATAGTTATATATAGTATCAAGCTTGAAGAAAGGTGTTCTTCTGAAATTATTAGTGTGCAAGTTCATCATGAAACCGAAAAATCTGCAGAGAGCTTTTCCGCCATTGCCAGCCAACCTCGCTACAGAAACTGCACTTAGCCGGAAGCAATAACATACCATCGACAGCGTCAATAGCGTCCGTCGGAGCGTGCCCATTGAGATCAGCCGGCTTCTCTTCAGCGTATCCGTTCGTTTGCACGTTGTCAGCGACTGTTTCTTCCTTCACGTCCACCTTCTTCCCTCTGTTTACCTTCTGCTGCTTGGCTGCTGCCTTCTTGGCGGCATCTCGCGCCTTTTTTGCATCCGACGGCATACCGAAACCTTGAAATATGACGAACTCCTGGCTTCACTTGAGCACACAAAATATCGCTGCTGCTACAACGTATAGGTCAGTTCAGTAATGGGAACGAGGAGCTGAACACAAGGGTCTACCAGGAGAGTAAGTATGCAATGCTAAAACAAAACACAGAACAGGATCGAACGAATCGCTTCCTGAAGGTGCCTTCGAAAATGAATATTAGGCCCTTCGCCAACGTTTGAATGGGCGCGATTTCTACGGTAGTCTGCGTCGCAAGACCCGCCTTCCTCCAATAATTGGAATGACCTCGACGAGGGCGTAGATTACCCCGGCGAGGCATTTCTTTGCAATTGCCAGGCAAGCACCGACCACCGAGGTCCCGTATTCTCTGCACCATGCCGGAAAAGTTTGATGTAAAGAAGTTCTTCATCGACCTCGCCTCTGGAGGTAAGCACTAGGGTTCTCTATATGCTTTTGCCTGTGATTTGTGCCGATTTCTTGTGTTCTGCACACTGCGATCCTTCACAGGTACCGCTGCTGCCATCTCCAAAACCGCAGTCGCACCTATTGAGCGTGTGAAGCTTCTCCTACAAGTGAGCTTCAATGGTTTTCGCCGCTTGCTTACGACCCACAATTAATGAATGATTTTTTAAGGTACAAGATGCATCAAGCACTATTGCCGTGGATAAGCGATACAAGGGAATTATCGATGTCCTGGTCCGTGTGCCTAAGGAGCAGGGCTTCGCCGCTCTGTGGAGAGGAAACCTCGCCAATGTCATCCGGTACTTCCCCACACAGGCGCTGAACTTCGCCTTCAAGGACACCTACAAGAAGATGTTTGTGGAAGGTCTTGACAAAAAGAAGGACTTCTGGAAATTCTTCGCCGGAAACCTGGCCTCTGGTGGAGCTGCTGGAGCTACCTCACTCTGCTTTGTGTATCCACTTGACTTTGCTCGTACCCGTCTTGCCGCCGATGTTGGTAAGGGGTCGGGTCGAGAGTTCAAGGGATTGGCTGACTGTCTGATCAAGATCGCCAAGTCTGACGGACCCGTTGGGTTGTACCGAGGATTCTTCGTCTCCGTACAAGGTATCATCATCTACCGAGCTGCCTACTTCGGAATGTTCGATACTGCCAAGATGGTGCTCGCGACTGAAGGAAACCTCAACTTCTTCGTCGCGTGGGCTATTGCTCAGGTGGGTGCCGACTCTATCCTCATTTTGTGCGTGTGCGATCTGTGGAGAGATATTTTGGTATTTTATATCGTGTGGCAGAAAGCGTTAGTAGAAGTATGATAGTGCCCCATTTTTTCTTGGAGTAACCGTGTATTTGCTGACTCTCTCTATTTAGGTTGTCACTGTCGGATCAGGAATTCTGTCATATCCTTGGGATACTGTTCGTCGTCGTATGATGATGCAGTCTGGCCGAAAGGACATTCTGTACAAGAACACCCTGGACTGTGCCAAGAAGATCATCAAGAACGAAGGATTGGGAGCGTTGTTCAAGGGAGCCTTGTCCAATGTATTCCGTGGAACAGGAGGAGCTTTGGTTTTGGCCATCTATGATGAGATTCAGAAATTCATTTGATTTTATATTGTGTCTATCATCTGTCAGGTCCCAAGTTGTTATGTCGTTTGACCCACCTTCGCTAGTACTAGGTGCATTACTCGGTATGTAGCGTAATGGGTAGGGTAGGAGCAGAGCGAGGTGTTGTTGCATTAAGAGACAACCATAAAAGTTAGTATTATTACCTGTACTATTGTTTTCAGGAAGGATTAGTAATATCCAAATGCAGGACATTTGAGTAGTATTGTAGTCCCTAGGCACAGCTTTTTATGGTTGCTTTTTTGAACCATCACTGTGATCTGATTGGTACGATTTCTCGTGTTTATGATAGTAATAAACTATTCATAAGAAGTTGTGCCTTCAAATAGGGGACGGTCGCTGAGGCTCAAGCAGAGCAACAAACGGGGTGGGCTGCTATACCGTTGTAACGTATTGTTTGATGAAGTGTTCGTTTGTTATCTGGCGCTGTAGTGAGTTATACTGTGAAAAGGTGAATGAACTGGAGTAACCACACGGTAGGCGTTTGTCACTGGCTCCGAAGGCTTGCGGTTGAAAGTTGTCTCTGGATGGTAGTCCTTATAAACTAGCGAATATGCCGCTTTGATTCTACCCATTAAAGTTGACTATTACGTAGCAGACGTAGGGAAGCCCAGAGTTGTAGCCTACATGTGCTGGGTAAGATGACCATCGTAGGGTGTGCTGGGGGAAGTGTCGGACTTCACTTCCAAGGATACGTTGTGGTAGTTGGCAGGTTCGGTAGCTTTAAACTATCGCCATGACAGATGTTTGGCCGAAGCGCAACAGTCCATCTTTGCACACAGAGTGAACGCGTGCAATTAGCGCCAATTTCCATGTGCGAATGGATTTGAGTCGTGATTCATACTGCTTCGAGGGCAAAAGCATGCCCTAAAAGATGCCAGTAAGGTTGTTCAGTGATGTGCAATTATCACTGGATACCATAATTGTATAGCAATTATCTCAATACGTTACGTAACGGATAGTGAGAAACGCCATGCAACCGCAGCACACTTGACTAGTGACCCAGCCTTTTTAGCTGCGCGAAAATCCCATCGCACATCATTAAGGCAATGCTATGTCAATAGACTACGAGATAATAGCGTGGAGGGTCTTAAGGGCAAGCACGGATGCTATCAGGAAGTCTTGCCATAGCAGCGGGTCAGCATAAGTAGGGCCGCGCCATAGGATGCATCCACAAAACGTGAGTTGGTACCAAGCGGGCTGGTGGCGGCTGTACACCGGAAAGGTATCTTAGAACGAGTAGGTTAGATCAGCCACACCCCGGAGTTGCCTCCCTTGCCTAGTTCTGTGCTCTCCTCCGCTGACGCAGAGGACACACAGAAACCGTGTTGATTTGAGTGTTCCACGACCATGGTCTCATAATGGGCGAGCACCAGCTCACTTAGTACCCGTGAGTTTTCTGGAACAAACAAACCAGGGTGCTTCCTCGTCTCTCCTCGTCAACTCTATCTCGGAAGCATGCCTTCCACTCCATCAAGTCAGTGTGTTTCAGCATTCCCACACCAGGCTTGTCTGGGAATGCTGAAACGCCTCGGATGATGCGTACTTATCACTGAATGTGGAACACGGAAGTGCATCGCTGTTAGACGAGCGACGTTCCGAGTTCGCCCATTTTCTTATTCCCGAATAATTATGGAAACTTATGGAAACTGCTTATGGAAACTCATAGATTTCGTTGGACCAGTCTATCGATTTGGCTGGAAAGAGTAAATCTAACCGTTCTGGAAACAATGAAGTAGCGTGTAGCTGCTCGGCACTTTCATTCGTCCGTGAGAAGCGCGCAAAGAATACGATATGGTATCTGAGGGGATCACCATAGCTGCCTCGGTGCACACGCATCAGGAGTAGCTACGCACCGCAGATGTTAATGCTCTCTTATCTCCCCTTTACAATCATACATCCGCTTTTGCCTCCATGTTGAGCAAAGGAAGGAACTGCAGGATATAGGCAATCCTAAACGGCTGCGTCAGTGAGCCACACCCTGCAGTCCTCTACCCTTCCCAGCTTTGTATGGTGACTCCTCCATGTACCATAGCGCGTCGGGGAATTCTGCACGGGAAGGGATTTAGTAGGTCTTGCTGTGAGGTAATTGCGGCGCTATGATAGAAGAGGGGATGTAGGAAGAGGTCAGGCTCGAGCCTGTTTCATAGAACGATGGCTGCAGACATGTGCCTTGGCCCGTTCGCATTCTCAACCTCCAGCGAGGCCCACTGGGCAGGCCGCCGCTTCAGCAGGCGCAGCGAAGAGGAAGAGTGGTCGAAGACAAGAGTCGATCGAACTAGAGCGGAAGAGCTGAACGGAGCTGAGCTGGAGGGAGCTCCCGGATCGATCAGACCGCTCGCGGCGTGAAGGCGAACCGAACGCGACAAGCGCTCGCAGTCAACCTGTTTGCACGTGTTTGGTTGTGACCGACCCCGTTCGGCCGCCCTTCCAGGGAACTGTCTCAACAGGAGACTGTCTCAACGATAGGTCGGAGCGGCCCAGGTGTTGTATATGAGCAAAATCGCCTCTCTTTGAGAAACAACAGAATCCAAATATCCCGACCCCAATACAACTCTGCGCAGAGTTAGGGACGGCGGGAGTTGGGCCGTTGGCGGCGTTAACCCTCTGCCTGCGAGCGAATGGCAGGCTCAAGTTAGCTGGAAACAGCGACAACGAGTGGTGGTGGCGCAGTGCGTAGAGGGGCGGCGTAATCCCCATGATCGCGGTTTCCAGCCAACTTAAGCCTGCCCTTCGCTCGCAGGCAGAGGGCTAATGCCGCCAACGGCCCAACTTCCGTCGTCTCTAACTCTGCGCAGAGTTGTATTGGGGTCGAGATACCAGCAGTTTATTACTTCCCGCGAGAGGTGGTTCTGCCCATATGCAACACTTGGGCCGTTCCGACCTACCGTTGAGATAGTCTCCCAGGCGTGTGTGTGAACGGCGAGCACGACAAGACACCTCGGCAAGCAGTTCGGTGGTTCAGCGGTTACGCCGGTGCTTCATAGGCATCGATCTTCACAGGCCGGTGTTCGATCCAAATGTCTTGCCGAGCTTTTCCATTTCTACTGTTCATTTCTCGCTTAGTGTCTATCGCCCTCCGAACTTTGCCTATGCATATATTTCACTATAGGCTGCCAAGTACGTGTCCAGTAAGAGCTTTTCATCCACTGGCCTTCCCTGTACACGACACTTTGTATTTTCTACAGATTTCTGACTACGTAAAGAATGACCTTTCATAACTAGGCATAAATACAGCAATTACGAGAGCATATGATGGCATCAGTCCACAAGTCTAGAACCGGTGGGCAAGTGTGGGCCTGTTCCCACTCTGCGATGGGAACGACGGCGGCGACGAGAGCGAGGGGGCTAACTATCGATAAGTGCCGAGCTGCCGCCTGAGGAAAAATCGATACGTGTGCTTTGTCCTGTCGTTCCCGTCGTCGAGGAGTATGAACAGATGGGTGGAGCGACAGGAGCGAGGAGACCGACAGCGGCGCTCGAATATTGACAGATTTTACGTCGATTGCTTAGTTTTGATCGATTTGCATGTTTTCCATAGGTCAGCTATAAACGGACCCACACTCTTTCCTTTTTCTGGGACGTGCCGCCGCTTTGCCTTCCACGGTTTATAGTGGAACGTTTTCATTCGTTGCACTCAATGTGGCTTGGGGATAATCAGATAAGTTTCTTGTCCTTTCACTAAGTCTGGATTGTTTGAGCGCGAACCGAGACGAAGACTGATTCGGTGAGCACTCGAGAGGCTACGCCCTTTGTAGCGCACACTTACTCCGGAAATTTTTGGGGCGGATAACCTACAATAAATTCTAGTCTAGCACTCACATAAAAATTGGGCCTGGTGTTCAATGGTCTGAGCAGAAGATTCGTTACAACCACTCGTGTGGATGTGAGCAGCTGCAATAGACGTTTAATACCCGACAGTTTAGTTGAGGTATTTCTCTACTTGGATTCAGGTGACGCAGTCAGGAATCCTCTTCGGTTAACATCTCTACTGGAGCATGAGTCCACCTCTTTCCCAGGGCAATCAACTCTGCCATCCTTAGGGTCCGTAAATCTGTACCGTACTTGTCCATACTGCCGTTGTTGACCAGTTTCTCGTCCTGCAAAAGGAGGTCAGAGTGTAGACTAACAACGAGCACGCATACAACTCTCACTGTGGTATCACCTATCGTTAGAGGGGAGCGCCTGGCGCATCCCAAGAGCTGACTAGCACCTAGCTTCGTGCTCTTTACTTTGAGGTTCCTCGAATGGAGTGCGTTAGATTAGACGTGGTGCTCTCATAGACTCCAGAAGGGCATCAAGCAATCACACGACTGCCGTGGATGCTTGCACTCCATTGAGGGGCAGGAATCATTGCGGTGAGGCTTTCGCGTAGCATCAAACAAGTCGCAGTTTAGCTATGAATATGGGTAAATTGAGGAAAGATTCAATGCGGATCAATAAAAAAGCTACTTAGTTATTTTTACAGAAACGATTTTTAAGGGCATTTTGTACCAGCTTCTCACCGATAACGGAGATATGTTTCTAGTGTTGGAGCATTCGCCTTCGCTGTCAAAAAATCTGGAAGGTGACATGGAGATTCGTTCATAATTTGGACGTTTTCCATCGAATTTCCTTCTACTGTGCAGCGTGAACTGTGCAAATCGGTCGGCGGGAACACACATAGATAAAGTTTGGCGTGGATGAATCGCTCTTGTGGATGCGCCATGTGTTCTACTTTTGCGGGATGAGTTCTAAGTCATTCATTGTGTAGTTCCTCTATGCCGCCTTGACCTTCGGCAATCACACGATGAACAGGACAATGTTTTTCCTTCTCAGATAATTCCATGTTCTGTTGTTATTAAATCCTGACATTCTGCTCATCAATATTAACATGTTCTTGTAGAGTTGGACAACCAAGATTGTTTAGCAGTTTGCTTACTCAGCTAGCATTTTGCAGCAAATTCAGACCCAGAAACAGAGAGGAGAATTTATGGAGCTTGCTCGTCCAGGGATCATTTCAAGTCACACCAGTTTCAAAAATTAGAGGGAGAATAAAAGCGTGGTAGAAGACTACCTAGCTGCCCTCATGAAAATAGCTGATGGGCTTAGAGTCACCTTCGCATGAAGACACATGTGGGTAAGTGGGACTCATTCAGTTCGCCTGCACCCGAGGATAACTTACTAGTCTTTTGGTTATTTTTATAAGTTTAGCTGGGTTTTCTACTCATCGACCCCGCCTCCTTTTCCCATTGCTTTCCAGAACTACTGTACCATGAGGTTACCCTTGGCAATAATTCCTGAAATTTCTCTTGCACTTTCAGGCGCTGAATAGTACGTGGACGAGTAAAGCTTACGTAACTATCTTGGCTCCGCGGCTTAACGAGTGCATAACGATATTCTTTTCAGATGCGACTGGTAGCAATTAACCGGTCAAGGAGGAACGGGAGCGTTGGTTAGTCTGAGCACGAACTGAACTTGGAATTGGCACGAAGAGCACATAAGCAGCTGTACTTGCCGATTATGCCACACGGCTCCCTGAGGACCCTACAAAAGCTCCTTAATGCAGTGACTTCACTACATAAATGAAACACTAATGAAAATGGCTTTTGTATGACAATATTAGGATTTCTGATCTGTTGTTGAAAACAGAATATTGTTTGAAAAAACAGTTCCAGTTTTTTAAACTTGTTCTTTATCCGTTCTCCGTTATCCGGACCTTTCAGCCGAAATTATCCGATACATGGGGCTTCAAAGTTTCGCTACCCACTCATCTCTGAATATTATTCGTCGTCCGGAGGCCGAATTCATCAAAGATTAAACCCGAGGTGTGTGGGTAGGAAGGGGAAATATACCCTTGATGTGACATTCATCATATACTTTAGCCATCAATTCGCTGCTATACTGCTAGGTGGAGGGTACTCAACGATCCTCATGGGTATCTCTGCATACCCACGGGGATTTTTATCTTCACCTCCGATTGACGAATCCAAGCACTCTTCGAGTGACATGGGAGCGTCGCCTTTCGCATTACCTGCCTGAAAACGGTCTTACCGACTCCTATTTGAGTGCTGGGGAAGCTGTGTGTCGATAAAATGAAACTGGTAAGCTCTTCAAGCCATCTTCGCGACAAGGGTCATGAACGGCTTAAGGTGTGGCGGCAGCATGAATGACACCACTATCAGTCACCGAAGAGGGGATGGGCAGATCTTCTGAAGTTGTTAAGGGGTAGGAAGACCACCTTCAGGCTGCGAAGACTCTGCTCCAGCGGGTGGCCTCTGAGAACGGCTGAGTGTGGACTCTCGCGACGTGCGCAGTGCGGCCGAGCAGAGCCGTTGCCGTCGCCCGCTCAAACATCGGCGATCGGCGGGAGGCGGCGTATGACGCAGGTGGTGCCGACGGGCGTCGAACTCGGCGGCGGGGAAGCCGCGACCGCTGCTTGAGGCCTGCATTCGGCAACGCATGCGCGATGGCACCCCTCCGCAGGCTGCTTCTTCGCGTGTCGGTCAAATCAGAGGAGTTGTTTTATGAGAGGCGTTTGGTATGACGGTTTCAACCTTTTTCTTTATGATCACTCGAGGCTTCTAGAAACCAAGCTATTTATCTGTAATGTACATTTCAAATTACAGTAAGAGATCGACGCTTAAGAATCATCCAATGAGAGTAGGTATCCGAGTAGAGACTGGACGAGGGCTTCGATCTATTCGATGGGGCGGCACCTGGGGAAGGACGATTAGAAGCTCCAGAGAGCCAAGTGAACGCGTGCGAGCGGGCCTCTGGGTGACCTAATCCGCAAGACTGACAAATTTAGGTCAAGACTCCCAAATCACCCTGCTTGATTTGCAGGCAGTAAGTACATTCTTCAGTCATTAGAGGAGGGCTCTGTAATATCTTCGAGCTCCCGCTGATTTATTTTAGTGTAGCGGTGGGGTCGTTCGAGGACATTAGCTACAGGTTTATACATAGCTTATAACTACAGAACAAAACTCAAGAAGTCTTACATACTTTTATTAACAATTATACATTACACAAATAAAGCCAGGAGGAGGAAAACATTCACCAGCCTGGCGAGCCGGAGCAACACCAGCAACTAACCTCCCTCTCAAATCAGGAGGCGGGGCCCTCCATCTGCTTACGATTTCGAATCGGAAGATGCTTGGGCAGGAGGCGGCCAGCCGTTACACGGCGAGTCGAGAGGGCTGCGCGGTTGTGCCCGTTTATCACTACTAGGAGCAAGAGAGAAAAATGAATGCATGAGTCTAGGTAATTATTAAAAATTAATTTATTGAACAATAGGTAAAGGGGTTGCGCACAGTATAAAGTGAGAAACGAAGCAAAGCTTTAGTGGAAGCAAGTGAACGGGTATTTTTAGAGAAATTAGAGAAATAAGCAAGTGTTGAGGCTATGACAAAGAGCTATTCAATCAAAGTGAAGTATTGGAAGATTTTGTTTAATCCACTCATGCATGCAACCGTATTTCGTTTAGAATTCATCCCACTGGTATAATATGTGAAAATTGCTTCATTGATAATTACGCTAGTGTAATCAGTGGTCCAATGAAGCAGGAAGAAATGCATTTTTATTGGATGCAAAAAAAAGTTTCCCTGCTAAGTTATAAGGCATTAGTAGGCGTGCATGAAAAATGCAAAATTTTACTTGACATACAGCTATCCGAACCTTGAAACAACCGACCAGGTGGTGGTTTGTTCTTCCCCTGCTGTTCG
Source organism: Heligmosomoides polygyrus polygyrus (assembly GCA_947396885.1). Taxonomy (NCBI): domain Eukaryota; kingdom Metazoa; phylum Nematoda; class Chromadorea; order Rhabditida; family Heligmosomidae; genus Heligmosomoides; species Heligmosomoides polygyrus. Next base: position 46,275,871 of record OX377203.1, read on the forward strand.
GATCATGGAACAAAAGGAGGGTGCGATGATGTGTATAGTAAAACAACTCTTGGTCGATGTTGGGCTGTTTTCCTCTTCTAACTGATAAAAAGCAGTAGATTCGAATTCTTCATTATGCGCCTTTTTACGATAATTAGGGGTTCATTTCTATCATACTATGAAAAATTGAACGACAGCTGTCACTTATAACTGCTTTAGTACGACGATAGATTGACAACTGCACGTGAAATTCTTGAAACTGTTCCTTTGGATGGGGTGGTCGTTTTCCAAGTCTAATATATTTGCTAATGTGTGCGGTAAATGTGTTGGAAAGGTTTACGAGAAAGAATTGCACTATGTGATGAGCAGTGGTAGTTGGAAAGATTACGCCGATGTGGGGCGATCCACGTTCATTTGCTTCCCTGATGCATCCAGGTAGGTCCGAAAAGTCGAGTAAGGGCGCGCTATAGATAATTATTTGCATACAATGGCTGGTCAAAATTAAGGGTACGATAAAGACACTTTTCTGCAAAAATATCGGGTACCTGTTTGGTAAGGTATTAATTTGATGCGGATAAAATTTCTCTATATAGTGTTGCTGTGTCGTATTGCAGATCCACCTACTCTCCCTGTAGTCCGTTTGGTGCGAAATGGGATGGTAGTATTTATAAAATGAAGGTGCGTTGCTGATGAGAAGAAATTTATTTGCGGCTGCCTATTGTTTAGGGGATATTGGTTAGCAAAAGTAGGAAGTAGGTATGAGGTGGTCTCAGGAAGTTATTGAAATAGTTTGCCGGGGTACGATAAGTATTTCCGGGAAAGAATGGCGGTGGTGCGCAATTTTTGGTGGAATCGAGTTTTCTTTTAGAATTAGGTGTGGGAAAAGGTGGAAGCTGGGTGTTGATCCGTGCATAGTATTAGAACGTTTGGGGAAAATCTGAGATCCAAAAATTTCCTTTTCTTTCTTTTGGATATTTGCTCAGAGTTGTTGTTTTTGCTGCTTAGTTCGGTATAGGATTTTCGGAGTTGGTCTAGTTCTTTCTCCAATGCCTTGATTTTATCCGTAAATGTTAGTGCATCAAAACTGTGGAGAAGGTCTTCTTCCTCTGCCTTCTCTAGTTGAGAGCTCATCGTTGCAATATTAAAAGTAGAGGTTTTGAAAGAAGAAAAAACAGTGAAAATTCTGTTGCAAATAAAAACAAGAGATAAAAGGTAAACGTCACGGTTGGTTTTAGTGATTGCTTTGTTGTTGGTAGATTCGGTTGTTGAGATCTGACGTCCTTGGTTGATGTTAATGAGGGTGCTCGTGTACCTAGCTCTAAAGGCTATTAGTGTCCCTGTGAAGAATGGGAGAGAAATTAGGACAATCGAGAGTGGAAGTGTTTTATCAGATTTATTCCAGCATGTTTTAGTGTTTTGCCCTTTATTCTTCGTGGCGCTTGTCGAATATGCCGGCGCTTACTTTAAAGATTTGTGGCGCAATGACTACGTACATACGTTTCTTCTCTGATTCATAATTCTAGCGCACTTCTTTTTGTTTTTAGCGTGTTCTTGTTCTTTATCGAGAAAGGATTCAGATTTGCTATTTTAGCTTGTTCCTTTTTCTTAACCGAGAAGGGACTGAGAATATTTAAGCAGAAAAAGGCGGTGAGTTTTCTAAACGATGATCTGCGTCAGGCAAAAGTATGATATGGATCTGAAGAAATTTTCCTTCTAAAATTTGAACATCAGAGAAAGGAAGGAGGGATGAATACAAAATGCGCGGTTTTGTACTAGGAATCTCCTGTTGGTAATATGGTGCGAAAAAATGTTGTAGAAAGGAAAAATGCTGTTGCTATTAAATTTTTTGCACTTTTAAAGCGGTTTCTACGGTGCTAATTCGGTGCGAAGTTGTAAAATTGATCAGTTCGTACAAACTTAACAAGCAAAAGTGGGTGATACGGAAATTTTTTTATTGCAATGTTCAGCCGTAGAGGCGACCTGGTTTCTACGAACCTAATATGCAAAAGTGGGGAGAAAGGAGTGGTAAAAATGCAAAAGTAAACAAGTTGGGACTTCGATGTTACGTTCTGGACTATGAAAAAGTTCGGGCGGGAACTTCATGTAACATCTTCAAACTCCCGCTGATTTATTTTAGTGTAGCGGTGGGGTCGTTCGAGGGCATTAGCTATAGGTATATAGTTTATAACTACAGAACAAAACTCAAGAAGTCTTACATACTTTTATTGACAATTATACATTACACAAATAAGGCCAGGAGGAGGGAAACATTCGCCAGCTTGGCGAGCCGGACCAACACAAACTACGCCCTTCTCAAATCAGGAGGCAGGACCCTCAGCTTTACAGCTAGATGGTGCAGTAGGCCCTCCACCTGCTTACGGTTTCGAATCGGGAGATGCTTGGGCAGCAGGCGGCCAGCTGTTATACGGCGGGTCAAGGCGCGGAGCGGATTAGATGCAGCTCCAGCTGTCTTACGGCCACCTGCTTCCATCTAGGATTTACAGTAATTCGGTCCTCAAATCCACTACAGTTCTTACAAAACGGTGGCATTCAAAAGGTGAGTTTCTAGCCCTGGCAAGATGCACTAGCGGCGCCATTCACAGAGGGTAAAAGGGGCTTATGCCTTAAAGAAAATCACTTGGATGACAATTTCGTACAATATCACTGGATAACGGAAAGACGGACAACCAAGAAACAACAAAAATCGAAGCTGTTTTAATATAAGCAGCAGAACGGGAACCTAATATTATTAAGCGTAGGCCACTTTAATCGCTTAGGGCACTCTGTTTTACATCGGATTCCGGGAGCTGATTCGGTCATGCGAGAACCCGATGCTTTGGGTTCTCTAAAATGAAGATGATTCATATGCCGAACACATGCTGATCCTGAAACATTTTATTGTTGATGTGTATCCTTTTGACCTAGCGATCGGAATGACTGCCTGTACGAGAATGAACGGCAGTGTTGAGGCCCCCACACACTTCTGCGGCAACGCTGCCGCCCTATCCCTAACCATAGGGAGGGACGCAGAGCTCGCCGTTGACATCATTATTGCCGTCGCCGCTCCAGTGGCGAGGGCAGAGACTGTCTGCGCTCTATCCCCTTCGATGAGTCATTCCACTCAGCGGCTCCGCGAGCGCCGCTCACTCCGCCTGGAAAAATCAACGCTAAACAGCAACCGATGAAACTGGTCGATAGTATTTAACATTTAATATTAACACTATTGCATGTACACCAAGTACATGAAACGAAAACAGCTAAAAGTTTTATAAGCCCAACAGATCCTTGTAAAAGAGATGTTAATGTCACAGTTAAATGAAAACGAAACAAATGGAACACAAACAGAGGAACAAAACGCAAAGGATCAGGATGTCGCGCACGGTGCGCGACGAAATGGACGAATTGTCGTGGCGCGAATGCTAGAACGGCCAGTGACGTCAGCTGCGCGGTAGCCGCTCCTGCTACTGGGCGCGCTAGAGTGCAAAAGTGTGTGTTGGCGACGTTGACCACGTGAGAGGAGTAAAGAGACATGAGATGAGGATGAGACAAGCCTGATGTCTTATGGTAGGGAAGTGGAAGTGGCTTTTAACGAATGAGGCTAGTCCAAATGAGTGAAAGGAAATGGTCATGGGTATGATGAGGAAAGTTCGAAACAAGAACTGGGACGAGATGACTAACTAGAGATTTCGGAAGTAAGTGTTTGTACATTTCTGTTGGGGGGGGGGGGTATGAGCAAAACTTGAAGACTACACTCACATTCTCTGAAGTGATAATTGATCATCTCTACAAGAAAAAAACTAGGGGACATGTTAATCGTATGTTTGGGAATTGTATAAAACTCGAACTACAACACGAACAGAGGAAAAGTCGGGGAAAAGTGCGATCGAGATAGGATTTCGACTCAGTAGGTGGAGAATGGTCCTATAAGGGAGAAAACAGAATGAAATAGCAACTCAAGAGAGTCTCTAATGTGTAAGGAGTCTTTTCCACGGGTTCTCCATCGTGTCACATCCCTTCGCCGTTTCGCTTCCAGTTGAGAAACTTGGCGGCGAACCATGCGTCACCGTGCGTCCCTTTCAGCGCCGCGACGTCGGGTTGGAATTCCTGAGCCTCGACCAACACAATTGTGTGGTGGCAAATTCTAGTGGTGAAGCCTAAGCAGAGATTCATAACATATGAGAAGCTCCATCTCCAACCAGTGTACAGACGAGTATATGGGCAGACAGCAGAATGGACTAGCCTTCTTATGTGTAGGGAGGTCCTCCATTGGTTAGCCTTTCCGTTCGCAGCATATAATATAAACAGTTCAGTGAGAAGCCCAAATTTTGAAACGAAGATGCGTGCGTCTTGCAGCAAAAAAAACACGTAAGGGTTCAGCGTTAGACTAGTATATGTTATCAACATTCAGTCATTTTCAGAAATGCGACTTCGCAAAATGCGCGAAAGTCGCTTCCATGAATTTAACCCAACTAGCTGATTATGGAGGCTCCTAGAAAAGTTATTTTTGCGTGGTTCTAATTTGCGCGTGTTCTACCAGCGAGGAAGTCCTGAAAGCGCTAAAAAGGTGGTAGTCGGTGGCGCAACTTCTGGTGAGTATTGCGGATGAGGCGGAACGTCAACTCCTAGTTCGTTTAATTTCCGAATGATGATCTGCGAAAGGTGTGGGCGGGCGTTGTCGTGTAGAAGCATGGTACCGCTTCTGAACCAATTCCGGCCGCAGCTCACGCAATTTTTGGCACAACATCTGTTGATTTCGACAGAGTAGGGCTCCGCTGTGATGATGCGGCCTGGTTCCAGAAACTTGTTATCACGCCAGCCGCCGACCGACCCCGACACAGTTACCATCGTCTTTTTCTGGTGGATTTCGGCTTTTGGAATGTCTTAGGGGATCGTCGACAGCAACCCGCTGTCCTGATCTTTTTCGGTTATCGTGGAGAACCGACTTTGTATCACATGTGACGACTCGATCCAATAACGGGTCGTTTGGTTGCGGAGAAGCAAAGAAGAGCAAATTTCGAAACGCGACAATTTCTGGCGGTCACTCAATACGTGGGGCAGGCACTGAACCGGTGGTGTGGTTCTGCTCGCTGGGCTTGGTTTTCGCCCTGGTAATGTGCTCCAATTCCTCTCAATATTTATTGAGGCGGGAGATATTAAACACACACCTGACTCAGAGCTTTGGCTCTGCTGGTTATCTTTCGCTTCCCTGCTATTTATGCAGAGCGATATGAAAGCCACTATTAATTGATAGCCCTTCTTTGGTGCTTCGCGAATGATACTGGAATATGCGTTCTACCTGTCGTGCTCCGGGTGTGTCCGCTGCACCGGTGGTAGAGCTCGTGCGGCCTTCAACCCGAGTGTGAGGCACGACCGGAGTCGAGGTCTTACCCATGCGCGCTAGCTCTTACATTACCTGCAACGTTAGGGTGAGGCCCTTGTTGCCCTGGCTTAGCACCTCATACCAATGTTATTGGTTGTTATTTAGATTCTCCCGCGCGGACTGCACTTGCGCTGGCCCCCCGGGGACCCTCGCCCATCTTCACATCACTCGCGTGATACAATTGAACCAACCGACCTTCTGCAGTATTTACCACTGCGCTCGGAATAAACCTCCCACTCTCGAGTTAAAAGACAATGCGCATTAGATATCAGGCTTCATAGCAACTTCAATATATATACAATATGCCAATAAAGGAACACAACATCCTAAGAGTTAAGGCTGTGCCCCGCCACGTTATCTGCGGGTCAGCCCCAAGCGCAACTCGCAGATCCTCCCTGGCTCCTACCCTGGAGCCTGCGCTTACGAGTGCGGTGGCTCGGTCGGTCTCTGCGGTTACCTCTGTTGATGTCTCTGCGCGTCCTGTCCTGGTCGTCCTGGAGTCCTGCGCGGCTGGTCGAGTCGATGTCTCGATGGAGTGGACACTGCGCTGACGATGGAGTACCGGAGCGTAGAGCGGACCGACCACTCGGTGCGACGACGGAGCCGAAGACAGACCGCTCTGGTCGCAGCATGACGAGTGAATGCCGGGTGTGTGCGGGAAGGCGTTTATACCGCGTCGCGGCTCGTGCGCACGACCGTATACCTTCCGGGTCGGGACCTGGTGTGTGTGTCCTTGAAGAGTCATTATGGAGCGTGGCAGGCGTCACGACACTACCCCTATCGACCAAAATATACAACAGAGGTCATGCGCAGCGAGACACCCACTTTTCGACTTTTCACATTTTCAAGACGTTTCAAATCATCCGCAACAACAGTTTTACTGACTCCTAGATCTTTCGCAATCTACAGGCTGTTTGTGATGTGTCGCTTCGGGGCTCCTCTGCATTTTCAAGGGTGAAATCTCCAGAACGAAATTTTCCGAACCACCGTTGCACAGTCCTTTCCCCAGCACTAGTTGGCTCCCATACATGGTAGGATTTGCCGGGCTGTTTCGACGGCGCCTAGCCTGAAATTGAAATAAAATATGGTCCGGAATCGCTCTTTCGACCCATTTCAATAAGTCTTCGAAGAAACCAAATTACTAAGCATAGGTGAAACAGAAATTGTTGATTGGTAAAGCGAAGAATTCCGTATTAGGCGCCTTTTATACTTGCACCGCCTCGCGGCGCGGCGTGATGGTCGGCATGGCTATCGATTTTTCGCGTCGCGAGGCGGCGCCGCATCGCTTCTATACTCCGCCGCCGCAAAACACCACACTTGACGGAATTTTGGGTTACGGTATTCTGTGAATCGCGCCGCCGAGGGGAAGGGCGCGGCTTTTTTGAAGTTACAGGCGATTACCAGGTTTGGATGATTAGGGAGTTTGAGCGAAATCGGTGACCATGACCTTAGCCCGTACCTTCTGTAACCTAGGAAGAAAATGGAGATCTGTACACATTCACGAAGCTTTATATACCACGCCAGGATATGTTTAGTGCACAGTGACCCTAGAATGGTCAAACAAGAAAGAATTTTCAGTGATTCTTGACGATGAGTACCTTCCAGCAGTTTTACATTTGGACCCGCACGTATCGCAAAATAAGGAGGGGTTTAGTACCGTTTGTATTGCAGGGGATTCGACTCAATACCACACTCACCAGTTTCAACCGTAGGTTGAGCGGACGACTTCGTCTCCAAGCTTAACAGAGGAATCGTCGCTCACCGAAGAAATCCCACGACAAACATTGACATGATGCAATGCTCTGATAAACCAGACCAATCCTTTCTGTTTTGCTCCCTCAACGACTCATGGACTGCTTCCGGAGCACGGGCCGAAGCGCCCAGAAGCTCGTGGCTGCGCGTCGCTGACGCTCCCCTTTCTAACAGCAATCGTGCAGCGGCGCGTCAAATTCGGGGCGAGGCGCGACTGGCCGCGCCGCTCCCCAAATTGACGCGCCGCGCCGCGGCGGGAGTATAAAAGGCGCCTTAGACGTTTTATAAAAATGCGAAGTAAGTTCAATATTAATTCAGTAATAAACGAACAAAAAGCGGTTGCACAAAAGCCTCCAGAACTCTCCGGCCAATGTAACAGAATATTGATGGCTATAAAACAAAGAGCGTCAGGAAGCAACTCTTCTTGTAACGCCACTTCTTACCTCTAAGAATAAGTGATATTTTAGAAGAAGTCCGAATGTGTACACCAGAGGCGTGCGTAAATGAAATTTGAAATTTCGTAAATCGTAAATCTTAATTACGAAAAAACCGTCGTAAACCGTAAATCGTAAAAGTGACATGACCTGTAGTGCAATACAAGTAAGTTCCCAGAATGTTTTATTTCTGCTAATTGTCGTGTTATTTTAGCTCAAGCTGAGCTGCTTTCTTACCAAACTATTTCCCTTTTTCACGTCTTCCTGCTAGTAAGACACCTTTCAGGTGAATTTTACACGTTCCAAGAAAGTCGAAAAAACTGTGGATTCAAAAACTTTACTTTAGCCTGCATGGTGCATGGCAAAAACCTATGCATTTTGAGAATTTATGAAATTCCTAACTTACTACCAATTTTTGGCTTGCGTATAAGTCTATCATTTAGCAGGAACAGTAGCGAAAACGTCGCTGTCAAAACTAAAAGTTGAAAAAAATCATTTTACATTCATTTTTCGTTTTTACGATCATTTTCATCATTCATAAAAAAAATCTTTTGATTGCAACAAAACATCCTGTAACAGTATATAGCCTCTCTATCAGCCGGTCCAGGCTTAAGCAAATGTGTTAGAGCATTGTTACTAGTAAGGTCTTCAGCTTAACCGGTTCCATGCTGATATCAGCGGCCGGCCCATCCCCGTATCACGGGTGGGTGCTGACAGACCTGGAGGATATCGCGGATGTTACGTGCGGTCAAACAGCGCCGGTGGTGTAAGGCGAACATCGCTGCCCGGAAAGCAGAAGATGCGGGTTCGAGTCCCGCCTGGTGCAAGAGTTTTGATCGCAACAAAACATCCTGTAACAGTATATAGCCTCTCTATCAGCCGGTCCAGGCTTAAGCAAATGTGTTAGAGCATTGTTACTAGTAAGGTCTTCAGCTTAACCGGTTCCATGCTGATATCAGCGGCCGGCCCATCCCCGTATCACGGGTGGGTGCTGACAGACCTGGAGGAGATCGCGGATGTTACGTGCGGTCAAACAGCGCCGGTGGTGTAAGGCGAACATCGCTGCCCGGAAAGCAGAAGATGCGGGTTCGAGTCCCGCCTGGCGCAAGAGTTTTGATCGCAACAAAACATCCTGTAACAGCATAAAAAAAATCATTTACAGCAAAAAATCTTTCATTCGACCGGCCTGCTCGAGTGCGGTTGCATATATAGAAGCTCTCCTCCGTTTATCTCTATTTACTGCAGATAAGTGTTCATTATTGTGCTCATTGTTAGTTTTTCACCAATTTAACGCTCGGATCGAACATGTCGCAAACGCATCAGCGCTCTATCGGCAAGAAAAAGGAGACTGTTCCCAGTTCTATAAATGTAAATGCTAAGCAGATTACAAACGCTAACCCTCAGGGCAGTTCTGTTTTGGATGTCGATTACGCTAAAATGACAACGTTTGATATATTGAAGGCGATAATTGAGAAGAACAAAGACCCGGAAATTGATAAAATGGCTAAGGTCGTTCTTGATCGATTGCCTCATGAAGTGAGGGAGACCGTAGAAGCTGGGAAAAGAGGAAGAAGTCTGGTAGTCTCAGTATTACCAGAAGCAGACGAACAATTGCAACCATCTGCGAAACAAAGATATCTTGAAGGAAAAATACGTGAAATTTTGGATGTGCTGATGGTTGAATGTAATCCGGTAGAAGTTTATAGGCTGGGACGCCCAAATGATAGATTTCCACGGTTGGTTAAGGTTGTGCTTCCCTCAGGATCCCACTGGACTACGGCTCTTTCTAATAGTTATCGATTACGCAACAGCGGCTTTAATAATATCTATGTTCGCAAAAGCATGACACAGGAGGAAAGAAGGAAAGACTTTGAGCTTAGACAAATATGCAGAGAAAGAAACAAAAATCTAAAGCATCGCACCTGGGTTGTTTACAGAGGAAAACTAATGCGTGTGGAAGACCTACCGAAGATTGCGGGAAACGTTTCACAGCGCAAGGAACACACCCAGGCCTGATCTGCTTTTTAATTAATTCCAGAAGTCTGGTTAATAAATTTATGCATCTTCAATATTTTTTGATAACACGAAACCCAGATTTTCTTTTTATCACTTAAACTTGGCTTTCCTCAAAAATATTGAACTCTGAACTCATTGGTAACCTCCCCTATAAAATTTTTCATAGTGACCGGAAAGGGCGTAGAGGCGGAGGTGTTTGTTGCATAGTAAAAGACACAGTTAACGTTACTCCGGTTTCCCTCAGCTCCTGCATTAGATCTGACCTGCTTTGTCTCGAAAGTTCTGACGCGAACGGTGCTTTTATTTTTAGGAGCATTTTAGTATATCGGCCTCCTAATTCAACATTTGATGATGATGCTCTTTTGGAATGCTTAATTGAATTGGAATCTTTCTTGTAACCACGTAAAAGTGTTAGGTGATTTTAACATCGATTTTAGCCGTGATGAACATCATAGTTCCAATATTAAGAAGTTCGTTGAATTCTTCAAGATGTATGGTCTTTCTCAACAGGTGCCTGTAGCTACTCGTGGTGTATCAATCCTTGACATTGTCCTAGCTTCAGCACCGATTCTAAAAAATATTCCTGTTTTGCCTCCATTTGCTACATCTGATCATAACATCGTTTCATTCCATATCATGTGCTCATATGATAAACAGCGCAAATTACCCCTCCCAAATTTTAGCAAAGCTAAATACAGTGCACTGTCAAATTTTTTAACTGCGTTGACTGGTGGGACATTCTTCGTAACTACACAGATTTAGACGACTTGTACAAACGATTCTGTCGTGTAGTTTATGCTGGTTTGTCCAACCACGTACCTTTTCACACAATTGATAGTCTTAAACCAAAGTTGTTTTCCTAAGTACATTACAAATCTGATGAGTCAAAAAACTCGGCTCTTCAATTCTTTGGCTAATCCTTTATTAGATTCTCGCTATAAAAAGGTAAACTTATGACTAGATCGTCACCTGAGGAAGTTCTTTGCATATAGGGAGCGTCGAGCTCTTTCCTCAACAAAAAGAAACGTAATATTCTCACTTGTTAAGCAAAAGATTAAGGGAATTGGAAAACTACCGGTTCTTCTGGACGAGTCGGGTAATCGTTATGTGACTGACGTCTAAAGGGCAGAAGTGCTGGCAAAATACTTTTCCTCGGTGTTCATTTCTGACTCTGCCACTTGCACTCCTACTATCGATGACTGTTACTCAACGAATGTTTTGAGTGAGATTGTTCTGGAAACATCAGAAGTACTAAGGATCATGAAAGCTCTCAAAAGATCAAACTCTGTTTCGTTTGATGGTATTCCGCAGATAGTTATTAAAAGATGCGCTCTTTCTCTGCACAAACCTTTGACCATGATTCTTAATAGCTCTCTACTCTGTCCTGAAGTACCTGAAATGTGGAAAAAATCTATAATTACTGCCATACCTAAAGTTGCTAATGCAAATTTAGTGTCCTCATATCGACCTATTAGTATCACTCCTACTCCTATTAAGATCTTGGAGAAGCTTATACGTGACAAAATTGTAAACTGGTTAGAAAAAAGAAAGGTGGTTTCACCCGAACAGCATGGTTCCACAAGTGTGCTTCTACTGTTACTCAACTGGCTGACTGTGTGTTTGATTGGAATTGTGCCCTAAATGAAGGACATTCTGTCGACGTTATCTATTTGATCTGTTGAAGGCCTTTGACAAAGTATGCCACTTAAAACTTCTACATAAACTCAATCACATTGGCATTCGGGGAACTTTGTTAAACTGGTTCCGCTCATATTTGGAAAATAGAAGTATGCATGTTAAGGTTGAAAACTCATTTTCTAAGAGCTATCGATGCACAAGCGGAGTACCCCAGGGTGGCGTGCTATCGCCTTTACTGTTTCTTATCTACACGTATGACTTACCTTCAAAATTAAAAACACATCCGTCAGTTAAAGTACAGTTATATGCTGACGACGTTAAGGTTTATGGAATCTACAATCATCACAACAACGCAGAAATCCGCTCTGCTTTATCGCAGTCTATCAAACAAATGATGGAATGGGCTTCCGTCTGGCAGATTCCGGTGAACATCTCGAAATCACTAGTTCTCCATATTGGAAAAGATGCAAGCATTTCGTACATGTATAAAGACATTCCTTCTAAAACCGTCACTGACGTGCGCGATCTAGGGATCTGCATAGATCGTCAACTAAACTTCAAATCACACGTTGACAGAATTGCTAAAAAGGCATTCTCCACTCTTTTCTGCATCCTTAGAAATGTTCAATGCAACGAGCCATTTATTTTAATCAAATTGTACAAATCGTATGTCCTGCCAATCCTTGAATATGGGTCGCAGATTTGGAGCCCTTTCACCAGAATAATGCTAAGAGTTAGACTAGTGGTTAGTAGTGTAGTTTCATGCAAAAACGGTCACAGGTTCGACTCCCGGCTCGGGCACCCCATGCCCTGCAAAAATTGCAAAAATGGCAACGGTTCCAGCGTCAGGCCCAGGTTGACAGGCCGGCTGATGGAGAAACCTCGTCACAAAACCATGATCACAAGTCGCAATAGAATCAGTGTAAAGGCTAGGACGTCACCCGGAAGTGGCGCACAGAACCCCCGCCCGAGTTCTGTGGTCAGTATGCGAGGGCTACCGAGGGCCGAACGACCTCGGCTAAAGAAGCTAGTTCGACTGGGGACTCTGAATGTGGGAACGCTGACCGGGAGATCTAGGGAAGTGGCTGACCTGATGAAGCGCAGAAGGATACAAGTCCTGTGTCTGCAGGAAACGCGATGGAAAGGGGCGAAAGCCAAGGAGATCGGAGAAGGGGTCAAGCTGTACTACAACGGAGAGGACACCAAGAGGAACGAGGTAGGGATAGCTGTCGCGGCGTCCCTCAAGGATTCAGTAGCGGCTGTCCAAAGAATAAACGACCGCGTCATGTCACTGCGGCTGGACACGAAGGAGGGTTACTGGACCATCATGTCTGTCTACGCTCCGCAGACCGGATGCTCCGAGCACGACAAGGATGACTTCTACCTCTCGCTCGAGGAAGCCATAAGGTCCGTACCAGAAGGCGACTACCTCTCCATAGCAGGGGACATGAACGGGCATGTGGGGAGTGGCAGAAGAGGAGTGGAAAGGGTTCATGGAGGAAAAGGGATCGGCCTGGTAAACCCGGATGGAGAACGAATTCTGGATCTGACTATCGCCCACGACCTGGCTGTCTGTAGCACCTTCTTCGCGAAGAGGGAGAGCCAGAAGGTGACCTATGCTAGCGGAGGAAGAAGAACGGAGGTCGACCACATCCTGGTTCGAAGGGCTGCCCTGAAAACAGTCCGGAATGTGAAGGTCATTCCGGGAGAAGACGTGGCATCACAGCATAAACCCTTGGTAGCCGACCTTAGCATACCTCTACCCACCAGGCCCAAAGTGAGGACGGAACCCAGGATCCAATGGTGGAGACTGCGGGGTTCAGAGCGGAACGAGCTACGAAGGGCAGTGCTCGAAGCAGGCCTTCCAGATCCAGCTGGTCCCGTGAATGAGACCTGGAGGAGGGTAGCCGAAACAATCCTGAGATGTGCCAAGGAAACCCTGGGAGAAACAAAGGAAGGAACCAGAGGGAATAAATCGGCATGGTTCTGGAACGAAGAGGTGCAGGCTGCGGTGAAGAGGAAGAAGGAGGCCTACAAGCTGTGGCAAAAGACGAGGGCACCCGAGCATCTCACAGCCTACAGGAAGCTGAAGAGGCTGGCAAAAACAGCTGTAGCGAAGGCAAAGAACGCGGAAATGGATGCCCTGTACGAAAAACTAGACGGGCCAGAGGGAGAGAAGTTCGCCATCCGCCTTGCCAAGGCGCGTCATAGATCTAGCCTCGACATTCGAGTAGTGAAGACTGTGAAGAGTGCTGACGGTAGAGTGTTACGAAAGCCGGTCGAGGTCAGAGAGAGATGGGAGGAGTACTTCAAGGAACTCCTGAACGAGGAGTTCCCTCGTCGGGAGGCCGAGGAAGAACAGCCAACGGAAGGACCCATCCCACCCTGGACGCAAGAAGAGGTTCGCAAGGCCATACGGAAGATGAAACTCGGAAAGGCAGCAGGGCCTGACGGTGTGCCAGTAGAGGCTTGGAAGGTGCTTGGGGACCTCGGAATCAACTGGCTGACGCAGTTCCTCAACAGAATCACGAAAGAAGGTAAGATGCCGGATGACTGGAGGAACAGCACCATAGTCCCCATCTTCAAGCAGAAGGGAGACGCTTCGAATGCTCCAACTACCGAGGGATCAAACTGATCTCACACACGATGAAGATCTACGAACGACTGGTCGACTCAAGGCTGAGGGAGATGGTACCCATCTCCCAGGTGCAGTGGGGCTTCATGCCTGAGAGGTCCACCACAGACGCCATCTTCATCGCTCGTCAGGTGATGGAGAAATATCGGGAGAAACGAAAACCCTGCTACCTGGCATTCCTGGATCTGGAGAAGGCCTACGACAGGCTAGCTCGGACCGTAATCTGGAATGCCCTTCGAGGGAGGGGTGTCCCGGAACGTCTGATCACGGTCATAAGGGACATGTACGAGGGCTCGAAAGCGGCGATACGAACTCCACACGGGGTGACAAGGAAAGTGGACATCACAGTGGGGGTACACCAAGGGTCGGCTCTGAGCCCGTTCCTCTTCCTGCTGACGCTTGACTCTATAATGAACCACCTTGAGAAAGGCCCTCTCAGAACGATCCTCTAAGCGGACGACATCGCCCTAGTAGCCGACAACCAGGAGGAGCTGGAGGAGAAGGTGCAGCTGTGGCAGAGAGCCCTTGCGGACAACGGCCTACGGCTGAACGTGAAGAAGACGAAGTTCATCAGCTCTGAGCAGTGCGCTGGATCGATCCTAGACTGCCAAGGGCAAACGATCGAGAAGGTGGAAGAATTCCGCTACCTCGGAAGTGACCTATCCGAGGAAGGAAGTGTGGACCAGGCGGTCAGGGGACGGATAAACGCAGCCTGGCTCAAATGGAGGGAGTCCACAGGGATCCTCTGCGACCGTAGATGCTCCAGGACGCTCAAAGGCAAGCTCTATAGAACAGTTGTAAGACCTGCCCTCCTCTACGGCAGTGAGTGCTGGGCCCTGGGTAAGGCGCAGGAGCGGCAACTGCACGCGGCAGAGATGAGGATGCTGAGGTGGGCATGTGGATGGACCCGTCAAGACAGAGTGCGAAACGAGGATGTTAGGACAGTGATGAAGACTGCCCCGATCCAGCTGAAGATGAGAGAGCAGCGCCTGAGGTGGTATGGACACGTCCTCAGAAGACCAGAGGATCACCCCACAAGGTTGGCCCTAGATTACGAGGCACCCGGAAAGCGTCCGAGAGGAGCCCCTAGGAAAAGATGGAAGGACGTCATCAAGAGAGATCTCGCCGAAGTCGGCGCCACGGCAGATGACACCCTAGATAGGATGAGGTGGCGACAGATCACAAGAACAGCGGACCCTGCGACTGCGCGGGACTAAACGCTCAGCAGAAGAAGAAGAAGAAGAAGAATGCTAACGAAACTTGAAAAAGTTCAGCAGGTTTTTACTAAAGTGTTAATATGGAGATGCTCATCACCTGCGGTTCCATCATCGATGCCTAATTATAGGGAAAGGCTAAATTTATTTTGTCTAAGAAGCCTACTTTACAGACGCACCCTATTCGATGTTACTTTCTGTTTTAAAGTTCTCAAAGGTGAACTGAAAATAAAACCTTCAAAATACTGGATATTTAGGCCCTGTAATGGACGTGTTGGTAGGTTTTCCATCCAGCTTTCAGCAGTACGCCGGATTCGTCGCATGCTTATGTTAGACTCTTTGTTTTATAGGGGAGCTCGCTGGCTCCAGATGTTATCACGTGACATTTTGGAGTCGTCAAATATTTCTGTTTTAAAAAAAAGGCTGAAGCAAAGAGATTTTCCTTCAGATTTGCAAATCACCGACTTCTGAAGTACTTCTGTATATTATGGCCATTGAGAAGTTCATATATTACTAGAATATTAAAACGTGTTTCCCTGAAAAGACAATGGGAAGCAATATCTTATTATCTCTCGCAGACGACTATGATGACATGAAGATTATTATTCTATTAATGGATGGAGTATTTTCGTTTTTATGTTTTGACTTACTATTAAAAGTATTTTGCAGTACTTCAATCATCTATTGGGTACTTACATATTGTCTCTGATCTATACTATGTTCTATATTTCCTATGTGTTCTACAGATCACTAGACACTACATACTACTCTCTATATATCTATATCTGGATTATTCATGGATTGTTATTCATGATTAAGTCTTTTTGCTTTCCGATTTTTACTTACCACTAAAATAAAGTATATTGCAGCACTTAAATTGTCTACTGTGTCCATTACATGCTGGCTCTGTTATATACTGAGTGCTACCGTCTATATTCTCTTTGCGAACTACTACACTCTACGCACTACTACATGTTCACTACATATATCTCTCTATATATATCTATATATATACATATTTATATGTTCTACCATCTCTCTCTATATATATCGGTGGCTAACACCGTATCCGACGACATTATCGACGTTCCAGAACTTTCCAGAATCCGTTCATACGGATAAATAAATAAATAAATTTACGCCAAAAACAGCATCTGCGCATGTAGTAATCCAACAAACATGCTATCATACGACAGTGTTGCTCCATGCGTACTAAGTTTACGCATGACGCAATTCCCTTGTCTGATGCATAGAAAGATGTAAGCTTTTATACGGGGGGGGGGCAGTCGTTCGGTGCACCTGCTGCCCGCCGACCACTTCACGCCCGGCCCGCGCCGCCCTATTTGGCCAAGTATGCTACACGCGAAACCGTCGTTACTTGAAGTGACGTCGTCCAAAAACCTAACAACTGATAGGAGACGACTAGGAAGTGCATCTCGGTGAACTCTGAAGTCATTTTCCAGTCGGTTCGATTATGGAGGTAATTGAGGAAAGGAGAACGTCGCTCTTCTCTCTAGATTCTTTCAATGTTCCCCACAATTCTTAAAATTTTCGCCTCAACTAGAGACTGTGGGTGATTCCGGTCAGGAGTTCTACATTGAAGTCTTAACCGTAATTGTGCGCAAAACCGGCTCACCGTCTTCTCTTTCCAAGGATCAGACAGTTTTCCTTGTGTTGAAGAACTTTCTAGTGGATGGTCGCCTTGTTGTCATGACATATCTCGCTAAGATGTTGCTGTACTTGTCGGAAAATGCGGACGACGCCTTACTACTGCGCAATTTGGCGGGACCTGAAGAAAGCCTTGGCGCTGCAGCTGAAAACTCTTTTCCTCCAAATATGGCGAACAAGATGGTGACTCTTGTCTCATGAACGAAATCAGTTCAGGATAGAGCTGCAGGGCCGAGGGAATGTGATGCCTCCATGTGAAGGCTGGGACCCGG
The DNA here is from genome assembly GCA_947396885.1 of Heligmosomoides polygyrus polygyrus. Classification (NCBI taxonomy): domain Eukaryota; kingdom Metazoa; phylum Nematoda; class Chromadorea; order Rhabditida; family Heligmosomidae; genus Heligmosomoides; species Heligmosomoides polygyrus. Next base: position 46,292,859 of record OX377203.1, read on the forward strand.
TCATCTTGTCCTCGGCGTGCCCCTCGCCCCGCCCCTTTCTGAGGGCGGTGTATCCAATGACTCTCCGCCCTTTTTACACTTTGAAATAAGTCCAGGAACATTCCATAGCAGAAGGATAAGAAACTTTTGGCCGTCGAAACAGTATGACCTTACTTGCTGGACATCATTTCCAGTCGTTTTAATCCTTGAGGCAACTTTCTTGAGGAATCTTCAGTTAGATTCCGTAGACACGATAATTTCGATTTAGAACCCAACTTAAGTTAAAACACGTTCAGTGTGGCGTGCAAAAGTTCGTTTTAAACGCAGCAGATGAAAACGGTACACAGACCGCTGCAGAAAAGTAGTTACACATTCATTGCTTAATGCGGGAGTACCGAGCAATAACCACAGCGCGGTATTCTATTTCAGAAGCTCTTAATTGTAGAGAGATTGGAGCGAAGGCATTTTGTAACTTTGAAAGCGCTCTCAAGTGCTGAACCATCGATCGACAATATCAGCTGTCGCAGTAACCTAGACCTACCTAGGCACCGGTTTCCTGCTCAAGCTTGCGCTTTTAAGATTTCGAAAACTTTATAATTTTTTATAAATTATTATATTATTGTTATAAAACAGCTAGTCATTATTATGAAGCAGCTTTAGTAGCTCTTTGCATTCGCCCAAGCTATCCTTCGCAAGTTCTGTAACGAACGTTTGCCCTACGGGAGTCTGCAGCATCCTCAACGGATCAGATAGAGTGAATACGATAAACTCAATCACACCACTGAAAATGGAGATCGAAGCTAGAAACCAATTCGACCTCTTCTTGAAATGCTTCGCGCTGGGTTATACCTCATTATGTTCATCAATCTGCTCCGCCCTATGAAATGCAGTGCAATCCGATAGAAACATCAGTGATTTATCCTTTTCACATTGAGTGTATCAGCTTTCTAGACCCGCTTTCAATCACGAATGACGTTCGATCGTGGATTTGCGTCAATTCTATTCCCTAGGGTTAGCATGTATCTGTATTTGACTAGACGTTATTACCAAATAGGACGTGGATCTAGATTACTCCTCTCTTTCTCTGAGAAACTGTCTCCAATATCTTTCTGCGGGCTGGAATGGAACGAACTTTACAATACGAATGCGATGTGCCTTGCTGGACCGGAAACGGAGGAGCCCAGCCTCCTAGACAGGAGCTTATTTTTAAACATTGTATTGCACTGTGCACTGGGCGCGTGTAGCGCAGTCGGAGGCGCCGACTGTCGCGTGCACCCGATAGCAGGTTCCTGGTTCGGATTTCCCTCCCAGGCCAACTAAGCCTTCCATCCCTACGGGGTCGGTGAATTGGTACCAAACGTGTCTGGGAAAGACAAAGCGCTGACTTGTTCATCGGCTGGCCACCGCAAGTCATTGTAAGGCCGAACACGCATTCATATCTCCTCCACGCCACCCCGTAGAAGTAGAATGCGCTGGCGCATCCCAAAAAGGATTGAATAACGCCGTCCTTTATCCTTTTTTATATTGCACTGGTTTATCCACTTGAAGCTGTCCGGTTCCAAACAGCAACCTATACAATGTAAGAGAAATGGAATAGTTAACTAAGCGAAGAGGATTTGAAAAGCCTGTGCACAGACGGTGTCAACTACCACAGTAGCACATTAGAGCATCAAGTAGAAACAACTTAAAGTGGAAGTTGGAATGAGCTGTAAGAAAGAACCATTAGAGTGGGCAGGTCTTTATGATTCGGTCCACATAAATTTGGACGCCAGTTGGTTGCTGATCGCCTGAAAAGCATGCCGTTGTGCAAATACGAGGCTGCAATTCTACCCACTGCGCCCCCGAGGCACATCTCGTGGGATGTCTGACTGTGGTTCTGGACTCCGCTCACAGGGCCCTACATCGTGTCAGAGTAGTATCGCAAAACCATACCATGAGTTGAAAACCTTTCCTTGTAATCCTTAGGCGCACCAAGGATAAGCGGATTAGTCGTTACATGTTTCCGAGGGTTTTGGGCTACCCGTTTTGTTTTTCGCTAAGCGGCGAGTTCTAATTCGGATAACGAACAAGAAATTCGGTGCAAGGTGTTGAAAATCAATGCAATTCTCTGGAAAAAGTTGGTGAACAACAGTAACTGCATCTAAACCATAGTAGTTGAGATGCAGAAAGTCTAATCAGTGAAACCCTTATTGGCTGGTCGCTGCAAGTCAGTGTACACCAGGGATGTGCGTAATTACGATTTTACGATTTACGGCCATTTTTGCCGAATTTTTCACGATTTACGATTTACGACATTTTGGGTCGTAAATCATAAATTTTCGTAAATGTGATATTTGATCAGCAACCAACTGGCGTCCAAATGTATGTGGACCGAATCCACATAGGAAAGCAACTTTGGTTTAAGACTTCAATTGTGTGACAAGGTACGTATTTGGACAAACCAGCATAAACTACACGACAGAATCGTTTGTACAAGTCGTCTAAATCTGTGTAGTTACGAACAATGTCCCACCAGTCAACGCAGTTAAAAAAATTTGACAGAGCACTGCGCACTTGTGGAACCATGCTGTTCGGGTGGAATCACCTTTCTTTTTTCTAACCAGTTTACAAATTTGTCACGTATAAGCTTCTCCAAGATCTTAATAGGAGTAGGAGTGATACTAATAGGTCGATATGAGGATACTAAATTTGCATTAGCAACTTTAGGCATGGCAGTAATTATAAATTTTTTCCACATTTCAGGTACTTCAGAAAAGAGTAGAGAGCTATCAAGAATCATGGTCAAAGGTTTGTGCAGAGAAAGAGCGCATCTTTTGTAAACTATCTGCGGAATACCATCAAACGAAACAGAGTTTGATCCTTTGAGAGCTTTCATGATCCTTAGTACTTCTGATGTTTCCAGAACAATCTCACTCAAAACATTCGTTGAGTAACAGCCATCGATAGTAGGAGTGCAAGTGGGAGAGTCAGAAATGAACACCGAGGAAAAGTATTTTGCCAGCACTTCTGCCTTTTGGACGTCAGTCACGTAACGATTACCCGCTCCCTATATGCAAAGAACTTCCTCAGGTGACGATCTAGTTCTAAGTTTACCTTTTTATAGCGAGAATCTAATAAAGGATTAGCCAAAGAATTGAAGAGCCGAGTTTTTTGACTCATCAGATTTGTAATGTACTTAGGAAAACAACTTTGGTTTAAGACTTCAATTGTGTGAAAAGGTACGTGGTTGGACAAACCAGCATAAACTACACGACAAAATCGTTTGTACAAGTCGTCTAAATCTGTGTAGTTACGAAGAATGTCCCACCAGTCAACGCAGTTAAAAAATTTGACAGTGCACTGTAGTTAGCTTTGCTAAAATTTGGGAGGGGTAATTTGTGCTGTTTATCATATGAGCACATGATATGGAATGAAACGATGTTATGATCAGATGTAGCAAATGGAGGCATAACAGGAATATTTTTTAGAATCGGTGCTGAAGCTAGGACAATGTCAAGGATTGATACACCACGAGTAGCTACAGGCCCCTGTTGAGAAAGACCATACATCTTGAAGAATTCAACGAACTTCTTAATATTGGAACTATGATGTTCATCACGGCTAAAATCGATGTTAAAATCACCTAACACTATTACGTGGTTACAAGAAAGATTCCAATTCAATTAAGCATTCCAAAAGAGCATCATCATCAAATGTTGAATTAGGAGGCCGATATACTAAAATGATCCAAAAAATAAAAGCACCGTTCGCGTCAGAACTTTCGAGACAAAGCAGGTCAGATCTAATGCAGGAGCTGAGGGAAACCGGAATAACGTTAACTGTGTCTTTTACTATGCAACAAACACCTCCGCCTCTACGCCCTTTCCGGTCACTACGAAAAATTGTATAGGGGAGGTTACGAATGAGTTCAGAGTTCAATATTTTTGAGGAAAGCCAAGTTTAAGTGATAAAAAGAAAATCTGGGTTTCGTGCTATCAAACAATATTGAAGATGCATAAATTTATTAACCAGACTTCTGGAATTAATTAAAAAGCAGATCAGGCCTGGGTGTGTTCCTTGCGCTGTGAAACGTTTACCGCAATCTTCGGTAGGTCTTCCACACGCATTAGTTTTCCTCTGTAAACAACCCAGGTGCGATGCTTTAGATTTTCAACCTCAACGGTAGGTCGGAACGGCGCAAGTGTTGTATATGGGCAGAACCGCCTCTCTCTGGGTAGTAACAAACTGCAGGTATCTCGACCCCAATACAACTCTGCGCAGAGTTAGGGGCGACGGAAGTCGCGGATTGGCGCCCTATTGATTCATGTGCTCCACAGCTGACGGGCGCGCACGGGATGAGGGCTCGTATCGCGGCTAAGCGCAGTGCACAGGTGGTGTAGTAGGGAGGAGCTCGGGCTCGTAAACGCGGGATCGGGTCCCGCAGACTGCCTTCGTTTTGCACTTTTGCAAAATCCATGTTTATCATATAGGTAATCCACCTAGGGTACTATAGTGTGTTATAGAGCATGTTTACATATAACATATGCTTCAAACTACAGATTAGCTAAAATGTTCACTTCTGTGTGTCACTTATTTTAAGCCTGTTTTGTGCGAAGCTATAGTTATGTAACGATAGATATTTTGTGGCACTAGTAAAAAGTTCCGACTCCACCGACAAGACTTCGGTCGAAAAAATTTTTCGCTGAAACTTTGTCTAGGGGGTTATTTGGGGTGCTGATCACGAATCTGACATCCGTTTTCCACGATTCGGCTGAATAATATACATACAGGAAGGCACAGGATTACATTCTAAAAGTTTCTGCCGATGACGGCAGGTAGAGGCAGAATCGTGAGAAACGAATGTCAAATTCGTGATCAGCACCCCAAATAACCTCCAGACAAAGTTTCAGCGAAATCGGTGACCCTGCCTAGACCACCCTTGTTAGCGGTGTGGGTGGCCTCCGACCAAATCGTGAAAAACGAATGGCAGATTCGTGATCAGCACCCCAAATAGCCCCCCTAAACGAAGTTTCAGCGAAATCGGTGACCCTGTCTGAACCACCCTTGTTAACGGTATGGGTGACCTCCGACCGTATCGTGAAAAACGGATGTCAGATTCGTGATCAACACCCCAAATAACCCCCCTAGACAACGTTTCAGCAAAAAAATTTTTTGACCGAAGTCTTGTCGGTGGAGTCGGAACTTTTTCTATTGCCACAAAACATCTATCGTTACATAACTATAGCTTCGCACAAAATAGGCTTAAAATAAGTGACACAAAGAAGTGAAGCTAATCTGTAGTTTGAAGCATATGTTATATGTAAACATGCTCTATAACACACTATAATACCCCTAGGTGGATTACCTATATGATAAACATGGATTTTGCAAAAGTGCGAAACGAAGGCAGTCTGCGGGATCCAAACCCCCGACCCCGCGTTTACGAGCCCGAGCTCTTCCCTACTACGCCACTTGTGCACTGCGCTTAGCCGCGATACGAGCCCTCATCCCGCGCGCGCCCGTCAGCTGTAGAGCACGTGAATCAACAGGGCGCCAACAGGCGACTTCCGTCGCCCCTAACTCTGCGCGGAATTGTATTGGGGTCGAGATACCTGCAGTTTGTTACTACCCAGAGAGAGGCGGTTCTGCCCATATACAACATTTGCGCCGTTCCGACCTACCGTTGAGATAGTATCCTGGTAAGCTCAAAGTCTTTCCTTCTTTCCTCCTGTGTCATGCTTTTGCGAACATAGATATTATTAAAGCCGCTGTTGCGTAATCGATAACTATTAGAAAGAGCCGTAGTACAGTGGGATCCTGAGGGAAGCACAACCTTAACCAACCGTGGAAATCTATCATTTGGGCGTCCCAGCCTATAAACTTCTACCGGATTACATTCAACCATCAGCACATCCAAAATTTCACGTATTTTTCCTTCAAGATATCTTTGTTTCGCAGATGGTTGCAATTGTTCGTCTGCTTCTGGTAATCCTGAGACTACCAGACTTCTTCCTCTTTTCCCAGCTTCTACGGTCTCCCTCACTTCATGAGGCAATCGATCAAGAACGACCTTAGCCATTTTATCAATTTCCGTGTCTTTGTTCTTCTCAATTATCGCCTTCAATATATCAAACGTTGTCATTTTAGAACTGCCCTGAGGGTTAGCGTTTGTAATCTGCTTAGCATTTACATTCATAGAACTGGGAACAGTCTCCTTTTTCTTGCCGATAGAGCGCTGATGCGTTTGCGACATATTCGATCCGAGCGTTAAATTGGTGAAAAACTAACAATGAGCACAATAATGAACACTTATCTGCAGTAAATAGAGATAAACGGAGGAGAGCTTCTATATATGCAACCGCACTCGAGCAGATCGGTCGAATGAAAGATTTTTTGCTGTAAATGATTTTTTTTATGAATGATGAAAAATGATCGTAAAAACGAAAAATGAATGTAAAATGATTTTTTTCAACTTTTAGTTTTGACAGCGACGTTTTCGCCACTGTTCCTGCTAGATGATAGACTTATACGCAAGCCAAAAATTGGTAGTAAGTTAGGAATTTCATAAATTCTCAAAATACATAGGTTTTTGCCATGCACCATGTAGGCTAAAGTAAAGTTTTGAATCCACAGTTTTTTCGACTTTCTTGGAACGTGTAAAATTCACCTGAAAGGTGTCTTACTAGCAGGAAGACGTGAAAAAGGGAAATAGCTTGGTAAGAAAGCAGCTCAGCTTGAGCTAAAATAACACGACAATTAGCAGAAATAAAACATTCTGGGAACTTACTTGTATAGCACTACAGGTCAGGTCACTTCTACGATTTACGGTTTACGACGGTTTTTTCGTAATTAAGATTTACGATTTACGAAATTTCAAATTTCATTTACACAAGTATATCGCGCACGGTGCGCGACGAAATTGGACGAGTTGTCGCGGTGGGTCTGCTTCCGACAGGGACGGCTAGTGAGTCGCGATAGAGCGCGAGAGTGCGTGCCGGCGACTGTCGACTACATTTTTCGGGTAGAAGAAGGAAAGTAGTTGGGTGAGACACGTCTGATGTCTCTTGATAGGATATTCTATTCCCAATTCCATGCGTACCTCGCTCGTACTAGTGTATTGTTAACTGGTAGCAAATGAGAGTGCATAGGATCCTAACGAAGTGAGCTGTTATATCCCCATACATGTCTAATGCACGTGAACTTACGAGTAATAGGCCTTCTTGAAGACTCCTTCTTGAAGTGGGAGCGTTTGCTAACAAAGTGCGGATGAAATGAGACTCAATATATTCAAATTGAGTGAAAGGAAACGGTCAAGGACCTGGTGAGGAAAATTCGAATCAAAAACTGGGCCGAAATTATTATGTAAAAGTTTTGGAAGCTTGTAAGCTCCTGAAATTTTTGACATCATTGCTTTAAACAGTTGGCCCTGTTATCAAACGCTTCAAGTTTTCAGGGATTGCTGAGACGTGAGATAGGTTTTCTCTGTTCTACACTTGACCGTTACCTTTCTCCAACTCACTTGCCATACTTCAGGTGTAATGACATTAGCAAGCGAGGCAGACATATAACTCCAACGCTGCGCCAACCCTCTCTGGGGTCGTGCGCGGAGCACGACGACAAGTTGTCGCGGTCCGACTGCTTCAACAGGGACGGCTAGTAACGCTTTCGACAGGGACGACTGGTGACGAGCGCTAGAGCGCGAAGGTGTGTGGCGGCGACTGTCGACCGCGTTTTTCGCGTAAAAGGAGGAAGGTAGTTGGGTGAGACACTTCTGATGTCTCCTGGAAGGAAATTCTATACATACTGGTAGGAAAATTTACGCCCAATTCTACGCGTACCTCACTCGTACTAGTGTATTGTTAACCGGTAGCAAATAAGAGTGCATAGAATCCTAACAACGTGAGCTGTTATACCTCCATAAATGTCTATCGCGTTTGAACTTACGAGTATTGCCTATTATTTGTATGTTCAAGATCTTCTTGAAGATTCCTTCTTGAAGTGGGAGCGTTTGTTAACAAAGTGCGGATGGAGTGAGACTCAATCTATTTCGAAAGAGTGAAGGGAAACCAACAAAGAGGCGGTGAGGAAAATTCGAGACCAGAACTGGGTCGGGATTATTAAGTAGAAGTTTCGGAAGCAAGAGCTTGTAAGTTCCCGACACTTTTCACAGATTTCCTTTAAACAGTTGTCCTTGTTATCGAGCGTTTGAAGTTTTAAGGGATTGCTGAGATGTGAGACTTTTGCTAGGATTCAAAGACAGGTTAAGGACACACTAACCCATAGCTTTTCCATAATTCTAACTTTGTTCTACACTTTACCGTCAGCTTTCTCCAACTCACTTGCCATAGTTCAATTGCTGCTTTAACAGCGGCAAAATTTCGTGCTCCGCTGCTAATCGAGCGTCAGCGAGCGCACGTTCGCGTTTCATTGCCACGACGTCGCGTTGGAGTTACGTGCTGGAGCCTTTTTAAACACTTTCAGAACTTTCTCACTGATAAAACCTTCACCAATCAGATCCAAGCCAAAACAGCTTTCACGGATTTTGTCGAATCTCGACCACCTAATACCTTCGCTGATGGAATAAGTGAAAGGTGGCCCATTGGCAGAAGTGTATTAATTCGAACGGTGCTTATTTCGACCAAATCTGATAAGATTTTAGAAATTATGGTAGTTCAAAGTAAAGCACTCAAGGCGCACAGAACTTTCCGGGCAACCTAATATGATCTACGCGAACCGGAAAACCCAAGAACTCATCGAGATTTGGCAGCATAGATCGACAATGGTGGGCTGCATAAAGTCGACACCGTAATTACGAGAAAGAGAAAAGAGGAACTCGTTGGTCATACAGCCGAATGCAATGTCTCTATAGGGCATGTTAGATCAGCGCAATTATAATCGAGGAAGGCCTCTACATCAGCGGTCGATCTGGTGCGTCTAAATATTGGCGACCGAAGTGATTGAAGATTTTTAGCAAAAAATAGCATAATTACAATTCTGGGCTTGCCATCATTCATTCTGCGAAGACTGAGTATTAAACGCTGTAGAAACTCAGTCACACTTTTGAAAGAAGTCTTCACTTTAGCCTGTTGAAATTCTGCCATCTGATCACCTGGCTTCTCGATATTTCATACATGGAGTCTCTTCATTGTGTATGGTTAGCGTAGACTTATTCTTGGACTCACTCATTCCTTAGGACACAGAGATATTCGCAGCCAAACTCGGCGACAGAAATTGTTCTTTACCAAGGTTCACTTGCAGTTTTGACGAATCGCAACCAGCACGCAAGTGCCCAAAATGAACTCGAAACGTAAATTTTGTGTGTCATTTTTCCTTCTTCAAGATGAGTAGATTGCAAGCAACAGTAACAAACTTTAGATTGAGTCTTCCGTTGGAATAAACGAAATCGGTTGGAGCAGCTGCAGACTCAGTGCATATCTTCTGGCAAATTTGGTACCAAATGAATTGCCGCAGCCAGAGGAAGGTCATAAATGGAAGGAAAATAAAATTTAATTAGGCGCAGAATTTTAAAATTGAACTGGGCAGCACTATTTGTGCCTGGGGACATAATTAAGTGAGACTCGGCGACGGTGTTGGGTTGGGTTAAAGCAATTAGGACGCTCCTTAATTGCGGCACTGGTTTTCAGGCTTCCATCCACTTTTTAATGGCGGCTGCATGTCCATTAGTAGGTAGGGTAATGTTAGGAGCCCTTGTAAATTTCGGTGAGAACACCTTTATTCTGAACAAAGTTATCGTGATGCGACGCAAAAAACGCGTTTTTGTGTCGCAAACGTCGTTTGGTCGAATGTTTAGCGGCGGTACTGGTACATGCTTGCCTGTTGTGCCACAACTGCTAGTTCAACTAACTAGGACAGTCTAGCGCGTGGTAACGTATTCTGAGGAGGCGCTCGCCTTCACACGTATCCGATTCCAGGTTCTTGGATTTCCCACCCAGGAGAAGCAAGCATTCATCCCATCCAGGTCGGCGAATTCGTACCCGAATCGTACGGGAAGAATAAAATACTGACTTGTCTACCGGCTCAAAATTGCAAGTCATTGCATAGGCTAAATGTGTGTTCAAATTGCCTCCACTACTTCCCGCAGAGGTAGAACGCGTGCGTGAACCCAAAAGCGATCGAACAACGCAGACCTTCGTCCTTTTATGACAGTCGACACACACATCCCACACTGCCCTAGAATGAAGCGGCGCTCGTACTTGTACTCTTCGATGCGGCGTATATCCATCATTTATCAAATATTGCACATCCCCAGCAGTTCTTAGCAGTTATTGGTTTTCAGTTGCAACGCCTCCGAGCACACAGAATTCCGTCCAAACGTTGTCCATGCACTTGAAGTTCTCCATTGGCGTCAGCTGTCTTTTGGCGTCAGATCATATCAGACATGGAGTCCGAGTGCTGCCGATATTTTTGCACGTATTAGTTTGTTGTTATTACGCTTTCTCATGAGGCTATTTTAGACCATCGAATCTTACAACATACCAAGACACAAGACAGTCTATTTGCGTCTTATATGTGCCAGTTTTTCAACTATTCATGATATTTCTCTTGGAATAAAAAGAATTATATATTATTAAATTAAAGTCTTATACTTATTGTTACTTGTTTAGTCAACAGCTATGGTAGAAAACTATGAAACAAGTAAAATACAAGCGCTTGCCACATCAGCAGAATCCTGCAAAAGCTTATTGTTACTCTTCTCCCTGGCAAGCAGGCAAGAGCAAGAGGCAAGAGGACCAATCTTCTCCCTGGCAAGCATTCACCACTTTTTCTTCGTTGAACGCGTAATCTGTGGGTGTGGAGAGGAGTCCTGGGAGAACATCAACGTAACCAGCTGCCCACCCGCGCGTATGGCGGACACGGTCGAAACGCCGGAGCGCAGAACCGTCGGTAGGTCTGGCTTATAATCTGCAATCAAAAGTCACGGTGGTACCCTTTTTTTAAATATTTTATCCCAGTTACCTTCTTTCAATATACCATCTCGGCTGCATGTAACATATTCCGGATGGAGAGTAGTCGGCCGAAAACACCTTCAGGTGAGAACATTTTAGGTGCACTTATGTGCCGATATGGCCCCCGTTCATAATATTCAACTGTAAGATAAGCGCACTTGTGTGCCTCTACGGTATCATTGGTGATACGGTATGAAATGGGGGGTGGTACAGATATGAATAGTTGAAAAACTTGCACATATGAAGGCGCAAATAGACAGCCTTGGTTTGTTGCAAGCATTGGTGGTCTAAAATTGCCTCCTGTGATCATGAGAAGGCGTAATAGCAACACACTAATACGTGCAAAAACATTGGCAGCACTCGGACTCGAACTGGAAAGCCCGCCAGTGTGCTCCTACAAGGTGCCAATCCGACGGACTGCGCCACCGAGTCAAAATCTCGTGGGGTGTCGTAGAGGTTGATGAGTGCTGCGCACACGCCTTCACACCTCTTTTTTAGGTTATTAAAAAGCGTTCAGCAAAAAGTGACTGTGGTCCTGGACTACGCATACAGGGCCCTACATCCTCTCAAAATAGCATCGCAAAAGCTTTCCATGAGTTGGAAACCTTTCCTTGTTAGTA
>OX377203.1:46304603-46363603 GCA_947396885.1 Heligmosomoides polygyrus polygyrus
GTGTTGTTATTACGCTTTCTCATGAGGCAATTTTAGACCATCGAATCTTACAACATACCAAGACAGTCTATTTGCGTCTTCATATGTGCCAGTTTTTCAACTATTCATGTTATTTCTCTTGGAATAAAAAGAATTATATATTATTAAATTAAAGTCTTATACTTATTGTTACTTGTTTAGTCAACAGCTATGGTAGAAAACTATGAAACAAGTAAAATACAAGCGCTTGCCACATCAGCAGAATCCTACAAAAGCTTATTGTTACTCTTCTCCCTGGCAAGCAGGCAAGAGGCAAGAGGCAAGAGGACCAATCTTCTCCCTGGCAAGCATTCACCACTTTTTCTTCGTTGAACGCGTAATCTGTGGGTGTGGAGAGGAGTCCTGGGAGAACATCAACGTAACCAGCTGCCACCCGCGCGTATGGCGGACACGGTCGAAACGCCGGAGCGCAGAACCGTCGGTAGGTCTGGCTTATAATCTGCAATCAAAAGTCACGGTGGTACCCTTTTTTTTATAATATTTTATCCCAGTTACCTTCTTTCAATATACCATCTCGGCTGCATGTAACATATTCCGGATGGAGAGTAGTCGGCCGAAAACACCTTCAGGTGAGAACATTTTAGGTGCACTTATGTGCCGATATGGCCCCCGTTCATAATATTCAACTGTAAGATAAGCGTATTTGATAGCTGATTTCGAGATTGAGGCACTGAGCTCTCGCAAACGATTGAACACTCCTCGCTTGTCTCGTTGCCAAAAGACAGCTGACGCCAATGGAGAACTTCAAGTGCATGTACAACGTTTGGACGGAATTCTGTGTGCTCGGAGGCGTTGCAACTGAAAACCAATAACTGCTAAGAACTGCTGGGGATGTGCAATATTTGAAAAATGATGGATATACGCCGCATCGAAGAGTACAAGTACGAGCAGTGTAGGGCAGTGTGGGATGTGTGCGTCGACTGTCATAAAAGAACGAAGGTCTGCGTTGTTCGATTGCTTTTGGGTTCACGCACGCGTTCTACCTCTGCGGGAAGTAGTGGAGGCAATTTGAACACACATTTAGCCTATGCAATGACTTGCAATTTTGAGCCGGTAGACAAGTCAGTATTTTATTCTTCCCGTACGATTCGGGTACGAATTCGCCGACCTGGATGGGATGAATGCTTGCTTCTCCTGGGTGGGAAATCCAAGAACCTGGAATCGGATACGTGTGAAGGCGAGCGCCTCCTCAGAATACGTTTCCACGCGCTAGACTGTCCTAGTTAGTTGAACTAGCAGTTGTGACAACAGGCAAGCATGTACCAGTACCGCCGCTAAACATTCGACCAAACGACGTTTGCGACACAAAAACTCGTTTTTTGCGTCGCATCACGATAACTTTGTTCAGAATAAAGGTGTTCTCACCGAAATTTACAAAGGCTCCTAACATCACCCTACCTACTAATGGACATGCAGCCGCCATTAAAAAGTGGATGGAAGCCTGAAAACCAGTGCCGCAATTAAGGAGCGTCCTAATTGCTTTAACCCAACCCAACACCGTCGCCGAGTCTCACTTAATTGTGTCCCCAGGCACAAATAGTGCTGCCCAGTTCAATTTCAAAATTCTGCGCCTAATTAAATTTTATTTTCCTTCCATTTATGACCTTCCTCTGGCTGCGGCAATTCATTTGGTACCAAATTTGGCAGAAGATATGCACTGAGTCTGCAGCTGCTCCAACCGATTTCGTTTATTCCAACGGAAGACTCAATCTAAAGTTTGTTACTGTTGCTTGCAATCTACTCATCTTGAAGAAGGAAAAATGACACACAAAATTTACGTTTCGAGTTCATTTTGGGCACTTGCGTGCTGGTTGCGATTCGTCAAAACTGCAAGTGAACCTTGGTAAAGAACAATATCTGTCGCCGAGTTTGGCTGCGAATATCTCTGTGTCTTAAGGAATGAGTGAGTCCAAGAATAAGTCTACGCTAACCATACACAATGAAGAGACTCCATGTATGAAATATCGAGAAGCCAGGTGATCAGATGGCAGAATTTCAACAGGCTAAAGTGAAGACTTCTTTCAAAAGTGTGACTGAGTTTCTACAGCGTTTAATACTCAGTCTTCGCAGAATGAATGATGGCAAGCCCAGGATTGTAATTATGCTATTTTTTGCTAAAAATCTTCAATCACTTCGGTCGCCAATATTTAGACGCACCAGATCGACCGCTGATGTAGAGGCCTTCCTCGATTATAAATGCGCAGACCTAACATGCCCTATAGAGACATTGCGTTCGGCTGTATGACCAACGAGTTCCTCTTTTCTCTTTCTCGTAATTACGGCGTCGACTTTATGCAGCCCACCATTGTCGATCTATGCTGCCAAATCTCGATGAGTTCTTGGGTTTTCCGGTTCGCGTAGATCATATTAGGTTGCCCGGAAAGTTCTGTGCGCCTTGAGTGCTTTACTTTGAACTACCATAATTTCTAAAATCTTATCAGATTTGGTCGAAATAAGCACCGTTCGAATTAATACACTTCTGCCAATGGGCCACCTTTCACTTATTCCATCAGCGAAGGTATTAGGTGGTCGAGATTCGACAAAATCCGTGAAAGCTGTTTTTGCTTGGATCTGATTGGTGAAGGTTTTATCAGTGAGAAAGTTCTGAAAGTGTTTAAAAAGGCTCCAGCACGTAACTCCAACGCGACGTCGTGGCAATGAAACGCGGACGTGCGCTCCCTGACGCTCGATTAGCAGCGGAGCACGAAATTTTGCCGCTGCTAAAGCAGCAATTGAACTATGGCAAGTGAGTTGGAGAAAGCTGACGGTAAAGTGTAGAACAAAGTTAGAATTAAGGAAAAGCTATGGGTTAGTGTGTCCTTAACCTGTCTTTGAATCCTAGCAAAAGTCTCACATCTCAGCAATCCCTTAGAACTTCAAACGCTCGATAACAAGGACAACTGTTTAAAGGAAATCTGTGAAAAGTGTCGGGAACTTACAAGCTCTTGCTTCCGAAACTTCTACTTAATAATCCCGACCCAGTTCTGGTCTCGAATTTTCCTTACCACCTCTTTGTTGGTTTCCCTTCACTCTTTCGAAATAGATTGAGTCTCACTCCATCCGCACTTTGTTAACAAACGCTCCCACTTCAAGAAGGAATCTTCAAGAAGATCTTGAACATACAAATAATAGGCAATACTCGTAGGTTCAAACGCGATAGACATTTATGGAGTATAACAGCTCACGTTGTTAGGATTCTATGCACTCTTATTTGCTACCGGTTAACAATACACTAGTACGAGTGAGGTACACGTTGTTAGGATTCTATGCACTCTTATTTGCTACCGGTTAACAATACACTAGTACGAGTGAGGTACGCGTAGAATTGGGCGTAAAATTTTCTACCAGTATGTATAGAATTTCCTTCCAGGAGACATCAGAAGTGTCTCACCCAACTACCTTCCTCCTTTTACGCGAAAAACGCGGTCGACAGTCGCCGACACACACCTTCGCGCTCTAGCGCGCGTCACCAGTCGTCCCTGTCGAAAGCGTTACTAGCCGTCCCTGTACTAGCGTTACTAGCAGTCGGACCGCGACAACTTGTCGTCGTGCACCGCGCACGACCCCAGAGAGGGTTGGCGCAGCGTTGGAGTTATATGTCTGCCTCGCTTGCTAATGTCATTACACCTGAAGTATGGCAAGTGAGTTGGAGAAAGGTAACGGTCAAGTGTAGAACAGAGAAAACCTATCTCACGTCTCAGCAATCCCTGAAAACTTGAAGCGTCTGATAACAGGGCCAACTGTTTAAAGCAATGATGTCAAAAATTTCAGGAGCTTACAAGCTTCCAAAACTTTTACATAATAATTTCGGCTCAGTTTTTGATTCGAATTTTCCTCACAGGTCCTTGACGTTTCCTTTCACTCAATTGGAATATATTGAGTCTCATTTCATCCGCACTTTGTTAGCAAACGCTCCCACTTCAAGAAGGAGTCTTCAAGAAGGCCTATTACTCGTAAGTTCACGTGCATTAGACATGTATGGGGATATAACAGCTCACTTCGTTAGGATCCTATCAAGAGGCGTCAGACGTGTCTCACCCAACTACTTTCCTTCTTCTACCCGAAAAATGTAGTCGACAGTCGCCGGCACACACTCTCGCGCTCTATCGAGCTCACTAGCCGTCCCTGTCGGAAGCAGACCCACCGCGACAACTCGTCCAATTTCGTCGCTCACCGTGCGCGATATACTTATGCTCGAATGACCTATTCGAATAGGTATTCGAATGATTTTCATTCGAATTTGAATATTCGAACTCGAATATTCGAAAAATCGTGATCTTCGAATGTATTCGAGTTCGAATGTTCAAAAAATGACGTTTTTCGAATGCACTCTAATTCGAGTATTCAAAAAACCGCGTTTTCCGAATGTATTCATATTCGAATATTCAGAAAAACCACTTTTTTCGAATACATTCGGTTTTGAATGCTCGACAATTTTCGGTATTCGAAACCGTTCGAATATTCGAAATTTCCCAGGGGTTTCCCTTGTTAGGTTTTTCGGGTAATTAAGATCTCCAAAACGGTTCCTTCTGTGAATCACATCTCTGTTGCGGCAGCCCCTCATTGATTCTGGCCATCGCTGCGCTTGTGCAAAGCGGCCGAGGAAGAGTAGGATTTTTTAACTGCAAAAAAAAAACTTAGAAATTATGATTCTAACAGTGTTTCAAACGGACGCTACTTGTTCTTCACACTGAAGTTAGGAGTCTGAGACCACAAATCATAGCAGGATAGGAGTGAGGGTCAACAGGGGTGCGCTTCAGACTTGTGCAACGTCTGATATCTCCTTGTGTAGAGCAGTGCCATATGGAGTCAGCCTTGTGATTTTCATCTCGCTGCTCGTTATGCTCTTCTGCTGCTTCGTGGTCACTGAGTGCTCTTCTGGTTTTCGTTTCCACAACTACGCTCCCGCAAAAGCTATATATTAGGTTGTACGGAAACGTCTCAACGTTTTGATGCTTCCTTCCTTTGAACTACCATAACTTTCTCAAACCTTATCCTATTTAGTCGAAATAAGCACACTTCGAATCAGCACACCTTTGCTAATGGGCAACCTGTCGACTTATTCCATCAGCGAAAAGATTTGGTTGTCGAGATTCGACAAAATCCACGAAAGCTGTTTTAGCCTGGTCCCGATAGGTGAAGGTTTTACCAGCGGGAATGTGTTTGAAAAGGTGTTAGTCGATTAGTGAGAGGTATGGAGAATGTGGCGAGTGAGGCAGAACATCAACCCTTAATTGGTTCAATTTTCGATTGATGATTTGTGAAGCGTGTGGGCGGACGTTATCGTGCAAAAGAATCGGGCCTCTTCTGTTGACCAATGCTAGTTTCCTTGCGGTAGGACTCTACTGTAGTCGTCTGGCCTGGCGTTAAAAAAGTTGTAATGGATGACACAAGCCGCCAACCACTACACGGTGACCATAACCTTTTTTTGGTGAGGTTTGTCTTTGGAAAATGCCTAGGGGGGTTCGTCGGCGTCCAGCCACTGTCCGAAACGCTTCCTTTTATCATACAAAAGCCATTTTTCATCGCAGGTGATGATTCGATTCAAAAATGGGTCAACTTTGTTGCGTAAAAGTAGAGAAGAACAATTCTCGAAACCTGACAATTTTTCACTTTTTGAGCTTTTTCACCTTTCCAAGGCGTTTCAAAGCATCGGCAACAGCAGTTTTACTGACGTCTAACGTTTTCGCGATTTGGCGAACTCTTTGGGATGGTTAAGCTTCCACCAATTCTTTCATCTCGTCGTCCAGGATTGCCTTAGGTCGACCGCTACGGGGTCGCTTTCAAGGCTGAAATCTCCGGTCCGAAATTTACTGAACAACTGCTGCAAGGTGCTTTCTCCAACACCATTAGGCCCTCACACTTGATTGACTTGTCGAGCTGTATCGGCTGCGGATTGTTCTTATTTGAAGTTGGAATAAAACCTGTTCGGAATTGCTTCTTCGACATACTTCAATAACCCCTTGAAGAGCAGAAGTATAAAACAACGTTGAAACATAAATTACTTAGTAAGATAGAGCGAAAAATTCTGTACAGAAAGTAGCATTAATGCGCAACGCAAGTTGAATTTTTACTTAATAATGGACGAATGGAAAGTAGTAATACAAAGCGCTGAGAACTCTCAGGACAGCCTAATATAGGGTGAACTTCTTCGTCGGTCAGTTGTTTTTAAGATTCAGCACGCATTCTACGTCTACGGATGTCGTTGAGGCAATTTGAACGCGTATTTGGCCTGAACAATGACTTGCGCTGGCCAGTTGATGAACAGGCTACTACCAGGCTGTCCAATAATTCTTGTCCGAAAATTTCACCATTTTTAATTTTTTTTTCAACTTTCTTGAGAAGCAAGTCTGTTCAACAATATAATCACCACAGTTATCCACAACAGTGGCCCATCGATTGGGCAGGTCGCCGATGCCCTTCGCCCAGAACTCCGGGGGCTGCGACTCGAAGAAGTCCGCGCTGTCGGATTTGAGGTTGTCGTAGTTGGTGAATTTTCCTCCGGCCAAATGGTGCTTCAGCGGGCGGAACAAGTGGTAGTCGGAGGGGGCGAGGTCCGGGGAATACGGCGGATGGGCAACCGTCTCCCAGCCGAGCGTCGCCAACTTCTGCTGGGTCTCCTTCGCCACGTGGGGGCGCGCGTAGTCGTGCAGCAGGTGGACCGAGGCCCGTCGGGGACGCTTTTCTCGGATGGCGGCGGCTAGTTTCTCGAGCTGATCGGTGTAGATGGAGGCGGTGACCGTCCTGCCTTGCGGGAGCAGCTCGAAATACAGCATGCCCTTGGCGTCCCACCAGAAGGCCTCCCGCTGTGCCCCCTGTCCTCGAGGCTCGTGTCGCCGCTCTCGAAACGATTGAGCCAGCGCCTGACTGTGCGTTGGGACACTGCACCCTCCTTGCACGCTCTGCAGATGTTGGCGACCGCGGAGCCTGTGTCGTTGCCCAGCAGCCACTCGTAGTACATGAACGTACGAATTCGACCTTGGTCCATTTTAGCTTGTACTGGTAGCTAGACGCGGGGACTACGCCTTATATACCCCTGGCGTGGAACTCTGGAGAATCTTCTAGAAGGTTTTTACACTTGCCTGATATTATAACACTTCTAAGGAAAATTATAGAATTTTGAAAATTTTCGGACAGAAATTATTGGACAGCCTGGTACTTTATCCTTCAAAAGAAAATCTTGTAGCAGTTCACTGACCCCGCAAGGCTTGCTTGGCCTGAACGGGACCCGAACCAATAACCTTTGTTTGGGTGCACACGATAGCCTGCATCTCCTGATGTGTTTCCATGCACACGTGGAACTATAATAAAGGCACACTTTTGTCCATGCCATATGGTAAAGGAAGGCGTTATGGTACTTATCGGGCTGGTGCCCGCTGCGAGATTGCACATGCTCATGGAACACTCACATTAACACGGTTTTGAGCACAGACCTAGGCATGTGACGGAACTCCGGGGTCTGGCCGACCTAACTTACTCCTTTTAAGATACCTTGCATGTGTGCAGTGGGCACAGCCCGCTTAGTACCGAAGTTATTGTTTTCTTGGCGCTATTGTATTTTACGGACTCCGGAGGACGAGGAGAGGTCGAAAATTTTTTTCACCTAAACCTTGTCCAGGGGGGTTATTTGGGGTGCTGATCACAAATCTGACATCCGTCTTTGAAATTTCAGCCGATTACGGTAGGTTACGATAGGTACCGGTGACTAAGGCTGTCGATGTCATAATCACCGATTTCGCCCAAACTTCGCGTATAGGGGTTATTTGAGATGCTGATCACGAATCTGACATCCGTTATTCGTTTTACGCTGGAGTTTGGGCGCAATCGGTGACCATTATGTTACTCACCGGTACCCACCGTAACCCCATAGACGAAGTTTGGGCGAAATCGGTGATTATGACCTCGACAGCCTTAGTCACTCGGACCTACCGTAAACCTACCGTAATCGGCCAAAATTTCAAAAACGGATGTCAGATTCGTGATCAGCATCCCAAATAACCCCCTGGACGAGGTTTGGGCGAAATTTTTTTTTCGACCTCTCCTCGTCCTCTGGAGTCCCGAAAGTGCAATAGTGCCGTTTTCTTTCTTCTTTTACAATGGCATAGTGCATGGAGTTGTTTTGTCGACCGGCTGTTATCTATCGATTTTATCGATTTTTGCTCTGAGTTGGCAATTGGGGGTGGGAGTCGCGTGTATATGTCGGCTGTATGGCAGACTTCACAAAAGGGAGGCGGTGTAGATCGAATGGCTGTTATTTATAGAACGATTTTTGCTAAGTTTACCGTTTAATCAATTATCAATATGTTGGCTGGAGAATAGTTACATTCGCAAGTTCTTCGCAAATAGGAAATACTTACTTTTTCTACCACTTACTTGGATGAATCACCAGAAATAAATGAGACAGGCCCTCACGGCTGGTCTATTCCTAGCTACCTGTAATACACTTTGTGGTCGAAAAATTGACGGAGTGATATTTCACGTTTTTAGACGAGCAGACCAGATTTGCTACAAATCTACGGATAATACTTCGTCGTCGGTCCGTCATTAGCTGTCATTAGGCGAAAGCTTGTTCCCTGAAAGTTCTTAACATTCAGTCACCCATCAATTCCAAAAATGATCATTTTGAAGTGACCCAGAAGCTTGCAGCGGCTCAAGTAGATTGCTTCCCTTCAAATGTCTTGTAAACCTTTCGTTTGTTCCTCATGAGTAGCACTTACAACTCACAGGTACTCCTTTGGAAAAAATTCGTATTTCAGTAAACAACGGATTTAGATCCTTCCATGTGCCCTTTGATCCCAGTATGTGTAAGTTCTCCACCTCATTTTTACAATGTACCGGGGGTTATGAGAAACCTGTCGATAAAAACCTCGTGCGTAACTAGGAAGGAATCCGTTATTAATTGTTTCCATTTTTCTGTCGTCTATCATGTCTATCAGCAGCCTGATTTTTCATTCGAATTCGAATATTTGAATCGAATATTCGAAAAATTGCGTTTTTGGAATGTATTCGAATTCGCTTGTTCAAAAAATCGCGTTTTTCGAATGCATTCGGATTCGAATATTCAAAAAATTGCGTTTTTCGAATTCTAATTCGAGTATTCAGAAAAACCACGTTTTTCGAATATATTCGATTTCGAATGCTCGAAAATTTTGGCATTCGAAACCATTCGAATATTCGAAATTTTTGCGAGAGCATAAGTATAGTGCGCGAGGCCAGAGGGGTTCGCGTGGCGTTGGAAAAGGTGCTAGTCAATTGGTGAGTGGTTTAGAGGATATGACGGCCTAGGCCTTTAATTCGTTCAATTTTCGAATAGTGATTGTGAAACGTGTGGGAGGGCGTTATCGTGCAAAAGAATCGGGCCTCTTCTGTTGACCGATGCTGGCTGAAGTTGACGCAGTTTTCGGTGCATTTCGTCGATTTCCTTACAACAATTTTCCTCTGTTGTGATATTTTCGCCTATTGCCAAAAAGTTTAATGGATTACACCCGACGAGCCGATAAGCCCAATCAAACCCATTTTATTTCTCTATTTAAAAATAATTTGTGGTGAAACAGCTTTATTACGAGTGGTAGAGCTGATCAGCATAGAAGCTAACCTTAATATACCATTTCGCCCATTTTCACTCGAATTTGAAAAGGGCACTTTTCAATTCAAACTGGACACTCTTCTAAGCTAGCTGATAACTTTTGAAACCAAAGCGAACTCTTCGAAATCGGAAAGAGCTCCTTCTACACTAAACTAACATTAAACTAAACACTTTCCAAAAAGATTAAAATAATTTTTTGTTTAAGGAAATTTTAGAATGGTTTCTTTCAAGTTCTAATTCACTTACACAAAAACTGAACACTTTGTTTGAAGTTCTACAAAATTCTCATTTTTTTGTGGAAAATAATGGTTTATGTCCTGTTTAAAAGACCAGAAAAGCGGTAGTTTTTTAGCGCCTAAAGGGGATTGCGCCAAGCACTTGTCCATGACGTCGCGATTTTTATCCGATTGAAAGAAAATTTGCTGTTTGCACGGAGTTTTACGCCTTTAAACAATATTACAAAGAAAATTGTAAAGACACACATATTCTCACTTTGATACTCCATGTAAGCAGCGTTCACACTATTGATCAAATAAAAATCGCGACGAGCTTTTCAAGAGTTTTGTTGTGCTTTAAGACAAACTGTAGTTTTTTTCTAAAAAAAACTTGTATCAAAATATTACATTCGTTCGAACAGCTGAAGTAAACAGAATTCGAAAAAGTTACAGCAAGTTTGTCTTGGGAAAAAATTATTCTACCCTTCTTGAAGTGTTCGCAGTTTCATTTGTAAGAAATTCCTTTCGATTTGAAAGACGATTAATTTGATTTCAAAATTCTGAGGATGGCTTAAATCAGAAATGTCCAATTTGATTTGAAAAGTGTCCAACTCGAGGTGAAAATGATGATCACATATTTTTCCTTGCGACTAGAAACGCAATTTTATGAATTATGGAGTCTGTGTGATCTACGCAAACCGGAAAACCCAAAAACTCATCGAGATTTGGCAGCATGGATCGATAATGGTGGGCTGCATAAAGTCGATACCGTAATTACGAGGAACAGAAATGAGGAACTCGTTGGTCATACAGCCGAATACAATTTCTCTGTAGGGCATGTCAGGTCAGCGCAATTTTGATCGAAGAAGGCCTCTACATCAGCGCTCGATCTGGTGCATCTAAATATTGGTATCCGAAGAGATTGAAGATTTCTAGCGAAAAATTGCATAAATACAATTTTGGGCTCTCCATCATTCATTCTGCGAAGACTGAGTATTAAACGTTGTAGAAACTCAGTCGCACTTTTGAAAGATGTCCTCACTTGTTGAAATTCTGCCATCTGATCACCTGGCTTCTCGATATTTTATACATGGAGTCTCTACATTGTGTATTGTTACCGTAGACTTATTTCTGGCCTAACTCATTCCTTAAAACACAGATATTCACAGCCAAACTCGGCGACAGAGAGTGTTTTTTTTTTACCAAGGTTCACTTGCAGTTTTGACGAATCGCAACCAGCACGCAAGTGCCCATAATAAACTCGAAACGCAAATTTTCTATGTCATTTTTCCTCCTGAAAGATGAGTTGATGTCAAGCTACAATAACAAGCTCTATACTGAGCTTTCCGTTGAAATAAACGAAATCGGTTGAAGCAGCTGCAGACTCAGTGCATATCTTCGCATATCTTTGCCAAATTTGGTGCCAAATGAATTGGCGCAGCCAGAGAAAGGTCATGAATGGAAGGAAAATAAAAGTTAAGGTCTAAGATTTAAGATTTAATCAGGTTTAAGAATTTTAAAATTTAACTGGGCAGCACTACTTGTGCTTGGGGACATAATTAAGCGAGACTCGGCGACCGTGTTGGGTCGGGTCACAGTAATTGGGACTCTCTTTAATTGCGGCACCTGTTTTCAGGCTTCCACCCACTTCCTAATGGCGGTTGCATGCCCATTGGTAGGTAGGGTTATGTTAGGAGCTCTTGTAAATTTCGGTGAGAAAACCTTTATTCTGAACAAAGTTATCGTGATGCGACGCAGAAAACGTGTTTTTGCGTCGCAAACGTCGTTTGGTCGAATGTTTAGCGGCGGTGCTGTACATACATGGCGCGACCTCAACATCTGCCATTCTTTTTTTCGCCTTTCAAAACAAGCTAAAAAACGTTATTATAGTAGATGGGGTAAGAGATTCATCAGCGCTCCAACTTTTGAAACCCTTCTGGAACACCTTTTGCAGGATAGGAATGTTAGCGAAAACGGCACAGGTCATAGCTCCCCTCAGTGGAAATTCCAAACAAACGTTTTCAAGCTAGCCTTGCATGGACTACTCTGGAAAGAAGGTTGTCTGACATCTCTTTCCTCCTTTTGGAAGACGCAGTCTTCAAAACAGGCGGATCCAGCTGCCGCGAATGCGTCGAGTGGGCGCGTCGTCGGGATTTTTTTCGTACTCTTCATGGAGAAGGGTTCAAAGGGTCGATAAGTGCTTCGTCTTCAGCACACCGTTTTATTCAGAACACATCAGTTAAATAGTCCGTCACTTGAATCTGAGAGGTGAAGGCATACGTCGGTGTTGCTGAAGGTTCCTATTGTATGATACAACTCCTACACGCCTTTCGCTTCTTCGGCCGCCGCTTAGTCTTGTTGAACGGTATGAAGGTCATATTAAGCTTGCAAAAAAACTGTTAGAAAACCTGCTGACTCGGATAGCTAGGAAATTTTGTTGGCGATTTGAAACTGGCAGTTGCAACTCCAAGAAGACTAAGAAGAGACATCTGTGAACTGACCCCAGCGATCCACAACACAGCTATATGGTCTTGTAGGCATCAAACAAGGAGCAAAGGGGAGAAGCTCGTTTTTGCTTCGGGCCGTTAGAATTGAAAGCATACACGGATTCGGCTTAAAATGAGCGGGCAAAATGACTATCACTAGTTGCATGGGGAGATATGTACACCCGACCTCCAACCGTGGGTCACTAGGCGACAAATGTTTGCCATTTTTAGACCACCCAGTGGGCAGAGGCAAAAACGAACTTCACCTCTGTGCTCGTTGCTATATGCCGAACAGGACTATGAGGGTCTTGTTGAGAATCATCGGGTTAATTTCAAAAGCGTCTCAATTCAATATCAATAGCATTGTAAGTTCGCGGGATCCCACGTGGTGTGGTCATGCGAGTAACCCACACAGTCAAAGTGGTTTTTATAGAATTAATAAATATAAAATTAGATGTGGTAGTTTAGTTGCTCGTAACTGGATCTGAGTCACATGTTCACTTTTGGTGTTAATCGCTGTTGTGACTATTTGCAGGTTTTCTACTGGGGCTTCGGCTCCTTTAGTGGCTAGCGAGTTTACTTTGAGTATAAAATTAGAATTCTTGTAGTATGGCGAAGGGCGCGCAGTAGCGTTGTCGGAGGAGGCGTCGTCATCCCGACTCAAAGCTCTTTGTTGGGTGGGTGCTGGCGGACCTCGAGGATATCGCGGATGTTACGTGCGGTCAAACAGCGCCGGTGGTGTAAGGCGAACATCGCTGCCCGGAAAGCAGAAGATGCGGGTTCGAGTCCCGCCTGGCGCAAGAGTTTTGATCGTAACAAAACATCCTGTAACAACATATAGCCTCTATATCAGCCGCTCCAGGCTTAAACAAATGTGTTCCAGCATTGTTACTAGTAAGGTCTTCAGCTTAACCGGTTCCATGCTGATACCAGCGGCCGGCCCATCCCCGTATCACGGGTGGGTGCTGACGGACCTCGAGGATATCGCGGATGTTACGTGCGGTCAAACAGCGCCGGTGGTGTAAGGCGAACATCGCTGCCCGGAAAGCAGAAGATGCGGGTTCGAGTCCCGCCTGGCGCAAGAGTTTTGATCGTAACAAAACATCCTGTAACAACATATAGCCTCTATATCAGCCGCTCCAGGCTTAAACAAATGTGTTCCAGCATTGTTACTAGTAAGGTCTTCAGCTTAACCGGTTCCATGCTGATATCAGCGGCCGGCCCATCCCCGTATCACGGGTGAGTGCTGACGGACCTCGAGGATATCGCGGATGTTACGTGCGGTCAAACAGCGCCGGTGGTGTAAGGCGAACATCGCTGCCCGGAAAGCAGAAGATGCGGGTTCGAGTCCCGCCTGGCGCAAGAGTTTTGATCGTAACAAAACATCCTGTAACAACATATAGCCTCTATATCAGCCGCTCCAGGCTTAAACAAATGTGTTCAAAGCTCTTTATTCGAGTCGCGCCCAGGCATTCCATCCATCCATGATCAGTGAACTGGCGCCAGGCGTGAATGGGAGGGATAGAGCATGACTTGCCTATAGGATGAGCCTCGTAAACCATTGTATAGGCCGAATACGCATCACGGATATCCGTGGAAGTAGAAGGCACTTCAAGCAGGGTTTGGTTAACGGCCGTTATCCTCTATCCTTATTGCGCAACATTAGCAGGTGAGCGTTAGTAACATGGAGAAAATGTCTTACAAGGGACTCTGCGAGCTCACCGCCAACGATTCGCAACGGTGTTGGTCATCCAGGAAGAAGCAAGAGGTGAAGTTCGTTTTTGCTGCGGGCTACTGTGTGGTTCAAAAATGACCAAATTTGTCGCCTATTACATAACTTATGGACATGGGGACGAGGGGACCTATCATCTAGCCAGTGCTGGTCAGTTTGCCGCGTTCGCTTCAAACCGAGTGCGTGTAAACTCAATTTTAGCCCAAATGAAGGCCAAAATTACACACACGGGTTGACGGGCTTACAGGCGACAATTTTTTTTGCAATTTTGGGCCACCCAGTCTCTCCCAGCAAGAACGAACTTCACCTCTTTGCTCCTTGTTAGATCATATAGGTTTTGTTGAGAGTTGGTGGGGTAAGCTCACAAACGTCGCTCGCAAGGGTACATTGGATGTATGCATCCGAGGAATATACATGCGAAGAAAGGTAGTCGAATTGCGCTTCATGTTCCAGACTAGTACCTCAATCGGGAAACCGAATCCGGCTCTTCTTCGCCACCCATTCAAAGTGAAGGGAGCAAGGATGTCGAGCACGTTGTGTTGGCACTTCTGGGCTGCCGCCATTTTTAATAGTCCTTTTTGATTCTATTTATAGAGCACTGCTGTGAAAAATGGTAAGCGGTCAATTCTCCACCCGCGAGCAGCTTGTCATAGTCGACAATTCTGCAGTCAGACTACATTTTTGGCGTTTCCGCTAACTTCGCACGGATAGAGTGCGGCACTGGTGCTGATAGCGACTGTAGACACGCCGGCACTCGAGCAGTTCGGCAGCTACTGATAGCCTCGAACAAAAGGAGCTCTACTTCGCCTGTGTGGCGTTATCATGGGGCTTATACGACCCGGTGGGGCTGCTTGGCCGCTCTGTAGCCTTATCTGCGGGTGAGGTGGGGAGGTTTGGTGGCATTTGACTCATAGCGTAGAGACATCTTCGCATTCACACGGCTCCGCATTGAACCTGAAGAGTAGAGTTGGGCTGCTATGTATCTTCATCAACCTCATCTTCATCAATACGTGCGGAAGCAACTGATTCAGTGTTCCGCCGGCGGCAGCGTCACCTGACTTCTTCAATTGAGGGCTGCTGTTGAGGGCTTTCGAGCAGCTGCGCAGAAAGAGGTCTCTGATCATCACTCAACTTCCGCTGTTCTGAGTAATGTGTTTCTTAG
Source organism: Heligmosomoides polygyrus polygyrus (assembly GCA_947396885.1). NCBI lineage: Eukaryota > Metazoa > Nematoda > Chromadorea > Rhabditida > Heligmosomidae > Heligmosomoides > Heligmosomoides polygyrus. Next base: position 46,319,824 of record OX377203.1, read on the forward strand.
GTCGTCGCATATGAAATGGTCGATTTTGACTGAAAATTTTGACAGATCATAACTTTGCTTGAAAGCAACTTTATTAATTGGAATAGGCACCATTACAATTAATTCACTTTTCACAACGCAACAAAAAATCCATCGTTATGAAAATCAGAACTACGAGAATTAATAAAGCATAAGAAGTCATTTTCGACATCATTTTGGTTGCTGAATTTTTTATTCCTCACATGACGATCTAAATGCTTGAAATAAATGATAGTCGGTAGGGAACAGATCTGGCGAATATGCTGGATGTGGCAGAGTTTCGTATCCCGAGCTCTTCCAGTTTCTGGTCGACAGTTTTTGAAAGGCGCGGAGGCGCGTTGTCATGCAGTAGGTTTGACCGAAGCCGGCTGCTTTTCAATCAACTTCTGGTGCATCACTTCAATTTCGGCACAGTACTTCTCCGCTGTGATAGTCCCTCCAGTCTTCAAGAAACTGTAATGGACTAAGCAAGTCACTGCCCGCCATACGGTCGCTATGGTCTTCTTTGGATGGAGACTTGGTTTCGGCATTTCCTTGGAACTCGCATTCCTGTCCAGCCATTGTGCAGGGCGACGACTGTCGTAGAGGATCCGCTTTTCGTCGCATTTCACGATGCTTCCAAAAAGGCTCCCCTAGATTGCGCAGCATTAACGAAACACAGGGGTCGTGGCGCTTCAGCGTCTCCAGGCGGTCATTCGTGCGGGACCCATTTATCCAATTCCTTTACTTTTCCGATCACATTTAAGTGGCGATGATAGTGCTACCGTCAACACCGAAACGCTGTGCTAGCTCTCTCTCTCACATAGTTTGACGCGGATCCACTTCCACCATGGCTTTGAGTTGGTCGTCATTGAGGAGTGATGGCGGCCTATCTCGCCTTCAACTTTGAGACTTTCATCTCCAGATCGAAACCTTTCGAACCAGCGGCGAATTGTGCGCTCTTCAGCGAAATCCTCCCCAAAAGCAGCGTTGATGTCACGAGCTGCGGCCGCGGTGTTGAGTCCACTTTCCATTCATATAAGTAGAGCACGCAAATATCACGTTGATTCATACTGTAAAAACGTCGTCAAAAACTCGATAATAATCAATTACATCACAAAGCTACACAAGCTAAGAAAGACGAGGTTCTGCGCTTTCAGAAACTATAGGCAGTGATTGAAAAGGGAACGTTCATAGCCGCTAAAAATTGATCAGAAATTGAGGTAGCAAATCGGCCATTTCATATGCAACGGTCTAATACATTTTACGGCAGACACAGGAATTTTTTCCATAATCCACTCCTCGGCCTTCTGAAATCTGTCTGTGAGAAACTTTTTCCGTAATCGCAGTCCTTCTGAAATCCAGCTATCAAAAATTTGAAGACTGTCTCGAAAAGACTTTTTTCGCAACCGCGAATAAAAAGGTTATCCAGTTTTCATGTTTGCCTCAAAGCATTAATACCGCTCAAGCCTTATGCGTTACTCAGGATAAACAAAACGGTTACTTGAATTGAATGTTCAGCAAAGACGGATGCAAAGTAGTACATCTTCAACGGTGAAAGTTCAGGGAACAGAGTACAGCAATTCCTTAGAAGGGCGGCTGGGAATTTCTGATAAAACTCCTCAAACGCTCACTCTACAAGCTGTCGCGTCCGCTCGATTGATAGGTTCAATCCTATTCGCACTGTGCACGGCGTACTCTTGGAGGATCCCTGGCATGACAGAGCACTGGCGACACGTCTGTGTAGATCTCGTAAAGAAAATTCGAACGATGCCAACCGCTTCTCAAAAAACCTCAAATTAGACGAATTGTGAGCATACAACGGTATTCGAAGGTTTGCGACCGACAACTCGTCCGCGACCGTCCGAGCGGCTAACATTACTTTTCTGAACCTTCTGCGGCGTACCATATTGAATGAAACATCAAAAGAGAACACTACATTCGTTATCGCTCTTTATACTCTCTGTACGCAGGTTTTGGGCGAACGCTGCGTTTCCGAACAGACCACCATTACTTGTGTGAGCCAACCAAGCATTGGGTAAAATATCTAAAAAGAACATCAAATTCGTAACTAGCACTCCAAAAACTATTGCGTCCAGATTCCGGGTGAAATCAGTCATCATTCGCGTGGGAATGAAGGCAAACAACGAGGGACCAGCTGCGATTACATAGAGGGATCGGAAAAAATCGATGAGAAAAAAGTTCACCGAGTATCGGCAATTTGTATACCAATAGGTAGAGCTCGAGCTGCTCAGCTCAGCTTGCTTTTTTCACGAATGTTCAATTCCTTAAGAAGTTATTCAAAAATTCCGCTTTGGACCGTTCCAAACGGCCTGTGTTGACCTGCACGGTCTTTCCGGCAAATCACCAAAAGACATGTACGGTACTGTAGGAATCAACAGTATATTCGCCATAGAGCGGTACAACCTTCCCCATCCGCTCGGCAAATCGCTGATTCCTTTCATCCAGAAATCAGCGGATTGCGACTTGAAGAAGTTGTCGACTGCTATTTTGAGGTAATTATACCTTTCAAACGTTTCCCTCTCAAATGATGCTTCAGAGGTCCATACAGATCTTGTCAAAACTTCAATAGCCGAGGTGGTGGGGATGGAGCTCGATGGTGGAGTGGGTGCGGCCGAGGGTTGTTGCCAGTTCCTGCGTAGTTGCTTCTGGATTGGATTTTACAGATTTGACTGACGTCCAGAACGCTCTCCGCATTCAAGATTCATATCTCCTGAATCAAAGCGAGTGAAGCAACGATGCACTGTAGCGCGGCTTACAGTCTCTTCTCCAAATGCGTCCGTGATATCAGAGGCCGTTGTGCTTACGTTGGAGCCTCGTCACCGTTCGTAGAAGATGACCGCTCGAAGCTGTTGCTGGCTAATCATGTTCGACACCAAATTGACGCGTGCGTGACCTTATGTACTCATACAGTGAAAGATTCAGGAGTATTCCACAAGATCCTCACTGATCCAGGATTTTTAAATTCTTTTTCCAGAATATTCTGAAGTTTTCAAAATTTTGTTTCAAGACTTTTCCGCTAGCATATTTTAAAGGTTCTAACATTGCTGCTAGGGAGCATTTGGAGCTGTTAAAAACTCATATGAAAGCACAGGATAGCAAAAATGCTGTGACGTGCGAATGGTCAAGATCGCGCCATGCACTATTCTGAAACCTTACATTTCAGATTCGATTGACAGTGCATGGGCTGAATGCTTGTTACGATTTTGTTAATACTTGGCCACATTAACCTCTGCTCTGCTTCTTTTAACATTTGGAACCTGACAATCAAGTGAAAGGCACGTAACATGTAACTTTATTGATTGCACGATTTGCCGTTCTCGCAATCGCTCTAGTAACGATTTCTACATGTCTGAGCCCATAACAAGAGCCATGACCGGCTCTAGGCTTTTCTTTGAGGAGAAGAAGTTTATCCTGAAGTGCTGCCGGAAAATCGAAGACATCGTCGAAGTGCATAGGCGATTCAGTGACTACTTCTTTTAAGCACCTACTCGCGACACCCATGCACAATCAATCGAGTCTGAAATGCAAAGTTTAAAGCGGGAGCATGGTGCAGTCTTTGCTATTTGCACGCCACAGAAATCTCATTGCTCTGTGCTTTAATATGAGTCTCAAACAGCTCCAAAAGCTTCACTAGAAGCAATGTTAGAACCTTTCAATTAGCACCTGCATTTTTCGGTGTTAGTGTGTTTTTATGTTTTAAACATTAAGAAAAGCACAAATCAAACGATACGGTTCCTTTAAGGAGAAATTACAACAAGAACTCAAGTGAAACACAGTCAATCGAATGCACTATGCAAGAATTCAGACGAGTGCATAGCGCAACCCATACCGCTCATATGTGAGAAAATTTTCCTTTTCTTTTTCCCACTTCCTTAAGCTTTCATATGAGCTCTTAACTTGATCAGTACCCTTATAGTGAGCAACGTTATTACCTTTCGAACGGTGTATACATTTTTCGTAGACACTCTGTATTTGCTTTGATGAAATGATCTTCCCTCCCATAACGCTAGTTGCGGCCGAATGAATATTCGAATTCGAATGCTCGAAAAACGCGATTTTCGAATGTATTCGAATTCGAATACTCGAAAATATTCGGTTATTCGAAATTTTTGGGAGAGCACAACTGTAGTAGTTAAAGTATAAAGTTGTTAGTATAAAAGACTTGTCGACCGGAATCTCCAGGAATCTCTAGCTTTTAAGAGTTTGTCGTTTTCAGTTTTTCACCGTGTTGCTCGGTGTTTTTTAATTGTTCCTAGTTCTCTTTACGATCGCGAAGCTGTTTTGTTTGCATTGTTCATGGATTTCCTAGTATCATGTAAATAAATACACGCTTGGCCGTGAACCCTTCTCGTCACATTGGAGAGAACTGGGGCGTGGTTACATCGCGATCAGATTGAGAAGTAGATTGCAGCAACCTTTGCATGTGGTCTTCCTCAGCGAAAGAATGTGACACACATTCTTTTATTAGAAAACACACGTTGAATAGCGCTGCATACGGCGCTTCGGCCGAAAATGCATTCAGATCGCCACGTCGAAGCAGAATGCGCGGCGCACTCTACAAAGAGGTTGACTGATGCCGAACCTTAATCAGCTTTCTATGCTGTGCCCAAAAGTCTGCGTAACCTTGTGAACAGCGCAAAGCTCTCTGCCTAGTTTGCTTTGAGGATCAGGGAAGATTTTTCTGCGCCACAGCCTCATTGGCGGTGAGCATTTAGTGCGGAGGGGGTGTTATTGCGTACTACTTGTTGCGTTGTCTTGGTCCTGTATTTTCAGAGCTCCCGCTGCAAATTAGGAGACGCTTCAACTTCGAAAAACCTCTGCAATGAGAAAAGCCGAAGCAGGGTTCGAGTCTGTTTGATGCACATCCTTTTGTTACCCTACCTGCAGGGACTCTCAAAACGTTCTTGTTGTCTTTCCCGCACTCTCACGCGGATGTGCTAGGTTACGGCGAATGTGGCGAAGCGAATTTCAGTTTGGCATTGAAGTCGTTGTTTTGACGGTGAGCTCCGCATGACCGAATGGGCAGATGACGAATGGGGTTATTGAGCTCGATATGCCAGCCAGCGCAGGCATCTGCACCTGGATAAGATCAGAGGTGCTCGATCGCTGTCCGCTGTTCTCACTGTCGAATGCGTCTTCTCGTCGTCGTATCGCTGATCTTCGGGTTCGCCTCGCCCGAAATTATTGGACTCAAGACGAAGTCTCTGAGAAGCGGTTGGTTGGAGTTGTAGACTACGCCATCGCTCTTCCACATGAATGGCGCTCATCTCACGTATAGCGAACAGGCTGATCGTTCAGGTGATGAGCTGAAGTCAAGTTCCGGTCCTCTTCGCCTGATTGCCATGCGGTTCTGTCCATGGTGTGAACGAGTACTTCTTACCTTAGCACAGAAGAATATTAGGTATGTGAGTGATGGGGAGAACCTCGAACTGCGATGTTACTTTCATACATAGCATCCTAATTCAGCGTCGAAGTGGTGAACGTAGATCTTTCGGACAAGCCGGAGTTTCTGTTCGAGAAGCACCCAGAAGGAAAAGTACCTGTTCTGGAGCACAATGGACAGGTAACGCACACTGCTCTGAGAGCATGTCACTACGGGATTGTAGGACAGCCGTGGTTGAATTCTTCCCTACGAAGCGGTGGAAATCCAGAATTACAGCTGCAAATTCTGGAAAAAGCTGTGGCCGAAGTTAAGGAGCGCGTAGATCTCGGCTGGCGTTGTCGGTACTGCAGGTGCTTTACGTGCAGAATTCCCTGGGTTTGGTGCACGCGTTGTGGAATTGTTCTGCATTATGGTACTCTTCATGCTGAAGCGGCGCAAAAATGTTCCTCGCGAATATTTTTCCAAATGAAACGATTCAGGACAAAGGGGAGAACGATAAATTAACGAGTCTTCGTCAAACTCTTTAGGTGCCATGCTGTTATAAGTCCTTGTTGAAGCGATAATGATTAACTTATTCGCATCTGATTATCATCATGCGAATATCGTCGTCAACCCCTGCCATAGTTGAATGAGAGTTTAGCTGCAACCTCATTCCCGAATTGGGTCATCGGCGTCAGCCACAGTTCAGCTCGATCATGGCGGCCATCCATACCGTTGAAACAAACGTAGTCCAAGCCATGTTGAGTAACGGTTACTCCTGGGTCTATCTTAGTCAGGAGGGGGCAGTTGTAAAGTGCCGATTATCGGTGAATACGTCATCTGAGGGGATGTATCCCACTCTTCACTTATCTCATCCTCTACACGAAAGGCACTAGTGCCCGACGAACCAGAAGGAGTTATTGAAGCTGATAGACGTTCATGGGTTGAGGAGAAGTTCTCTATATTTCTTGACTTCCCTTCAACTCTTATGTAGTCATGCGCGTGCAATTGCATGTGGGGGAGCATTACCGAGTGTCTCTTCACAGGCCTTTTCATGGGGCTGAACATCACCACCTTCGGCGGAAATCTGGAAGGAGCCAACCCAGGTTGAGCCTAAACTCTTACTCGCAGGTTACAAGATGAGAAGTTAAATGTACAACCAACGGCAGTCATAGGCAGAGAAATCCCTCACTACCTGCTCACTGAGAACTTCTGGAGTTAGTGCTATCGTAAAAACTCGTTAGTTCGTCGTTCTGTCCTTTGTTTATCGACTTTCGAAGACTCTCCCGACTTGGGTTTGGGAAGATTCTCGGGAGGGAAAACTCTGCAGTCAAACTTCATCAAGAAGATTCCAATAATGCAAAAAAGCTGGTAACAAAGGAGGGCGAACCCATGACCTCTCCTCGGTAGCCACCTGCCTGCCCTCCACGAGGTCAAACTTGCCGCTGCACGTCGTTGGTCGCTTCACCCCGCTGGCTGATAGCGCATACAGCGTGGTCTTCATCATTTGGAATTTTGACCGCAACTTTGTTCGTAGTAGCGGTGCGCAGCTGCAGTTTTGGATTCCCACTACAGTTGTGGCCGTAGCCTTTTCAAAAATGCCGAAAAAGCCGCATTTTCCCGGCTTTTTCGGCCTTTCAATCAAACTTCCTTCAAAGTTAACCAATCGCGAAAGCAAGCACATTTTTGAGTTCAGCAGTTCAAGCTCTATCAGAAAGCGTTGAAAAACTGCCAAAAATTTCAAAGTTCAACCGAATTTTTTCAAAGGTTAGTTTTTCGTTCAAAATCGTGCTCCATTGTGAAAGGCGGCTGCGGACGAGTTCTCGGTAGCAAGTGGTCGAAAATAGTTGCATGCTGATAACTCCTTCAGTTTTAGGTTTTTTGAGAGACGTTGGTACCGTTCGATTCGTCTCCTCGAGATCTACACAACCATGTATACAGCTTTGTCAGACCACCGCGTTTTCGCAGTGGGTGGGCAAAAATGACTGAAACGGGCACTTTGCGGTTGGAGAAGCGTATTTTTCGGGACTTGCATGTTCTCGGAGTATATCAAACATGGCGTAAAGTGTTCCGTCATGCCAGGAATCCACTGAGAGTGCGCCGTGCACTATGCATATAGGATCAACCTATCGATCGAGGAGAGGACAGTTTGTAGTGTGAGCGTTTAGGGAGTTTTGTGTGAAATTCTCAGCCGCCCTACTCAGGAGTTGCTCTAAGGCTGTCCAGCTAGCCTTTGGAGTGCGCCGTGCAGTATGTATATAGGATGGAACCTATCAATCGAGAGGGGAACAGCTTGTAGAGTGAGCGTTTGGGGAGTTTTTTCACAAATTTGCTGCCGGCCTACTCAGGAATTACTGTAGAGTACCGGACATGCCGCTGAGTCCAATAAGCACAAGCGGCGCCAAGATGAGAAGCGGCTCAAAAGGGCGCCGGAGAGCGCCGTTTTCCGCTCGCCACGTGTCGTTCCGGATGCAAGTCGCGTTAGGACGCTGCGCCCTCAACTTCTGGACTTTAGGCTGATGGAAGGAGCCTATCCACGCGTTTGGACGAGCATGACCTACTGTATGGAACTAACTGCCGGCATGGCGTGCTGTGGACAATGCATATAGGCCCGACAGAATCAATCGAGTGAGCGCGACAACCTATAAAGCGAGCGACTACTTGTAGAGTGAGCGTATGGGAGTTTTAAAGGTAATTCCTAGCCTTCCTACTCAGGAATTGCTCTAAGACTGTCCAGCTTGCATCTGGAATGCACCGTGAACAATGCATATAGAATCGAACCTATCAACTGATGGGCTCGAAAGCTTGTAGAGTGAGAGTTTGAGGAGTTTTACCAGAAATTCCCAGCCGCCCTACTCAGGATTTGCTCTATGACTGCCAGCTTGCATCTGGAGTGCACTGAGAACAATGCAGATACAATCGAACCTATCAGTCGAGGTGGCGCGACTGCTCGCAAATTGCACGCGCGGGCGTGTTGGGGCGCGATAACTCTGAGTGTGAACCCTTTCGGCTGCAGCTTGTGCATTTTGTAGTCAGTAAGAAGCTCTAGCAGTTAGCAGAAGCACAGCGATGTAGCCGATGAATGGACAAAGTTACGATGGTGCGAAAATGCAGGTCAGGGTTATACAAGCCATTTTTTTCGATTTCAGTCGATCACTGCGGGAAGAGGCGATGAGCTGACGGCCTACAAATGCATAGGCTAACAGATCTCTTAAGTTACTTTACGAAGAAGCGCTCACAGCTCTCCAGCCGTCTAATCAGGCTTAGTTACAGCTACCATTTTAGAGCGGCGGACGGCAACAGTGAAGCTTCTTCCACCCTTACTCTTTCCATCCTTGAGTTTTCGGCACTCGCAATGACACCGTTCTGTTAAGCTCGATGAGCTCTATCGAGCATGTCAATCTCGACCAATTTTGGAGATATCGATTTTTTGACAATTTTGCATCGGGGGTGAGGCCGCAGCGGTGGGCCGATGACGTCACCGAAAACCAATATTTTGAATCTGGCCAAGTTGACACCATTCGATAGCGCTTTTGATGATGAATGGAATGGTGTCAATTAGAGTGGCGAGAAGCTCTGTAAAGTGTGAACCCTTCGATTGCAGCTTGTGGGTTTTCTTCTTCTTCTTCTTCTTCTTCAGCGTTTGTCCCGCTTCGTGGTAGGGTCCGCTATTCTGGTGTCATGACCCCACCTTTCCCGATCCAGCACTAGATCGGGGTGGACACCAGTTACTTTCAAGTCCGTATGTAACGTATCAGCCAGCGCTGCTTCGGGTGCCCTCTAGGCCGCTTTCCTATTACCTCGAAGTTAAGGCCTATCTTGCGGACGCTGTCTTCTTTCCCACGCAGAAAGTGGCCGTGCCATCGCAAACGAGCTTCGCGCATCTTGTCAGCTATCGGCGCGACACCGAACTTCTGCCGAATGACATCGTTTTGGATGCGGTCCATGCGCGTGACTCCAGCCGTCCAGCGCAGCATCTTCGTCTCCATGACGCTGAGGCGCGTTTCAACTTCCTTGGTCGCTGGCCAACACTCAGCGCCGTACATTGCTACCGGCCGGACGACTGCCCTGTTGATCTTCGACTTCAGCTGCTCTGGTATCTTCCTATCGCAGAGCACGCCAGTCAACGAGCGCCACTTGGACCAAGCTGCACTTACGCGTGAATTCACTTCGACCATCAGTTTGCCGTCAGACGCGACTGCTGATTCTAGGTACTTAAAGACCGCAGTGCGTGGAAGCTCGATGCCGTTAACCTTGATGGAGCTGGACTCAGTTACGTCCGTCGTTAGGTATTCGGTCTTCTTCACGTTCAGTTTGAGTCCAAATCGCTCCAAGCGATCACATCAAGCTTGCAGCTCTCGCTCTAGTTCACCTTTATCTTTGCTAGCGAGCATCACGTCATCGGCATAAAGCAACGTCCAAGGGACGGGCTTCAGAAGACCTCGTGTGATGGCATCCATGACGACAACAAAGAGGAGTGGGGAAAGCGCAGAACCCTGGTGTACTCCGACAGAGATATGAAACTCCATCGAGGTTCCGGCTGCAGCTTGAACTCTACTCTTTGGGGAAGAGTAGAGGACTCGCACCCACTCTATGAGCTCTTCAGGAACTCCATGTCGTCGCAGGGCGTACCACATCACTTCACGCGGTACGCGGTCAAAGGCATTCTCCAAGTCGAGAACGGCTATATGCACTGGCTTCTGGTTCTCGCGATGCTTCTCTATCAGGAGGCGGGCTGCATGTATGGCATCAACGGTGCCACGGCCAGCCACGAAGCCGCACTGATTGCTGGAAAGCGGAACGATGTCTCGAATTCGTCTATCGACAATTCGCTCGAAGATCTTCATGCTGTGCGAAAGCAAGCGAATCGGACGGTAATTGGAGCAGTCTGCAGGACTGCCCTTCTTCTTCCAAATCGGAATCGTCGTACTTTGGCACCAACTCTCAGGCACTTTTTTCTCCGCCACAACCTGATTAAAGAACTTCGCCAACCACTCAGCAGGGTACCAAAACGTCGACTTCCAAAGTTCTGCTGCCACGTCGTCGGGCCCAGTCGCTTTGCCTGGCCTCATCTTCTTCAAAGCCGCTTCAATCTCCTCCACGGTGATCTTCTGAACGGGGCCGTGGGTTGGAGCCGTTGACGGGATGGCTGGATGAGGAAATTCTACTGTAGAGATTTCCTCAAAGTAATCGCGCCATCGCTTCAATGCCTTCTTGCGGTCCATAAGAAGACGGCCGTTCTCATCATTGATGCCGAAGAACTTCTCGATGTCCTCGGTCTGGCGATGGCGATTCTTTGCGAATCGGTACAGATACCGCTCACCATCGCGCGACTCGAGCTTCTCGTTGACATCTCCATAATGAGTGGCTTTTGCAACAGCCACGGCCTTCTTTGCAGCTTTCTTCGCTTCTTGGTACTTCCGCCAGTTATCGGCTGTCTTTTCGCCGAGAAACACGTGATATAGCGTCTTTTTCTCTCGAACTTTGGCTTTCACGTCATCTGTCCACAGCCAGGCCTGCTTGTCGACCTTTCGTCGTCCAGGCTTCGTGATGCCGAGCTCCGACCGTGCAGCGTGACGAATCGCGTCGGTGGCCTTCTCCCAAGTTTCGTCGACAGTTGTAACCGCACGCGAGAAATCACAGCTGCTTCCTTCTCTTTCATTCGCCACCAGTTGATTCTTGGTGCACCGCATCGCTGGACCTGCTTCAGCCTCGGAGGGGCGATCTTTAAAGTACAGATCAGCGGTCGATGCTGTGGGGCGACCGTCTCATACGGCACGACCTTCGCGTCTGTGACAAGACTTCGGTCTCGATCCTTCACAAGGACAAAGTCTATCTGAGACTTGGAGCTCCCACTGTAGTATGAGATAAGGTACGAGTCGCGTTTTCGGAAGACGGTGTTCACAATGGTGAGGCTATGCGATTCCGCATACTCAAGAATGCGCTCACCATCGGTGTTACGTGATCCGTATCCGAAACCACCATGACAGCTGTACCCGTCTTTCGTAGCACCTACGTGCCCATTAAGGTCACCAGCGACTATGATGACATCTTTCGACGGCACCTCTGCTGTCTTCTCATCAAGCAGGTTTCAAAACTCATCCTTGGCTTGATCGGAGCAGCCAGTCTGCGGAGCATACGCAGAGAAGAAGTGATAGAGTCGCTCCTTAGTGGCGACAACGATCTTCATCAATCGATCATCAAAGCGCTCAACGCTTACAATCGAGCCACGAAATCGTTCGGGGACGATTATTCCGACACCATTGGTGGTCCTGGGACTTCCATATAGAACGGCCTTGAAGCCACGTCCTATGTCCCTTGACTTGCAGCAGGACCACCTCGTCTCCTGCACCGCACAGAAATCAACTCTTCTACGCTCCAGTGCTTCAACCAACTTGCACGAGCGGCCCGTCAACGTACCCACATTCAGCGTTGCCACGCGGGTCCTGCTTACGTTACGGGACTTTCGGACTAGCTCAGTTGCTCCTCGATGCCGTCCTCGCATCAGGGATCCTCGCATACTTCTCACACTCGCCGGGCTCTGGAGTGCGCGTCGGGTTTTGTAGGCAACAAAAAGCTCTAGTAGATTGCTAAAACACAGTAATGTAGCCTGTGATTGGACAAAGTTACAGCGCTGCGAAAATGCAGGTTAGCCTTGTGTGGCACGATTTTTTTCCAAATTCAGTCGACACCGGCGGGAAGACGCGGAGAACTAACGGCCTGCAAATGCGTAATCTAGCAGAACACTAAAGGTACCTTACGATGACGTGCTCAGAACTCCAAAGGTGTCTACACTGCCTTAACCTCAGTTGCCAGTTTAAAGCGTCGGAAGATAGCTGATAGAGTTTCTTCTTACTTTTCTAGTTTCTTCTTACTCGCCAAGATTTGCGTTTTCGACACTCGCAATGGTACCTTTCTGTTCAGCATGAAAAGCGCTATCGAATGGTATCAAGTTCGACTGATTTTGGGAGCATCGATTTTTGACGGTTTCTCTTCGAGGACGAGGCCGCTTAAGGCCGCGGCAGAGGGATGATGACGTCATCGAAAATTGATTTTTCCGAACCGGCCCAAGTTTAGTAACATTCGATAGCGCTTTTCGTGCTGAATTTAACGGTTTTGTTGAGTTTAGGAAAAAGTGTGATCTGAGCGAGTAAGAGCGCAGGAAACTTCAACCGCTAAGCCCGCCACCCTAAAATGGCAGCTGGGACTAAGGCAATTAAATAAGCTAGGGAGTTGTGAGCATGTCACCTGTAAGCACCTTAAGTGCTCTGCTAGCACGCATGTTTGTAGGTCGTTAGCTCTCCGCGTCTTCCCGCAGTGGTCGACTGAAATTGGAAAAAAATCGTGCCACACAAGGCTAACCTGCATTTTCGCAGAGCTGTAACTTTGTCCAATCATAAGCAACACTCTTGCCATAACTACTAGAACTTTTTGCTCCCTACAAAACCCACAGGCTGCAACCGGAAAGGTTCACAATTTACGGAGTTATCGTGCTCAGAATACACCCGCATGTCAAACTTAGAACAATAACGGTCGATGTCCTCCCCGCTCTTACTGGCCCAGATTACGGTTTTCGCCACTCTAAGCCCTACCATTCAATTCAGCATGAAAAGCTCTATCGAATGGTATCAAATTTGGGCCGGTTCGGAAAAATCAGTTTTCGATGACGTCATCGCCCTCCGCCGCGGCCTGGAGTGCCCTCGTCTTCGATGCAAATTGTCAAAAAATCGATATCCTCAGAATTGGTCGAGATTGGTACCGCTCGATAGAGCTTTTCGAGTTGAACAGAATATTACCACAGTGAGTGCTGAAAACTCGAATGTGGATGAGAATGAGCGCTGGAAACTTCACCGCTGCCCTCCACCGCTCTAAAATGTCAGATGAGGCCGAAGCAGCTTAGGCGGCAGGCACGTTTTGAGCATGCCATCGCAAAGTGCCTTCAGTATTCTGCTCCACTACGCGCTTGTAGCCCACGCGATGAGCCAACAGCCCCCCCCCCCCCCCCCCGCTGTTGGCTCATCGCGTCTTCCCGCAGTGATTGACTGAAATCGGAAAAAATAGGCCACACAAGCCTCACATGCATTTTTACACCGCTATAATGTCACCTTTTTAGAAGCTACAACGCTGTGCTTTTGCGGACTACTTAAGCGCTCTGTTGCCTACGAAACCCACGAGCCGCAGCCGGAACGATTCGATCTCGACAGAGTTATTGTGCTCCGAACACGCCTGCGCGTGCAATTTGCGAGCTGTCGCGATCACTGGATTGATAGATTCGATTCTATATACACTGTTCCGCACTCCAAAGGCTAGCTGGGCTGTGTTAGAGCAATTACTAACTAGGGCGGCCAAGATTTTTTCATAAACCCTCCAATCGCCCACTCACACTCTACCCTGTTGCGTCTACTCGATTGATAGGTCCGATCCTATATATGTACATTGTTCACGGCGTACTCCTAGGTCTTGCCGGAACAGAGTACAGCAATTCCTGAGTAGGCCGGCCGCAAATTTATGATAAAGCTCCCCAAACGCTCACTCTGCAAGCTGTCCACCCTCTCGATTGATAGGTTCCATCCTATATGCATAGTGCACAGCGCACTCCAAAGGCTAGCTGGAGAGCCTTGGAGCAACTTCTGCGTAGGGCGGCTGAGAATTTCTCATAAAACTCCCTAAACGCTCATACTACAAGCTGCCCTCCCCCCCCCCCCCCCTCGATTGATAGGTTGATCCTCTATGCATAGTGTACGGCGCACTCTCAGTGGATTCAGGGCATGACGGAACACTTTACGCCATGTTTGATATACTCCGAGATCATGCAAGTCCTAAAAAATAAGCTTCTCCAATCTGAAAAGGTCTGCCCCAGTCATTTTTGACCACCCACTGCGAAAACGCGGTGGTCTGGCGAAGCTGTACAAATGCTTGTGTAGATCTCGAAGAGACGAATCGAACGATACCCACCGTTTCCCAAAAACCCTAAAACTGAAGGAGTCATGAGCATGAAACGGTTTTTCACGACTTGCGACCGACAGCTCCTCCGCGACCGCCCTTCGCAATGGAGCGCAAGTTTTCAATTTCGGCCATTTCCATAGCTTCATATAAACAATGTATACCATACGATAAAGCTCGAGCTCCTGAGGTCATTTGTTTTTGAAATTAATGAACTTTAGGCGAGTTATATCAAAAAGACGCAAAAGCCGGGAAAACGCGGCTTTTTCGGGATTTGATCAAAAGATACGGCCATAACTGTACACTAGCGGTGGGGAATCCCGCTTTTCTAGGTCCGGCCGACGCTCTCCCCATTTCCTTGTTAGATGATTGTTACTTCAGACAATAATTGACTCGGCGCTAATAGCAGAGTATCTGGACTGGATCCAGCCCGAGACGTCTGTTCTGCCGGCGGATCCCTATCTGAGGGCAAAGCAGCGAATGATTGCCAACATCATTGAAGCGAGGGTTCGTTTGTTGTCTGGAGTCTGTCGGATGCGACGGTTTATGGAGTAACGACTGTATTGTGTTTGCACGTTTGTGGATTCACAAAGTTCTGGTTAGGTGCGGTAACGTGACGGTCTGCTTTCAGATGCCGTCAGCTGTACGGTCTCTAATCAGTGAGCTGCAGTCACCTTCCCAGAAGGAAGCCGTCATGAGAGTGCTTCACGACGCCCTAAAAACGGCTGAGAAGCAGCTGAACAACACGTTCTACGGAGGCAAGCTTGCTAGTACTACAACACCACGCATGTCCTTTTGTCAATTGTCGAAAAAGCCGCTTTGGAGCGTTCCAAAGCGGCTTTTTCAAATAATTTAAAAAAATCAAGTACTTGTGAAAATCACCACCTATATATAAAAGAGTTTGTCCGTCGAGTGATCTAACCTAAGGCCCCTGGCATACCCACGCCGACACTACGCCGACGAAATTGCCAACAGGTACGAAATGCGCCAGAGTTGCGCTCCAAAGCACAGGGATGGTCGATCCGGAGAACAGTTGTCCTGCCCCAGTTGTCCTGCCCCAGTGCAAAGCACTGCGATGGCCTGCGATGGTATGATGATTTCTCTGCGGCCGTTGACCATTCCGCGCTAATAACGCGCTCCAGCGCCAACGATCGTCGACGAATCGCACCGTGCCACCAAGCGACGTCGGCAGGGTCTCTCCCGTCGGCGTAGTGTCGGCGTTCGTCGGCGTTGGTATGTCAGGGGCCTAAGTGAGATATGACTCATCGTCTACTGCGCGGGCAAAATGTGCTATTGAACGTGAGATGTTGCTGCAGCAGGGGAAACGCGGCCCTTTACTGCTTAACACAACCGCACCTACGCGCGTTTCTGAGCGTCCAGTTTCAGAAGCCGACTTCGTGCCTTTAGCATGAGAAGACTACTAAAGGGGTAAGGGTAGAAGAGGGACTTTGAGGGTGGAGAACCGACAGCGATCAGAAGGCAGCGACAAGGAGGAGCATCGGGATGGTCGATGGGGGGAACAAGGAAGCAGGCCAGGAGGTGGCACCAAGAACAGTTTAGACAATATGAGGGGATCATTAGGGAGTTACCAATCAGGGAAGGGGGACAGTAAGGAGGACCAGCAAGGGTATACATTACCATTAAGAGGGAACGGATTTGGAGGATGTGACACCGATGTCACACAATGTGCGTTCGCTCGCCGTCGTCGTGTCGTGAGCGTGGGAGGCCTACTTAATTGGGTAGAGTAGTAGGGAGGATCCCGAGGGGGGGGGGGGGGGGAGAGGAGGAATCTGCCTGGAAGAGGGGACCTGGAGACGGGACCAGGAACCAACAAGAAGGGAGCCGTAAGGGCATTCCTACGGAGAACAAGGAATCTGCCATATGCATAGCCTCTTCATGCTCGACACAGCGGCGACTGCGGCGCTTCTGAGCTTTTTGATCCAGAAAACGGGCCCTCTACGTCGCGCAGCAAGCATCCTGATTCTGAATACGCGTCACCGATCGTACCGTGAGCATGGGAGGGCCACTAAGGGGGTGGTGGAGAAGGGCGGCAAGGGGGACCTCTAAGGTGGACCAGGAGAGCGACCAGGAAGGAAATAAAGAACCTGGAGGAGAGGCTAGGACGGGGAAACCAGCAAGAAGAGACCAGTAGGTGTCAATAGTGGAAACAAAAAAGTGGGGCAGTAGTTGAGACCAGGAAGATGGGGACTAAAGAGGGGGAGGGAAGACCTGTAAAGGCGGACTAGCAATTAGATCCAGTAAGAAGAAACCAGAGAGGCTAATCGGGTAGTGCGCTAAAATACAGTAACGTATCTTATTATTGAACAAAGTTACAACTGTGCAAATATACAGGTTAGCCTTGTGTGACGATTTTTTCCAATTTCAGTCGACTCCTGCGGGAAGACCCGGAGAGCTAACGGCCTGCAAATGCAAAGACAAGCAGTCCAATTAATGTACTTTGCGAGGACACGTTCAGAACTCTCTAGTTGCCTAAACTGCCTTAGCCCCAGCTGCCATTGTAGGGCAGAAGACTTATCGGTTGAAGTTTCCTTCACCCTCACTCGCCCATATTTGGGTTTTCGACATTCTTAATGATACCGCTTTGCTCTGCTTGAAAAGATCTATCGAAAGGTACCAACCTCGATCAATTTCAGGAAAATCGATTTTTTGACAATTTCGCATCGAGGGCGCGGCTGCTCGAGGTGCTCCGACGGACGATGACGTCATCAAAATAGATATTTTCGAAATTGGCTAAGCTTAAAAACCAACACCAAACGGACGTCGGATTCGTAATCAGCGTTCCAAAACCATCTAGGATGTTATTTGGAACGCTGATTACGAATCCGGCGTCCGTTTTTGAAAATTCCTCCGATTTCGGTATGGTCTGGGTTTTCTTCTGGATAACTGATGGTGGACGGCTCAGGATCACCGATTATGCTCAAACTTCGTATAGATGCTGGGGCTTATTCGAGGTGCCGAACATAATGCCGAAGTCCATTTGGAGGATTACAATAGGAGACTGCTCATACCGATAAGTGAGGGTGAAGAAAAAACAAAAACCTACCGAAATCGGCGGAATTTTCAAAAACGGAAATCGGATTTGTAATCAGCGCCCCAAATAATCCTTAGTTGATTTCGGAAGAAGACACTTTAGCCAATTTCGAAAATATCTATTTTCGATGACGTCATCGTCCGCGCAGGCTCGCCCCTGTTCTCGACGGGGAATTGTCAAAAAATCGATTTTTCTGGTATTGGACGAGATTAACATCGTTCAATAGAGCTTTTCGTGCTGAAGCTAATGGTGTTATTGCGAGTGTCGAAAACTCAAATATGGGCGAGTAAAACTTCAACCACTGAGTCTGCCGCAGCTGGAGTTAAGGCATTCTAAACCGGTAGGAAGCTGTAAGCACGTCATCTTAAAGCACCTAAAGTGCACTGCTTGCATGCACATTTGTAGGCCGTTAGCTCTCTGCGCCTTCCCGCAGAGGTCGAGTGAAATCGGAAAAAAATCGTGTCACACAAGGCTAACCTGTATTTTTGCATGGTTGTAACTTTGTCCAATCATAAGCTAGATTGCTGTTTCAGCGCGCTGCTAGAGCGTTTTGCGTTCTACAAAACTCACAAGCTGCATCTGAAAAGGTTCATTAATGACAAAGTAACCACGCTCAGAACACGACCGCGCGTGCAATTTAGCACAACAACGGCCGATCCTCTCCTCGCTCTTACTCGCCCAGATTACAGCTTTCCCTACTGTCAATAAAACCTTTCAATTCAGCATGGGAAGCTCTATCGAATGGCATCAAGCATGGACCTATTGCAAAGTGTTGATTTTCGATGACGTCATCGTCCATCTGCCGTGGCCTCGAGCAGCCTCGTCCTCGATGCGAAATAGTCAAAAATATTGATTTTTCTGAAATTGGTCGAGATTGACATCGTTCGATAGAGCTTTTCGTGCTGAAGCTAAAGGTGTTATTGCGAATGTCGAAAACTCAAACGTGGGCGAGTAAGGGCCGAAGAAACTTTACAGTTCCCGTCCGCCGCTCTAAAATAGCAGAGAGGGCTAAGGCAGTTTAGGCAGCTGGGTAGCTGTGAGCAAGTTATCGTAAAGTGTCTTCAGTCTTCTGCTTACTCACGCATTTTGAGCTCGTCGCGTCTTCCCGCAGTGGTCCACCGAAATCGGAAAAAATGCGTCACGCAAGCCACACCCGCATATTCCCAGAGCTGTAACTTAGTGCATTCATCAGCTGCAACGTTGTGCTTTAGATCACACCAAGAAAATGGTGCTGCCTACAACGTACTCGAGTTGCAGTCGGAAAGATTCGAACTTGATGGAGATATTGCGCTACGAACTCGCCCGCGCATGCAATTGTGAGCGGTCGCACCATTCTCGATAGATAGGGTTTCTTCTATCTAAAGCACTCTAAAGTCTTGACGGGACAGAGTACAGCGATTTGTTAGAAGGGCGGCTAGGAATTTCCGATGAAATTCCTCAAACGGTCACTCTACTGGCTGCCGCGCCTATTCGATTGATAGGTTCGATTCTGTGTGCATTGTTTACGGCGCACTCCAAAGGCAAGCTGGACAGTCTTAGAACGATTCCGGAGAAAGGCGGCTGGGAATTTTCGATAAATCTCTCCAAGCACTCACTCTACAGTCTGTTGCTCGTTCTACAGGTTGTCCCGCCCACTCGATTGCTCGTTTTGGGCCTATATGCATTGTTCAATCTTCTTCTTCTTCTTCAGCGTTTGTCCCGCTTCGAGGCGGGGTTCGCTATTTTGGTGTGGTGACCCACTTTACGCGATCAAATGCTTGATCGGGATGGATACCAGCAATCTTTAGCTCCACATGCAACGTATCAAGCCGTCGCTGCTTCGGCCGCCCTTTAGGCCGTTTTCCGGGCACATCTATGTTAAGGCCAATCTTCCTAACAGTGTCACCACTAGCTCGAAGAACGTGGCTATACCACCGAAGGCGAGCTTCACGTAACTTGTCAGCAATTGGAGCGACACCAAACCTATGACGTATTTCATCGTTGTGAATACGGTCCAGACGCGTAATACCAGCCGTCCATCGCAGCATTTTCGTTTCCATTACGCTGAGGCGAGTCTCAACCTCCTTGGTTGCAGGCCAGCACTCAGCTCCATACATCGCTTCTGGTCGGACGGTGGTTCTATAGATCTTCGATTTAAGGCGTTCCAGTATCTTCCTGTCGCATAAAACGCCTGTAATCGAGCGCCATTTGGACCACGCTGCGCTCACGCGCGAATTCACGAACATCAGACTACCATTAGAGGCAATCGCAGATCAAAGGTACTTGAAGTTTGTCGTTCGTACTAGCGAGTGCCATTGATCTCAATGGACCCGGCTTCGTTTACGTCTGTCGTCAAGTACTAAGATTTTTTGACGTTTAGCTTGAGCACGAACACCGCCAAGCAGTCGTACCAAGCTTGCGCTTGTCGCTCGAGTTCGCTCTTCTCTTCTCTTGCAAGCATTACGTCATCTGCATACAGCAGCGTCCAGGGGGCAGGCTTCGGAAGGTCTCTCGAAATGGCATCCATTACGACAATGAATAGGAGCGGGGAGAGCGCAGAGCCCTGGTGAACACCAACGGAGATAGGAAACTCCGCCGATGTGCCGGCTTCCGCTCGCACACTACTCTTTGAACCAGAGTAAAGTATGCGCCCCACTCAATAAGCTCTGGAACACCGTGTTGTCGTAAGGCGTACCATATAACCTCACGCGGTACACGATCAAATACTTTCTCTAAGTCGAGAAAAGCTAGGTGCAGTGGCTTCTGCTTTTCGCGATGTCCCTCTACCAGAAGACGAGCAGCATGTATGGCATCGATGGTGCCACTGCCCGCTACGAAGCCACATTGATTGGTGGAAAGTTGGACGATATCGGGAATACGTCCATTTACAATTCGCTCGAAGATTTTCATTCTGTGCGAGAGCAAGCGAATTGGACGGTAATTCGTGCAGTCCTCAAGACTGCCCTTCTTCTTCCATATCGGGATCGTCGTGCTTTCTTGCCAACTACCAGGTACCTTCTTTTCCGTAACAACCTGGTTGAAAAACTTCGTTAGCCACTCAGCAGGACTCAGCACCTCAACTTCCATAGGTCGGCCGCTATATCATCGGGGCCCGTTGCTTTGCCTGGCTTCATCTTTTTCAAAGCCGCTTCCGTCTCCTCCACAGTGATTTTCTGCACAGGATCGTGCGTAGGAGGGACACAAGGGATGGGCGGATGGGCAAACTCTTCTGTCGAAATTCTCTCGAAGTAGTCATGCCATCGTTTTATAGCTCTCTTGCGGTTCGTCAGTAGATGGCCATTCTCATCGTTGATGCCCAAAAATTTCTCGATGTCCTCGGCCTGACGACGGCGTGCCTTGGCAAGTCGATAAAGATGTTGTTCACCATCGCGCGTCTCGAGTTTATCGCTGAGATCATCATAATGGACGGCTTTTGCAATGGCTACGGTCTTCTTTGCCGCTTTCTTCGCCTCCTGGTACATACGCCATTTGTCTGCAGACTTGTCGCGCAGGAACGCGTGATATAATTTTTTCTTCTCTCGGACTTTTTCTCTTACGTCGTTAATCCACAGCCACTCCAGCTTCTCGATCTTGCGGCGTCCAGGCTTAGTTATGCCTAATTGAGAACATGCAACTTGTAATATTGTATCGGTGGCATCTTTCCATGTTTCGTCGACGGTTGTCACCGTCGGTAACCGAATACGAGAAACAAAAGCTGCAGCGTTCTCTTTCAATCGCCACCACTTGATTCTCGATGGACCGCATTCGCTCGACATGCCTCAGCCTCGGAGGGGCGAACTTAAGAGTGCATATCAGCATAAAGTTCGTTCTTGTAGTAGTGACACTGGGAAGGTAGCCTAACCAGCCTCACGAAAACAAAGAGCTTTTATCGTTATATCTCACTTATTGTTAGATGGACTTGCATCGGCTTTCTGCAGTAGGTCCTTAATGTTAGATCTGTTATTGCCACTATTTTCGATAGTGTTGTGAGAAGCTAAATGAGGTGATGAACTTTGTATTATTTCCGTTTTCGTGTTTCAGTCTAAGAGTGAGCTAAAGTAGGTTAGAGCAGATGATTTCAAAAGTTTCAGCTACATATTCTCACCAGGCAAAGAATCAAAAGTAATTGTGCGATAAGAATGAGCCCATCAGCAGCCCTTTTTCTGTAAAAAATGAATTTTGCAAGCGATTGCCTAAAATTTGGCTCTATATCTTTGGAGTGACAGGAGAATGTTTCGGTTAATTTAATGAGATCGCAAACGAAACTCTCTACAGCAGATTCCATGAAGCATTTTTTGAAGCGATCGTCTGCACCACCACTTGAGACTCAAGACAGGAGTGCTCTGGGAACTGAACAAGATTACCGATGAAGACTCGGCTGATTGAGAAACACGATTGCAGGGAATTGCGTGCGAACCTGGTCTCTCTGTTTCGATCCCGTTCGGTGTGGTAGTGATGGGCGAGCCCTTTCCATTCCCAGATCTACTTGCAAGCGCTTGCTTTCTTCATTTTACTGGCTGGCTTCATTAGTAAAGCAATGCTTGTGAAACAATCAAATCAAATAAACACTGAATTCCTTCCCTATGATTTTAAGGTTATTTAGGAGGTTATTGATTTGAATATAGTTCTCAACAACTGATGGAATTTTCTTTGGAATTTAACATATTTCTCCAGGTTGGTTTTATGAACGAAGGCTTGCCAAACGTAATATTTTTATTTAATTTAATACTTTTCACAGCCTTAGTAGGGTTACGTAACTCAAATCCAACAAACTGTGCGAATCGAAAACAGGGAATATTTTTGGTTCGATACTACATGTTTAAGGCAGTGACGCCGGATTTGCCGACTACATGACCTATCCTTTCATGGAGAGAATATGGATCTGGACGCATGAGGTACCAATGTTTTATCGACTTCTCAATCTACTCACGCGATTTTCGTAATAATGACGGCAGCCTAAACGGTGCATTCGAACAATTATGTATGCGCCAGTACTACAATAGGAGTGTGAGCGTTAGGAGGGAGAACTTGATGACTCATGTACTAGGAATGGCTATTTTTAGACTCGACTGATTTAAGAGCACCCATTTCCCATGTCATAAAATCAAAAGGTTCCATCGAATGCGTTGTCATCGTTGAACTCGCTCCTCATTCTGAATTCCAGCCCAAGCTGACTGACCTGCAAACTGACGCCTTTCCCAGCAACGTCTACCCAAAGCTGCAAACGTGGTTTTCGCGTATGAGGTCAAGAAGAGAGGTTTGCGGTTCAAGCCTTCTGTCTTCGCTCTGCAGCCTTCTAGGCCATATATCTGTAGGTGGCCAGCATCAGTCTGCCGTTGTGGCAGCACCGGCTCTTCAACCAGGGCTACGTCACAGGAAACCCCGATTTCGACGCCGGCCTCGATCTTCACAGAACTCGCTGACGAGGTGAACTGTTCCGCTCCAAGCGTAGCCTCTGTACAGATCTGCCACACATAAGCAGCTTTGCTCCAAATGATACGACAAGTGTTTCCCCCGCATAATAGTTCTTATTGGTTGCCTTTACGTCATTGTAGTCAAGTAAATCCGTTACTTTTTGAAACACTACCCTGCACGGAGTATTGCAAAAAATATGGGATGCTTCAGTTCCTGGCTCCAGTTTCTTTACTAAACGGAGTTTTGCGGTGGCGCGGTAGCATCAGAAGGAAGCTAACCTTGGGGTTGTTCTCCACAAACTCGGCGCTGTCGTAGTTATATGCATAGCTGCTTACTACATAATCTCAACAAGTGAAACAAATGCATGAGCGGACAGAAAATGGGAAGAATAACATAGAAAGTTGACACACAAAGTGCGACATTGTTATAAGGAGGAGATGAAAACGTGCTAAGCCAGCGGTCTACCATGCCTTTCATGGAGATTAAAAATGGATTTTCTACTTCTCTCTCTGCGATGCAGCGAACAAGAAAGACTGTCGTGAAATAATTCTGCATTTGCAGATTTCAGCTTAGAGAATCCAGCAAGTGCTGCTGCTGCCGCCGCTACTGATGGCTCATAATTCCATGCTAGGGATTTTCCGCAGTTTAAAACCCTTCCAAGTCACCAAGACATCCAACAGGTAGGTTTACCCAAAAAGGATTTCTGCAAAATGCGAGCATTCTTGGACGGGTTGTTGCTCAGTTGTCAGGACCTAGGGATTACTTAGCATCCCAAAACCCAAAGCCAAATTCTGTAAGATGTGCCTGGTGCCAGTAAAGGAGCGATTCCAGCATTTTGATTCGAGGTCATGTGCTCCATGTATGCTACGGACACTTGGGAGCGGACTATTTTCATTTTACCTGTTAAGGCGAGTTCAAGTATTCTAGAAGCAGTGCTGGGAGCCGAAGAGTGGTGGCACAGGTGTCGTGAGGAGGAGTTTTTGGTTCGACTCCCCAATGAAGTTCTATTTTTGCACCTCCTAAAAAAGAGGTCCGCCATTATCAATCAGACCTCGATATGTAAAATCACAATGGGAAAGGTCACCAGAAATGAAACTAGAATCATTGGTATTACTGTATTTTCACGACTAAGGAGGTGGATTTTTTTCGCAGACACAGACATAATCTAGAGGTGGTTATGTCGTTCCTTAACGTGGAGCCACTGGAAACTGCTCGCTTTGCGGGTAAGCTAAACACGGGCCCTCGATTGTGCAGGTGACAAGCCGGCCCTATGGAAATCCAAACTCACATCACAGGGCTGATGGCGTTACAAGAATATCGAGATAGTGCTACGGCGTCCGCGAGAGCTGACACGCACTCGAAGAGCTCGACGAGTATGAGAGGTATGCGTAGAGAAGTTCTTCAGCATCAATGATGATGACGGCCATCTTCTGACAGACCGCAAAAAGGCGTTGAAGCGATGGCGCGATTATATTGAGGAAATTTCCACTATGGAATTTGCTCATCCGGCCGTCTCTCTAATTGTAAGAAGAAATTTGACCTTATTATGTTATACAAAATAATGCACGGCCTTGTCCATTTGGGCGGTCGCACCTTTTTTCACATCGAGCAACTCCATTACTAGGAGTGCTACAGTCAAGCTTCGGTTCCTTCGAGCCTGGAGCTCGGTCCGCTCCAATTTCTTCGCATGCCGAGCGGGAGCTGAGTATGTCAAGTTGCGTAAGCGCATCCAGAATCCTCCAAGAATCGAGGCCTTCAAAATGGTACTGCGAAACCACCTCAATCCCTGCTAACGATTTTTTCTTTTTTTTTGTGACTACCCTATCGGGCGGAGTCGCCGATCGTCCAACCGTTGTTGAGCCGTTTTTGATCATAACTGATTTTAGTTGTTCCACAGGTGTTAAAGTTACGTTTACTGTGTCCATTGGTTGCGATGGTGAGCTCGCTCACGTGGATCGCTTTGTATGTGTTGTATCGCATGTCAGAATAAATAAACAAATAAATCCCTTCTGTGGCTACTGTCCACGGTCCCGTCCACAAGATCACCGTGGGGGAAACAGAAGAGGCTCTGAAGAAAATGGAACCCATCAGGGCGACAGGCTCCGATGACCTGGCATTGATTTATGGAGGTCGAGATTCTTGTATCTTGCTGAATGGTTGAGCAAGATCTTTAACCCTTTCATGACATTGTCCGACGATGTCGTCGGACATCATCATAAGAATAGTTATCAAACATTTAATAGTACAATATTAATCACTGATGTGCTATTCGCACTGATGTGGTGGTTCAGTTGCAAGCTACTAATGTTTATTTTCGTCGGCGTGATGAAGCGCCACACACAATCTCAGCAAACGATGAAGTGAGGAGCGGAAGGCGTGGCAGAACCGAGCAACGATATCACCGCCGCGTGCGGCGATGGCATCGTCGCGACGCGGCACTGCGGCGGCCTCCGAATTTTTTTCATAACTATCGACAACACGTGACTAATTGGCATGGGCAGAATAACAACCCAATTGACCACTAAGAGAGCGCCGCAGGGCGAAGTGCGACGAAACGACCGTCGCCATGCGACGGCAGCATCGTCGCACGGCGACTCTGCGGCCGCCTCGGAATCTATAAAATTGAAAGAACAACGCACAAAGGAAATCACACAAATTATCACTGGTCGAAGTGCCACCTGCGCGTCTGCCTGCCTTGCCGTTGATCTGCCACGTCGAATCAGCATCCATATCGGCCATCGTCGGAAAACGAACGCAGAGCCGGATGGTGACGTATATCGGAAGTACGTGACGATGGCGACATTCAGCATGTGAAGACGATGTCAGCAGAGGGGGAGTAGAGTCGAGTCAAGGTAGGGGATGGTAGAGGCATCTGACGAGGAGTAGCAGTAGATCAGATGACGAGTAGGCAGGGCAGCAGGTGACGACGAGCAGCAGCAAAATGAGTGACGGCGACGAACGATAGCAGTGGACGAGCGGCAGATGAGTCTACGTCTTTCGCTTTTTGATGGGGTGACCTGCACACAGCACGGTGTTGTGAGGGCCACGACAATTGTTGCACGTAACCGTGCAGACCGCTGCGCCGTGCTCCTGGCGTAGACAGCGCTCGCACAAACTCAGCTCAGAAATTCTCATGGTAGGCTGATGGGATCGGGATAGCGATGACAGCGCGAAGTCAAATGATTGTCAACGTTGTCGTTGACAGAGCAGAACACACAGGAGGAGCGTGGAGCAGTAGGATTCAGCAAAATATGGACGTCTTCTTTCAGCTCGCCTACAACTGCAAATATGCTGTCGAGACGCTTGGTGATGCCTTGAAGAATATCACGAATGGCGCCCATAAAAGCTTTTCGCTCTTGCTCCAGCAGTTCGATCTCGCGATCGAGGTCGTCTGACATCTGCGGATGGTTGGAATGTAGACTGTGAACAAAACCGCGATGGCGTGATTTTTCTTGAATTTATCGAGCTATGTTTCTGACTCGTATCTCACGAAGGCATCTTAGTATGAATGTGATGCTGGCTTTTAGCACTATCCATGCCGCTTTGCTGAGCAAAAGGGTGATCGAGACTGCGAGCTTCGTCAAGCTCAGAATGACTGTGGGTCCAAATAAGTAGGTAAGAAGAACTATGTAGCACCAAAACCGTGGATGTCGTAGCAAGAGCGAGCTTCCAGTGTTCAATAAAGACCATACGTAGTGGAGAAAGATCTGGCAGATGGATGTCTTCTAACCAGTCTAGTTGCGGAAACACTGTCATTGAATTTGTGACAAATGCAGCCGTTTCTCCTGAGTAGCTAATATAGTTAAGTACGCCGCTCAGCTTTACCGAGACACTTTGGTTTCCACAAGTGGTGTGGCACATTGTGTCTACTACTGCTGCTTCGAACTGTATTTCCACCTCTGTCGTCTTATTGTGTGGGCTGCATTCACTTGGAAATGTGATCTCTGCACACATGATGGTTGTACAAGAGTCAGTGCTTCCCCAACATTACACCTCGACAGTACTGGCTTAGTGACAACTGTAACATCCACGTAGATTGTGAACCTGAATCCTACATGGTACATCGACAATTATTTGCGCACTTTCTATCTGTGTCTCTGTTGTTATGGCTATTGCGGTTTCACCTTCATTTGTTTTCGCTGATACCGTTCCTGCTGCGCTGAATATTTCAAATTGCGGTGTGGCCACTGGCAGAACATAATCGCTATTGCGACGCAATTGATCAAATGTGTTTTGAGGACACCGACAAATTGGTTTGATTCCACTGACATCGCAATCGCAGTAGTGTGTGTTAGCGCAGGAGGAAAAATTGGATTGTGCTTGCTCTCGAGTTTTGCAGGCGACCGCGAAAATGAACTCATCCCTGATGATCATGGTTTCATTTGTCGTTTTAGTAAATTTTCGACGGAGTCCCGCCTGAGGGATTTTTGTCGATATTACCGTGAATTTAAAATTTTCGAATTTTCCCGTGGAGTAGGGATGTAGGATCAGCTGTCCGTGCTCTCTCACGTTATAGAGCTTGATTTCAAGGCTCAGGATGATCGTTGGTATCCACGCTACACAGTCGAATACTTCATATACCAGATGACATGGGTACGTGCGACACTCGATAGAATGTGCAAGCTCGAAAAGGTATTGCATATATACAATTGATCCCGCTACATTGTACCGAGCACGCGCTGCATCCTGGATGCAACGCAGTTGAACTTTGTTCGGGAACAATTTCTGTTGGAAGCAGTGATTCGCACTTGTCCTCATAGCAAGACCCCATGCCACGACAACGAGTCACTTGCTGTACCTGCGTGTATGTCTCCTTCGTCCAAAAGTGCGACACTTTGTGACATTTGAGGTGTTCGGACGCGCGGCGCACTTTTAGGTAACCAGCAATATGGATTGCCTATGAGCGCTTTCGATAGGAGGTTGGCTACGTGTTCGCAGAACGGCCTCGTGGGACAGGTACGCGTTGCAAAAAGATTGTGAGATGTCAAAGTTATTCTCGAACTTGCGCTGTGTGGTGAAGGTTCAAGCACGTATTGCAGCACCTCTGGACTGTTGTTGAACACTTTGCAGTAGTCGTTAATGCAAAGTTGAAACGGAGTAGGTCCGGTGTTAATGGTCACAACCCCTTGTGAGCAATTAATGATCTGCTTGGCAGCACTTTGTTTACAGATGGAGGCCATCACCAAGATTATCGTGAGCATGTGACTAATTTTTGGACACTTCCTTAGTACCATTAGTTCACTTCCAGTCAGTTTGTTTTCATTGCCTCGTGTCAGCTGGCGAAACGCGTCGTATGCTTTTGTTTTCGCTAACCTCGGCGGCCTCTCGTCGCGATTTTCTGCGGTACTTTGATTTGGATTCTCTGCGTTCTTTGGCTCAGTACTCGCTCTCAACTCAAGAGGGTAAAGTTTGGTCACTGGCCGCTGAATGCGTTTGTTCTTATGTGGGAGTTGCACTATTGCTGAGCGAATTAAGCCAACAGCGCTGCGAATCAGTTCGACTATCCTGACGACCGCCCCGTGCCCTCTTGGTAATGGTAACAGATCGTGTTCGATTAAGACAATCTCACCCTCTTTAGGCATTGTCCTTGCATTGCACCTTTGCTTTTTGAGTTGTGTTTTCTGTACATCTCTCAGCATCGTTAGATATTCTGTGTTCCAAACACTCCAGAACTTGTCTGCGACACGCCGTGAGAATCCTAAGGCTTCCCTTGCTTGAGCTACGGTCTGCAAGCACTCGGGATCGTACTCTGAATCAACGTTCTCTGCGTCGTCTCGCTGCGCACTGGGCAACGAGAAGCTGATATTTCCTTGGAGAAAGTCAATAGTCCGCAAAGGGATCGCGCTGCTATCAGTTGTACTGATCGCCGTGAGCGGTCTGGTGTTAATGATTACCTCAATTCGAGTCACAACTGTAATCATGTCTGAGAGCGGCAATCTTTTTCTTCCCGCACTCTTTTGGAACGTCAATTTCACTGATCCGACTAATCTCTCCCAAACGCCGCCCATCCACGGGGCACCGGGGGGATTGTAGAGCCATGTGATTCTCTTTTTAGCACAGTAGTTCATCACTGTAGTCTCTTCATTCGCTGTGTTAGTGAAGAACGAGTCGACGATTTTATGACCCAGTGTAAAATTTGAGCCACAGTCGGTGCGAACTGTTGTGGGCACATCTCTTCGCGAGATAAAGCGGATGAAGCTATTAAGGAACGCTGCTGCAGATAGATTCTCCACAACCTCTAGGTGACTGCCCTCGTAGTCATACATGTGAAAATGCAGATAAACACCTTCGACTCATCTTTGAGCAGGAAAGGTCCGATAAAATCGCAACCTGAGCTTTGAAATGACTTTGACTGTCGAACTCTATCTGCTGACAGCGGATCCATTTTTGGAGCCTCAAATGGCAGGCTTTTTAAACGCTACACAGTTTTTCAAAAGGCGCTGGATGCATCGGGATGGTCGAGCTATCCAAAAGCGCTGACGCGCAAGTCAAAGGAGATGGTCTTTGCCGCAATGAGCGTTACTTGAGTGCAAATCCTCCAATATTAAGCGCATGATTTCTGAGCGCGATGGTGCAAACATTGGGTAACGTGTGTCGTGCGATAAGAATGCGTTTTGCAAACGGGATTCACAACGCACTATGCCGTCATCGTCTCTGAATACTCTTCTTTCTGGATAGCGTTTTTGCAACTCTTCCAGATCGATCATTTCGTGTTCTAGTTTGAAAGGGATCTTGTCAGCTTGGTTCATGTCGCAAGCTGTGATTCCGTTCTTCGTGGAAAATCTTGTCGGGTATTGCCCTGGTGTCGATTCGTTTCTCCTTTCTAGCACTTTCCTTCGCAGTTTGCTCATGAATTTTCCAATGTAAGCAGTTACTCGTATGCCTTCGTAAGAGTGCTGAAGTTGTAAAGGTTAATCAGTGTATTTCGTGCTGATTCATGTCTCAGAGCGATTTCGAGATGCACTTTGGCATCAGGTTCTTCAGCATCGTCCTCTATTCCCATTAATTCTATGTAGTCAGTGCTTGTGAGAGACCCTCGTCCTTGCTCATGCAGGAGCCATTGAGGTCCCTTCACCCAATCGAGCTCTGCGAATTGCTTGCTGGAGATTCCACGCGTTCCCACATCTGCCGGGTTTTTATCTCCTGCTATGTGATATAGATGACAAGGGCTGTCAAGTGTCATCAGTTTGTTGATCAGTGTTTTTATGCGATTTCTCTGATTTGTCCCAAAAAGTGGTAGCTTTCGAGGGGACCGAATCCAATTTAGGGCAATCAAGCTGTCGCTCACAACGTTAATTTGAGCAACTTTTTCGCTTATTGCAGATACTATTGATTCTGCTAGTCTGAGCGCAAGTAATATCGCGAGAATCTCTAGCTTGGGCGTTGTTAGAGCACGTTTCTTGGGAGGAAGCCTTGTCTTCCCACTTATACGGTTAGACACTTCCTTAGAATCACTACTTTCCATAAACGCACAAACAGCCATTGCTTGACTACTTGCGTCAGCGAAGGCCCACAAGTTAGGATTGGATGTGGACCTCTGGGAACAGAACAACTGGCGTGGAATTTGAATGCTGATCTTGTCGATAAAAGCGGTAATTTTGTTCCACCCTTCAGCTCTGCTATTATCAATAGCTTCGTCCCAGTCAATCTTCTCTTCAAAGATTCTTCTGAGAAGTTGTTTTGGAGTGATCATTAGAGGAGCTCCAAGTCCTATTGGATCGTATACCGAGTGATGTTGCTTCAGAAATTCTCTTTTCAATTTCGGTTGCGATGGAAATTCTGTCTTCAGTGAATATGTGTCGGAAATAGGGTTGTAATCGACACCTAGCAATTTCATAGGCGCGTATGGTGCCCTGTCTTGTTCTTCGATTTGAGCATTTACTTCTTCACAGTTGCTTACAAATGCGCGGAGGTTCATACCAATGGCGGCAAAGATGGCTTTTGGATGGTTTTTCTCTACTTGCCACTAAAATGTCGTGAATTTTGTTCACGAAAGAGGCACCTGTATGAATAATGTCATTCAGAGACAGTCGACCCTTTTTTCGCAAGGAGGCATCGAAGGCAATCCTTAGAGGAGTAGGTTCACTTTCCTTCCATACACCAGAATGTGGCACGTAATACGTGCCTACTGACCCTGGTACTGGTGCGATGACCTCCTCAATTATGTCTTATGGTGGGAATATTCCAGGTACTGGTTTATTATTTTGACATATCACTCCTTTTGTTTTTGTGATTTGTCCAGATGCCTCAGTAGAGCGATAAACCTTCGAAGTGCTAGGCAGTAGTTGTCGCTCAAATCCATTACGTTTGCTTTCAGTGGAAATGGTGCGCTTACACTTTGATCCTCGTATCGGATTAGTTTGGCGTATCGAAACAGATATGCGTAAGCATCTTCACCTTCCGCACCTTCCTTACTGGAGATTCGTAATCCCTCCAGTTCAAACATGTTCTTGAGGATGTCGGATTCCGAAACGAGTGTATTGCATGATACATGAGCGCAGTTGATGTTCGCTTCCACTGTTCTTCGCCCATACGCAGCGAATCCAAAGACAGTACACGCTACTCGGAGTTCTGTTGGCAGCTGTATTGGAGCAATGGCCTCGTGAACGAATAAGTATACAAGTCAAGCCCTATAAAGATATGAGGAATTTGATACTCTCCTCGCATCCGTGTGTTTATAAGGCAGATATTGTTTTCTTCCATGGACCTTGTATCACGTTCGGTAAGATATACCGACGGAAACCCCGTATGCGGCATATGGGAATGTGCGCTTTGTCTTCGTAGGGAATTCCGTCTCTCTCCCTTGCGCGGTTTGGATTCGTAAAACTACATGACATGAGAGGAAGGTCTCCGATATTGCACCGATCCCAAACACTGAATACTGTTCTGTCTTGAAAACAGGCAAAGCGAGATATTCCGCTGGTTTTTCTAGAATCAAACTCACTTGAGCACCTGTATCGAAGAAAAACAAGGCTCGCTGGTATGATTTAGAGTTGTTGTTCCAAACCATTCCTTCAGCCGTCATAAGAACGATTTGCTGTCCTGCACTCTGATCACCTAAATCCCTTCCGTTTGTCTGCGTGTGGTGCTGCTGCACGATTGATGATGACATACTGAAACAGTTATCCATCTGTGTGCGTTGGAGTGGACTGGCTTCTGTACTCGCTGCCGTGGATTGTACTTGCACGTAGCTTTGCGTAATCGGCTTTTTGCTTTCGGTAGTTTTTCCTTATGTAGTGCCACTAGTCTTTTGTAGGCATAACGATTCGTCGTGAAGCTTGTCGCATCGCCTACAGTTTGGTCGTTTGCAATCAGAGCTTTTGTGATCTTGCGAGAAGCATTTCCAGCAGAGAGTTTTGTCCATCATTACCCTTCTGCGCTCTGATGGATCCCTTACTGATCGACACTGGTACGATTTGTGGTTCGTTTTTTCACAGAAATGACATATTTAGCCTTTTTGATTATCGTTCGCACGTACATTTGTAGCATAGAAGGTTGCGTTTTGCTGACCTAGGCGCTCTGCAATATACGCATCACGTATGATATCCGTTTCGAGTCGATCAAGTGTTTCTGCAATTGTGAATGACTCACCATTTCTGTTCTCTTTAAGGTAGTCTTCTACTGCAGTACCGGACATGCCGCTGCGTCCAACAAGCACAAGCGGCGCCAAAGATGAGAAGCGGCGCAAAAGGGCGCCGGAGAGCGCCGTTTTCCGCTCGCCACGCGTCGCGCAGGATGCAAATCGTTGAATGCGCGGCGTCCTCAACCTCTGGACGTTAGGCTGATGGGAGGAGCCTGCCCATGCGCTTGGACGCCATGGCCTACTGTTTGGAGCTAACTGCCGGCATGGCGTGCTGTGAACAATGCATATAGGCCCGACGGAATCAGTCGAGTGGGCGCGACAACCTATAGAGCGAGCGAAAGCATGTAGTATGAGCGTATGGGGAGCTTTAAAAGAAATTCCCAGCCGCCCTACCCAAGAGTTGCCCTAGGGATGTCCAGCTTGCATCTGGAGTGCTCCGTGAACAATGCATATAGAAACGAACCTATCAATCGAGCGGGCGAGAAAGCTTGTAGAGTGAGCGTTTAGGGAGTTTTATCAGAAATCCCTAGCCGCCCTACTCAGGCATTACTCTAGGACTGTCCAGCTTGCACTTGGAATGCGCCGCGAACAATGAATATACAATCGAACCTATCAGTCGAGGTGGCGCGACCGCTCGCAAATTGAACGCGCGGGCGTGTTGGGGCGGAATAACTCTGTCAAGTGTGAACCCTTCCGGCTGCAGCTTGTAGGTTTTGTGGTCACTAAGAAGCTCTAACAGTTCGCTAAAGCACAGCAATATAGCCTAAGAGCGTACAAAGTTACGGTGGTGCGAAAATGCAGGTCAGGCTTGTGCGACGTAATTTTTTCCAAATTCAGTCGACCACTGTGATAAGACGAGACGAGCTAACGGCACGCAGATCCGTGTGGTAGCAGAGCACTGAAAGCACTTACATTGACATGCTCACAGATCCCTAGCTGCATAAACTGCCTTAGTCCTATCTTCCATTTAGAGCGGCGGACGGCAGCGGTGAGCTTTCTTCCGCCATTACTCGCCCACATTTGAGTCTTCGACACTCGCGATGGCACCTTTCCGTTCAGCTCGAAAGAATCTATCGAACAGTGTCAATCTCGACCAATTTTGGAGATATCGATTTTTTGATAATTTCGCATCGAGGACAAGGCCGCAGCAGAGGGGCGATGATGTCATCGACAATCGGTATCTTCGAATTGGGTCATGCTTAATACCATTCGACAGAGCTTTCAATGCTGAATTTAATGGTATTATTGCGTGTAGGAAAAACTGCATTCTGGGCGAATAAGAGCGAAGAGAACATCGACCGTTGTTGCGCTAAATTGCGTGCGCAACGTGTTCTGAGTGCGATAGCTCTGTAAAGTGTGAACCTTTCCGGGTGCAGCTCATGAGTTTTGTAGCCAGCAAAATGTTCTAGTAGTGTGCTAAAATACAGTAGTGTAGGTTATGACTGGACAAAGTTACAGCACTGCGAAAATGCAGGTTAGCCTTGTGTGGCACGATTTTTTCCAAATTCAGTCCACCCCTGCGCGAAGACGCAGAGAGCTAACGCGCTTAAAATGCGTGGCCGAACAGGACGCTTAAGTTACATTACGGTGACGTGCTCAGAACGCCTCAGCTGCTTAAACTTCCTTAGCCACAGCTACCAGTTTAAAGCGTCGGAAGATAGCGGTTAGAGTTTCTTGCGCTTTTACTCGCCAAGATTTGCCTTCTCGAAGCGGTTAGAGTTTCTTGCGCTCTTACTCGCCAAGATTTGCCTTCTCGACACTCGCAATGGTACCCTCCTGTTTAGCATGAAAAACGGTATCGAATCTTATCAATTTCGACTGATTTTGGAACAATCGATTTTTCGAAAGCTTCGCATCGGGGACGGGGCCGCTTATGGCCGCGGCAGAGGGACGATGACGTCATCGAAAATTGATTGTTCCGAACCGGCCCAATTTTGGTACCTTTCGATAGAGCTTTTCGTGCTGAATTTAACGGTTTTGTTGAGTTTCGGAAAAACTGTAAAACTGGGCGAGTAAGAGCGCAGGAAACTTCAACCGCTAAGCCCGCCACCCTAAAATGGCAGCTGGGACTAAGGCAATTAAATAAGCTAGGTTTGCAACGGTGTCGGCAGTGATGGATGCCCGACTGGATGGCGGGGAGGGCTATTCACTTCATAGCCTACTCTAGTCTACCGGAACAAAAAACGAATTCCAGATTCAGTATCCCAAATGCCTTCCCCCTAGATGAACCTTGGCGAAAAGATTTCCAACCCTGCAGACGTGAGAGTACATGTGTTACCTGTAGAGGACCCCCCCCCTACAGCGTATGCAGGAAAGAGTGATTGGCGTCAAAGAAAGCAAAAATGCGACCAATAACGCAAGAAGGATGAAATTCTAATTTTCGTCACAGTTAATAAAATTAGTAAAAGTCACAAAAAACAGGCTCTTCATAGAAATAGGAAAGGCGATCAGCATATCTTGGTGGTGGATCAAAGTAATAGTCGACCATGCTTACTACATGGTTTCTACGATACACACTTTCGAAACTATTAGAAAACATTAGGAAAGGATCACACATGGATATCTAAAGAGGGACTAACAAGGCAAGCACTGTTCAATGGCCATATCTAATCGACGAAGGCTAGCTTGGCTCACATCCCGCACGAGGTTAAAAAGAGGCTGAAACGCGAACACTAAACTCCGCCGAGACCGAAATGCACTCTACATTGATAAAAATGCAAGAAACGCTACTAGCAATGCGCCGACCCCACATCCAGATCCGATCCCTTGACCACCCAACCGCAAGCCCACCGCGCTATCCACTCGACCATCCAGTCCCTGTTGCTGTGCTGGTGAATGCCTCCCGTGAATGTGCTTTCTCGCTTCTACTAGGAATTTATCCAATCCCGTGTTCTAGCAATGACTGAAGCTTCAAACCTTTTGCAGTATTACTTCTGAGCACGACAAGGGTATTCTATGCGTCAGTTTTGCGTTATCGGCCCGTATTGAAGCGGTACAGTTTTTTGCCATTTTTGCCTTATTCAGAGGTCCGCAGGAAATTTGGAAATCACTATGGCGCTTCCCAGACAACGCCCTACAACCCTATATAGGTCGCTTTGAGAAACTCCACGGTCACCTCTTTGACCTTCCTCGTCAGATAATTCCAATTAGGCTGCAATCTAACCGCCATTCAAGGAAAGGACATCGGGTCGCCAAGGGACTTTGAGATGGAATGCGTACAAGCGGATGCAGCTTTGAACACGGTGATAAACACAAAGATTTAGAAAAGAAATTACAAGTTGTACTTCCGCGTACTATTGTGGAGCCGTAGTGGATGGATATTCAGCTTACACCTGCATAGAGTTGCTCTGGTCAGCACACCAAAGAATGTGCGTTTTTGCTTTCTTTGACGCCAATCACTCTTTCCTGCATACGCTGTAGGGGGGGGGGGGGGGTCTTCTACAGGTATGAGCACATGTACTCTCACGTCTGCAGGGTTGGAAATCTTTTCGCCAAGGTTCATCTAGGGGGAAGGCATTTGGGATACTGAATCTGGAATTCGTTTTTTGTTCCGGTAGATTAGAGTAGGCTATGAAGTGAATAGCCCTCCCCGCCATCCAGTCGGGCATCCAGTCACTACCGACACCGTTGCAAATGAATCACTTGAATGCACACTGCGGCTTCGTCTAGGAAACGTAGAAAATTATCATATTACTATAATCGAACTCTAATTTAAGCTCCAAACCTTTTGTAGGTCAAATTCTGAGCACGACAGGGCCATTCCAGGGGTCGTATGCTGAGGTCTCCCCGGCGCTTCCCGGCCGGGGATGGGTGCCGCGCCGGCGCCTTCCCGGTATGCTAAGCTCTTCCCGCCGTCGATCGGCGGGGAGGCCACGCCCTCAGCGGCCGTGGAAGGTCTCCCCGCCGCTTTGAGCAGGGGGAATTGGCATGCGCGCGCCAAATTAGCGGTGGGGCGCGGAAGTGTTCAACAGCTGATAGGGAAGCATATCGTATGAAAGAAATTGGGTTAAAATCGTCGACGTAATGCAGCAGAAGTGTTCACAAGCAACAGATTGTTTGCCTATCGTCTAGATGAACTTCATAGAGACATTAGAACATTTAAAAGTGTTAGTTTTCCCCGCCCTTTTCTCTTCAGTGCAATTTTTGTGAATTCACTCGGCTGTTTTTTATTATGTGTTGGTATAAGCACTACATAAACAGCCGTGCACTTGTACGTCAGCTATATTAGCCGTCGTTTTGACCGCAAGGTGGTATTATTGGCTTTCTGGACTGCGGTTTTAGATATAAGCCGGCAGCGATGGACGTAGTAGCAACGATTGACATTGTCGAGATGGACGAGGCGCAGGAGAGGGAGCACGTGCTGCGAGTTTTCAGAGATCGCACGTGCCCGTATGGCACATTGAGCGATGCGGACTTCCGAAGGGACTTCCGCTTTACGAGGCCGGTGTTCGACAAGATATGTGCAATATTGGAAGACGACCTGAGGCCGCAGGCATGGCAGAAAACTGCCATGACAGTGGCGGATAAAGTCGCTCTCGGAATTCATCTGCTTGGCCGCATGCGGAGGGATACACAATTGGTTGTCATCAGGGGACAGTCTCGAAGGTGTTGATGGAGTTTGTGAGAGCGATACATAAGAGAGCCCCGGAGTTCATACTGTGGCCCAATGCGCAAGAATGCCGGGAGCTGCGCATGTTGTTCTACCGCAGGTACCGTCTCCCAGGTGTTATTGGAGTCATCGACGGAACGCACTGTCGCATACAACGTCCTCATGAACATGTGCCGTGCCTACGTGTGCCGAAAGGGCTACCACAGTCTGAACGTAGGAATGGTAGTCGGTTTCGACAGGAAGATTAGGTGGGTGTGTACGCACTGGCTCGGTTCGGCACACTATTCGCGTGTCTTCCGGTCGTCTTCCCTCTATGCGCAGCTGAGCAACCGAAGGCTGGAAGATGTAATTTTGGGGGACTCCGAATACGCTGCGGAAACGTTCCTCCTTAAGCCGGTAGGCTCGCCGAGAACGCCGCAAGGTGAATTTCTCCATGCGTAAAAATCCGTTGCACAGCTTAAGGACATATTTCAGAAGTGCGCTACAATGCGGCACTAAACGCTGCTCGCGCTAGAGTAGAGCAGTCGTTCAGTATTTTAAAGCGGCAGTTTCACATCTTGCATGGAGAGTGCAGGTAGTGAGCGTAGTGTACACATATGTTAGCAAATGTAAGTAAAAGTTCCTTCTAAGGTAATCTCCTGACAAAGCCGCAGAAATTATACTGGCTTGTTGCGTCTTCCGCAACATTTCAATCATCAGTAAAGAGCCGAGGGACGACGTTTACGAAGGCAATGATCGTCAGGACGCGGAAGTCGCCTCCGACCCTGTCGACGAACGCATGCAACCATCTGCTGAAAGCGCTCGTGCCTTTATGAACGATGTCATTATTAGATACTTTAGTTAATTTTGAGGTCCTTTGTGTTCGTTTGTGCGTAATTTTCGCAACACTAAATTTATTTGTTTATTTTTTAATAACAATAACGTTGTGCAACAAGAATAATATTTATTAACAACAATCTTTAATAACAATAACAGTCAATTAAATGCTATTCATCATGTTGGTCTTTTTAGACAAAACTGCATCTGAAAATCCACGAGTTGGAGCTTCCTATCCATTAATTGATTTTTCTTGTTTAGAGCCTGTCGCCTGATACGGAGATTCTCCATCTCAAACTCCAGCAAATCCGTTTTCGAATAACACCTAAAAATGAGACATTATGGAATTACGGGCATTATGAACTACGAAAACTTACTTCGTTCTTGTCTTCCCACTGCCTTGTCTGTCTTGCTCTGCAGGCGATGGTGTCGTAGGCATATCTGATTGCACACACATGTCGTCCTCTACGGGCGTCTCCAAACCGAGCAATTCACGACTCGACTCAGCATTCCTTCCATTCAGCGACTCACGATTCGTTTCAATTGGCGACTCGCGATTCCTTTTAATTGGCGATCCCTAAAATGAACGACACTTTGTGAAATGCATGTGACAGATTAGCATTTGATAAAAAGTTGTAAGTACCTATTTTGCTAACGCAAAGCGCCCCGACTTCGACTCCTCCTCGTATGCCGCTCAATTGCGGCTTGCATTCTAACGCCTCGTATACTTTCAGCTGCGCAGAACTTAGGCGAGGGAGAGCGAGCCTTCCTCCGACATTCCTTGCTTCTGCAAACAGAATACTAAACGTCTGTTCTCTGGTATTTGATTTGGTCACCCACCAATGCGCTGCTATACTTCTTGATGGCCTTTATCTCATCTCGTATCTTTTAGTCGACCTGAGCCAGACCACCGCTATGGCTCAAACAACTAAACCCGTGCCTCAGTCCTCTGCGCGCCGGAGGTGGACTTCTACGACGTCGGTTGCATCCACCTCCGGCGAGGGGCCATCTAATCTCGGAGTTAAACCATCAGGACGTCATTGGAATCAGACTACCGAAAACTCCCTCCCACCACGACACGGAAACTGCCTATTCGTCTGCACTTATAACTGTCGTACGATCGCATCTGAGCCATCTGAGCAGGATCTTCTGACACTGCTTTACAGAAGCCGCAGCATCAAATACGACGTTATCGCCCTGCAGGAAACGAAAGGCAGAACGGAAACCATAAGAAGGACGACCACAACAAGCTTCTCATTATCGGAGCAAAGGTGGACAGAAAGAGTTGGATTTCTCGTCAATTCGACAGTGCACCACTTAGTAGACTCTTACAAGATCATCAGTCCGCGAGTAGCTGTTCTTCGTCTGGAAACCAAAGATCAAGGAACCATCTCCATCATAAATGGATATGCTCCAACATCTGCGGCCACAGATGAAGAAAAGGTGGAATTCTACAAGCTGTTCGAAAGGACTGTCAACGACGAGAAGAGCTACTACAAAGTTGTTGTTAGTGACTTTAACGCTATCGTCGGTACGAATGATCACAACGAATGGAGGCTAGGACCACATGGAACTTCCCCAAGGAACGAAAATGGAGAGCGCCTGATAGACTTCCTATCCGCGTGCCGTCTCTCCCATGGCAATTCTATGCTTAAGAAGCCTTCAAACCGACGATGGACCTGGGAAAGCCCAAATGGAGAAACACGTTCGGAGATTGACCATGTTCTTACAAACAGACGCTGGAGTCTCTTCGACGTCTCCGTGCTGCCTTCATTTGACGCCGGCTCGGATCGCCGTCTAGTCCGCGCGTAGCTGACTCTCAAAAAGAGGATGTTCAAGCGTGACAATCATAAACCGGCACCGGTGAGGATCCCCACATTCAAGTCTGAGGAGTTGGAATATGCAATAAAGTCGTACGATTGGAATCTTCTTGAAGATCCATCGGAAGACTACGATTTTCTCTCCAAAGGACTGTTGAAATGTGCTAGCAGCTCTTGCGCAGCCATATCACCGTCTGCTTCAAGACTCAACGCACATGCGATTAAACTCTTGGAGCAAAGAAGAGCTGTTAAACTGGATCCTAATGCTTCCCATGTGGAAAAATCACCATCTCGAAGGCCTGTCGAATTGCAGTGAAGGAGCCCATTCAAGCCTACAGAAGATTGAAGCTGTTAGAAGTCGCTGGGAAAGGTTCAAGCATAAAGCGCTGCAAACGAGATCTCTGCGATCAGAAGGGAATAATGTCAGCTCTTGTGGATAAGGATGGAACAACGCAAACGTCTCGAAGAGCGATGGAGGCCATCGTTCAAGAATTCTACACAGATCTGTTCCGTTCTTCCATCACTGTCCCGAAATGCTTGATGCCACCAGCTGAGGAAGTACCTCCCATTCTGGAATCAGAAGATGCACATGCCATCAAAAGGATGAAACCGGGCACTGCTCCCGGACCGGACGGCATTTCTGCTGATCTCCTTCGTGCGGGTGGCAGTGCCCTCTGCTCACTTCTTGCCAAGCACTTCAACCACTTCCTTCGACTTGGTAGGATTCCGGACTCATGGAAGGAGTCGAAAACAATTTTAATCTTCAAAAAAGGTCAGCAAGAGGATATCAACAACTATCGACCCATCAGTCTTTTCTCGGTTGTGTACAAGACCTTCACCAAAATACTGCTTAACCGCATGGAGCGTTGCTTGGATGAATATCAGTCAGTGGAGCAAGCAGGGTTTCGCAAGGATTTCCCCTGCATGGACCATATTCAGATTGTCTCACAGCTCATCGAGAGGAGCCGCGAATACCACCTCCCACTTGTACTTTTCTTCGTGGATTACCGGAAAGCGTTCGACTCTGTGGAAATCAACGCCGTTTTGAAGGCACTTGTGCATGCTGGTATGCCATCGCCCTACATCCGACTTCTCGACGAATGCTTCTCGAACACATCGACTACCATCCAGCTGTTCGATCGAAAGCTTAAAATTCCTATCGGGAAAGGAGTACGGCAGGGAGACACGATTTCTCCCAAGCTATTCACAGCGGCACTGCAGGATGCCATGAAAGACTTGAACTGGGACGATAAAGGCTACCTTGTCGGCGGTAAACGGATCAGCAACCTTCGCTTCGCCGACGATATTGTTCTCATCTCTACCAGCACGGCAGAAGTCGAGGAAATGCTGAACGAGCTCAATGTGGCAGGTATAAAGATTGGATTGGACATGAATATGTCCAAAACACAATTTATGGTCAACCATTGGTGTGACACGGGACTCGTAAGGTTAAATGGAGTCGCTCTACAACAGGTCGACTCCTACGTCTATCTGGGAAGAGAGCTGAACATGGATAACGACCTCGCTCCTGAAATCGCCCGCAGGAGACGCGCAGCATGGGCAGCCTTCAGTGTTCGATTCGCGAAGTCACCGATCAGGTCAAGGATCCCGGCCTCAGGGCCTTGATATTCAACACCTCTGTACTGCCTGCGATGTGTTACGCGACGGAAACCTGGCCCGACAACAAGACAATCGCCAGAGCGATGCAAACTACGTACCGTGCACTGGAGAGATGTCTTCTGAGGACAAGCCTTCGTCAGCAATGGCAAGAAGGCCTACGAAGCTCGAAGCTACGGGAGAAGTCGCAATTAGCAGACCCGCTGCAGTACATGAAGAAGTCCAAATATCGCTGGGCCGGACACCTGCTTCGACGAAAGGACGATAGATGGAGTCTCCGTGTCACAGAATGGCTTCCGAGAGACCATAAGAGATCACTGGGACGACCGCCAACGCGATGAGCAGACTCATTCTCAAGATCTTTCAGAGAGCGGAGTCTGCCTCACTGGATGCAAGCAGCCAGAGATCGAGCGGTCTGGAAGAGTTGTGGTCCCCGCTGAGAAGACCACCAGCGGACAAAAGGACCATCAAAGTATCAAAGTATCAAAGTAAGTAAGCTTCTCTGTTTTTTGGCATGACCTAGCGAGTTGACTTCTTCTGTAAGCTGGGCGATGAACCTCTTCTTGCCCTCAAATCCTTGTCGTGTTGGACCAGATAGGGTGTGGTGGTACGTCTCGTAGTTCTCGACATAACGTTCAACAAGTAAATCACTTTCCTCCGGTGTAAACAGAACATGCACAATGCGCGCGTGTCGATTGCCCTAAACTGAGAATATATTATGAAGTAGCAAGATATCAAAACAAATTGTAAACATACATTGAAATCAAATACGTCATCCACTTCTTCAGTTCCATGATGAGGTATTTGGAGTGCCTCATAATCATTACCATCATCACACATGGCTCGTAGCGTAAAAGAACCGCGCACTTCGCAGTCACATGAGACGATCGCTACTGTACTCCTTATACGCGCTGAAAACCCTCTATTAATATCCCATTAGTTACTTACCTACAGTCTATTTCCGATAAAGCTACCTTCAAATGCGAACAATTACTAACATGAACCGAGATTCAGCGCCAGCAATTTGCATCCAATCACACACAAGTCCTAACCGCTACCGTGAGGGACGACCTTCTGAAAAGTCCAATTCTAGTACATTTACGATGACATTACAAAAATAACATAAAACAAATAGAGCACGCAGTCATGAGGAAGAACGAGAACAAAATGTGAGAAGGACCGACTCGGAAAGCAACTCATTCAACACAGTAATGGAACACATGGTATTACGAGGACAATTGATGATGTGCATTGCTACATGTACGGTTCGCAGACGTTTGCTAAAAGTCGGAGGTAGAGGGAGGCATTTGCGATTGGAACGCGAAGTTCTCAGCGGAGCTAAAGGTTACCCGCAGTCTCCGTGATAAACTTGCATAAAACCTGGGTATTTCGATAGAACAAACAGTTTAGATTCTTCCGTGCCACGTCGCTTTGTTAAACATAGTATTGTTAAACGTTATTAAGTCTGACATTTCAACGGTTTCGTCGTTATCAAAATCCTGAAATAAGTTTGATTTCTACGAACTGTATTCATTTGATCAATCGCTCTGGTTTTCCTAGCCCTGCAGCACTAAAGGAAGAGCAAGGGTCAAGAAGAAATTACTCCACTAGAAACGCAA
This sequence comes from Heligmosomoides polygyrus polygyrus, assembly GCA_947396885.1. Lineage (NCBI taxonomy): Eukaryota > Metazoa > Nematoda > Chromadorea > Rhabditida > Heligmosomidae > Heligmosomoides > Heligmosomoides polygyrus. Next base: position 46,362,660 of record OX377203.1, read on the forward strand.
CTCTTCTTTATTAGTACCGAAATACCTCGCAACATACGACAACCATTGAGCGAGGGAGATACTTTTGACATACAAGGGTATAAACACTTATGGTTAAAATAGCATGGAGTACCACATCTCACACAATGGAATGAAGGTCAAAAATAACTTACAAATGAATGTTTAAGTAAGCAGTTGGCGATATGAGTGCACAGTCCGCACAAAAATCGAACTTCTGCCCTTTGATAACGACGAAGTCGTTGAAACGTCAGGCTTTATAAAGAGAAATATTATTTTAACATACATGCGTAGCACAGAGGAATTTAAACTGCTCTACCCGCTCTATTCATTTATGGAGTGCATTACAGTGTTGCATAAATCATGCCTATAACGTTGTCATTAATATTCTATAACGTACAAATAATAGACATCCCGCCATGAACCGGTCCAAAAATTGAAATTCTAGACATCGTTCATTGTGAATAGGTTATGTGATTGTAGCAATCCTGCCCTAACCTGGCTACTATTAAGGTTTAAAATTGGAGAATACCACATAACAACTTGTTGCAGAACTGTCAAATACACGAGGACTGAGCAAAGGAACGTCATCGTGTTGCTACTACTGTCACGACTGAGGACTGAACTGGTGCAGCAAAAAAAAGAAAAGAAAAGAAAATGCCGAGTGCTTCAATGTGTCAAGATTTGTAAAGCATGTTTGCAAATTTTAGCTCGGCGCGCCTACAAATGCATGAACGACATGGGCACTATTGTACTTTTACAACTCCACGGGTCGAGAAGAGGTCGAAAAAAAAATTCGCCCAAACTTCGGCTAGGGGGGTTATTTGGGGTGCTGATCACGAATCTGAGATCCGTTTTTCGTTTTACGCTGGAGTACGGTAGGTTACGGTAGGTACGGGTGACTAAGGCTGCCAAGGTCATGATCGCCGATTTCGCCCAAACTTCGG
>OX377203.1:46363803-46438823 GCA_947396885.1 Heligmosomoides polygyrus polygyrus
CTTCGAGCTGAAGATACCGGTACTATTGCGAGATTCGAAAGCTCAAATCTGGGTGAGTAAGAGCGCAAGAAACTCTAACCGCTTTCTTACGCCGCTCTAAACTGGCAGATGAGGGCAAGGCAGTTCAGGCAGCTGAGGAGTGGTGAGCATGTCGTCGTAAAGTACCTCAAGCGTTCTGCTCGCCCATGCATTTGTAGGCCGTTTGCTCGCTGGATCTTCCCGTAGTGGTCGACTGAAATTGGAAGAAATTGTGTCACACAAGGCTAACCTGCATTTTCGCAGCGCCGTAACTTAGTACAATCCTAAGCCACTTCGCTCTGTTTCAGAGCACTATTAGAACATTTTACTGCCTACAAAACCTACAAGCTGCAACCGGACAGGTTTACACATGACAGAGTTATCGCGCTCAGAACACGGCCACGCGTGCAATGCAATACAACAACGGTCCATGTTCTCCTCGCTCTTACTCGCCCAGATTACAGTTTTTCCTACTCCCAATAACACCATTCAATTCAGCATGAAAAGCTGGACCGAATGGTATCTAGCATGGCCCAATAGTAAGATATCGATTTTCTATGACGTCATCGTCCGCGCAGGCTCGGTTCAGGCGCCCACGTCCTCGATGTGGAATCGTCGAAAAATCCATTTTTCCGAAATTGGTCAAGAGTACCACCGTTCGATAGAGCTCTTCGAGCTGAAGATAACGGTACTATTGTGAGATTCGAAAGCTCAAATCTGGGTGAGTAAGAGCGCAAGAAACTCCAACCGCTTTCTTACGCCGCTCTAAACTGGCAGATGAGGACAAGGCAGTTCAGGCAGCTGAGGAGTGGTGAGCATGTCATCGTAAATTGCCTTCAGCGTTCTGCTAGCATACGCGTTTGCATGCCGTTAGCACGCCGCGTCTTCCTGCAGGGGTCAACTGAAGTCGGAAAAAATCGTGTCCCACACGGCTAACATGCATTTTCGCGCCGCTATAATTTCGCTTCTTTAAAAGCTATAACGCTGCACTTTCGCGTGCTACTAAAGCTTTCTACTGCCTACAAAATCCACAAGCCACAGCCGGAACGATTCGATCTCGACAGAGTTATTGCGCTCCGAACACACGCGCGCGTGCAATTTGCGAGTGGTCGCGCCTACTCGATTGATAGGTTCGATTCTGTATGCATTGTTTTCGGCGCACTCCAAAGGCAAGCTGGACAGTCTTAAGGCAATTTCTGAGTAGGGCGGCTGGGAATTTCAATAAAATTCCCCAAACTGTCACTCTACAGGCTCTCGCGTCCACTCGATTGATTATGTCCGGCCTATATGCATTGTTCAACTCTATTGATTTATATGTCAAAAAATAGAGCTCAGTCTGCTGAGCTCAAATATATGTTTCTTTTCACAAACGCTTGATTTTAAAGAAAGTTATATAAAAAAGCCGCTTTGGAACGCTCCAAAGCGGCTTTTTCGGGAATTGACCAAAAGACATGCGCGGTACTGTAAGTAAGCTTCTCTGTTTTTTGGCATGACCTAGCAAGTTGACTTCTTCTGTAAGCTGGGCGATGAACCTTTTCTTGCCCTCAAATCCTTGCCGTGTTGGACCAGATAGGGTGTGGTGGTACGTCTCGTAGTTCTCGACATAACGTTCAACAAGTAAATCACTTTCCTCCGGTGTAAACAGAACATGCACAATGCGCGCGTGTCGATTGCCCTAAACTGAGAATATATTCATAAATCATCTCATCTCGTCAGTGAGCGGCGGCGCTTGTGATAGCGTGTTTCTGGCTAAGTTTTTCTTCAAATATTTTTGTTTTTCCTACACGTCCTTTAAGTTTTGAATCTTGCTTTTAAGAAACCTCTAGTCAGTGTCCTTTTTTTGTGCTCTTGTGCGCTACGTACTGCAACTGTCACTTCTTATAACTGTATCCAGTCGTATTGATTGCGTCGTTTGCATTGAATTTTGGGTCATGTCTCAGCGCACTAAGATCACGAAAAAAGCATCTGATGTGTCCACTGACAAGACTCAGAGGGTCGCTGATACTAGTAAGAGTTGTCCCGCTCAGGTTGACTACTCTAACTTATCGGTTAGTGAGCTTATCAATGCTGTTCTAGAAAGAAATAAGGATCCCGTTATCGAGCGGATGATCTACGCGCTCATCTCCAAGCTACCTCAGGAGATGGCGGAACGAATTGAAGAGAAAAAGAGAGAGAGAAGCATTGTAATTGAATGGTTACCTGAGCCAGACAGCGACCTCTCTCCGTCAGCGAAGCAGAGGGACCTCGAAGGTAAGGTTAGTGAAATCTTTGATGTTATTAATCTTGAGTGCCGCCCTCTGGAGTTATACAGAATGGGCAGACAGGAACGCGGGCGTATCCGCAAGGTAAAGGTAGTGCTGCCCTCGAAGTCGCACTGGGCAACTGCCCTTTCAAACTCGTGGCGGCTTCGAGGGTCGCCTGCATTTGCCAAAGTTCGTGTCCGCCGGAGTATGACCCAGGAAGAGCGGAAACGAGAGTTCGAATTAAGGCAAGAGTGTAGGGAGCGGAACAAACAGTTAAATGGCCGGGTGTGGGTGGTGTACCGCGGAGAGCTTAGACGGGTCGAGGACCTTCCGAAGCCTAGAGCTTCGGGAAACGTCTAGCTGGACACGGCATACCACACACATCCACCAGCTCCGCAGCCATTAAGTGTTTCCTGTTTAACTCGCGTAGCCTTGCAAACAAAGTACATCACCTCCACCTATTCTTGTCTGTCTACGAACCAGACCTACTTTTTGTAACTGAAACGTGGCTTACAGACAAGATACCAGATACTGAGATCCTCGCAAACCTTCCGTACCGAGTCTTCAGAGCAGACCGTGGGAGTCGAAAGGGTGGCGGTGTATGCTGCCTTGCCAAAATTTCGATTACCCTAACTGTTGCTCACGTTCCCGCCTGCCTTAAATCGGACATTCTCTGCTTAGATGCATTCGATATAACTTGCTCCTTAGCATTTAGGGTTATCCTAGTATATCGCCCACCCAACTCGAATGCAAACGAAGATGATGCCCTCATTGATGCAATGTTAGAACTATGCCTTGCGAACCGGCATATAATCGTTCTTGGTGACTTTAATCTTGACATCAACTGGGTTACCAGATGTGGGCACAAGAGCAGATACTCAGGAAAATTTATAGAATTCTTTCATTGCTGCAATTTGACACAACAAGTGTTGAAACCGACTCGAGGTGATGCAATTCTTGATATAATCTTAACATCGTCGCCTATCGTTAAAAATATTTTCATCCTTCCTCCGTTTTCATCCGCTGATCATAACATAATTGGGTTTGATGTTTATATGCCTTTGATCAAACAGCGTGAATTTCCTCTACCGAACTTTAGGAAGGCTGATTATGTCAGCCTGATGTCGTACTTCAATTCCATAGATTGGTGGAAAGTTTTTGATGGATATCAAAACACAGATGATTTGTACAAAAAATTTTGTAAAGTAGTATATCATGGGTTATCCCTTTATGTTCCCTTTGAGTCAACAAAAGCACCAGTTCTACACTACCCAAAACACATTTCGAACTTGATTGCACAGAAATCACGCCTTTTTCAAACGTTATTAAACCCAATTTCGCATCCGCACTATAAGAAGATATGTCAAGAATTGGATCACCACTTGAAAAGGTTCCTAGCTTACAAAGAAAAAATGTCATCAAAAACGAGGAATAGCAAAGCTCTTTTTTCCCTCATTCGATGTAAGCTGAAGTCGCACTCTGAGCTTCCAGTTCTTAAGGACGATGATGGTGTTCTTTATAAAACCGATCTCCAAAAGGCTGAAGCATTAGCTAAATTTTTTGCTTCTGTTTTCGTTTCGGATCCGGAGGAGACACTTGATGAGTCAGAAAGCATGTTTACGCGAGCGAATAATGATGAAACGGAGACTATAGGTGAATTTATTATACACCCGTATGATGTGTTTAATGTAATGAAGCGGCTTAAGAGCTCAACTTCAGCATGTTTTGATGGAATTCCTCAAATTGTTTTCAAAAAATGTGCGCATTCGCTTTGCAAACCCTTAGCAATGATTTTTAATGTGTCCTTAATTTACAGCGAAGTTCCTAAAATTTGGAAAGAGTCAATTATCACGGCTATTCCAAAAGCTCCAAATTCAGCACTTGTGTCTTCCTTTCGACCCATAAGCATAAATCCCACCCCAATAAAGATAATGGAAAAGATTGTACGTGATAAAATCGTAGCATGGTTCACTAGAAACAAATCAATTCCATTTGAACAGCATGGATTTACTGAGGGAGCTTCTACAACTACACAACTTGCCGATTGCACCTTTGACTGGAGTCTTGCGTTGAATAGTGGAGACTCGGTAGATGTTATTTACATTGATTTGTCAAAGGCGTTTGATAAAGTAAGCCATCAAATGCTTCTAAAAAAGCTCTATGGTCTTGGCATTACAGGATCTTTGCTTCGGTGGATTCAATCTTATTTGCATGAAAGGCATATGCGGGTGAAAGTCGGTAATTCCTTTTCGAAGTGCTATGATTGTGGAAGTGGGGTTCCCCAGGGAGGTGTGCTGTCACCGGTTCTTTTTCTTGCATACACCTGCGATCTTCCTGCAGCTCTATCCACGCACCCTTGTGTGAAGGTGCAGATGTATGCCGATGACATAAAAATGTATGGGAGGTACAATTACAGCAATAAGGATGAGGTTTGTCAAGCCTTATCCCAGTCCATTAACAACATGGCAGTGTGGGCTAGCGCTTGGAACATTCCTGTAAATCCATCCAAAACTTCAGTTTTCCACATTGGAGAAGCGCCTAATGTGGAATTTGGCCTTAATAACTGTACGTTCAGGACAGTATCTGAGATTCGTGATCTAGGAATTTTCTTGGACAGTGGATTAGATTTCAATAATCACATTGATATAATAGTTAGGAAAGCTTTTTCTGTCCTTTTTTCAATTTTCAGGAACCTTAAATGTAACGACAGCAGGATACTTATTAAGCTGTATAAGTCATACGTCTTACCAATACTGGAGTACTGTTCTCAGATTTGGAGTCCTTCTACTAAAAAGTATATAGAAAAAATTGAAAAGGTTCAGAAAACCTTTACAAAGATCTTGTTTAATCGTTGTGTAAATTGTACCAATCCTATTACAGCGTGTCCTAGGTATGAAGAACGACTAAAATTTTTCGGCCTCAATAGCCTGCTGCACAGACGCGTTGTAAATGATCTAGTGTTCTGTTTCAAAATTCTAAAAGGCGAATCTAGACTTAAAGCTAGTAAGTATTGGACCTTCTTGCCAACACAAGGTCGGCGTAATAGGTACTACTTTCGCTATCCTAAGATAAAGAAGAAATACCGAGAAAAAGTTTTCAATTCTCTGTTCTTTCGAGGAGCTCGTTGGTTACAAATGCTACCATCTAGCCTATTAGAAGTACCAAACGCAAATGTTTTTAGAAAGGGATTGAAAAGAATAGATTTACTTCCAACACTGCATATACCACATATTGCCTAAGCAGAAGATTCTGTTATTCTTCGTTTTCCTTTTCAAAAACTAGGAATTCCTTAGTTTTGGAATAACTTTTCTTTTGAGCTTCTTTTGTTTTCATTTTTTCTTGTCTTTTCCGTTTGTGCTCCTTCTTTCCTCGTGTTCCTAATTTTTCTTGATGTTTAGAACTTCTCTACTTTGTTTCTGATTAGCCTGTGCTATCGCCCTACGTTTCCCCATGCAGCCTCTTCGATGGGTTCTGATGGAGTTGACGGACCTACTAAGTTGGTATCCGGAGCCGATATCTCCTACGACTTGCAGTGTTGGCGGGCCACTGCTCTTCTTCATCAGCTACCCATCATCCTTACCCCATTCCCTTACCCCCATTTCAGAACTTTTTCCCTTCTATGTGATTCTGCTGTTTGTGTAAGAGTTGCGCTCACAGGAAAATAACAGTTAGTTAAGCTAGTTTTTTTTATTTGTTATTTTTCACCATGTGTTTTCTAATGTGCTGTGTCCTTGTTAGATGTAGTATTTTTGTGCGCACGATATTGTGCAAACAATAAATAAATAAATAAATATTATGAAGTAGCAAGATATCAAAACAAATTGTAAACATACATTGAAATCAAATACGTCATCCACTTCTTCAGTTCCATGATGAGGTATTTGGAGTGCCTCATAATCATTACCATCATTACACATGGCTCGTAGCGTAAAAGAACCGCGCACTTCGCAGTCACATGAGACGATCGCTACTGTACTCCCTATACGCGCTGAAAACCCTCTATTAATATCCCATTAGTTACTTACATACAGTCTATTTCCGATAAACCTACCTTCAAATGCGAACAATTACTAACATGAACCGAGATTCAGCGCCAGCAATTTGCATCCAATCACACACAAGTCCTAACCTCTACCGTGAGGGACGACCTTCTGCAAAGTCCAATTCCAGTACATTTACGATGACATTACAAAAATAACATAAAACGAATAGAGCACACAGTCATGAGGAAGAACGAGAACAAAATGTGAGAAGGACCGACGCGGAAAGCAACTCATTCAACACAGTAATGGAACACATGGTATTACGAGGACAATTGATGATGTGCATTGCTACATGTACAGTTCGCAGACGTTTGCTAAAAGTCGGAGGTAGAGGGAGGCATTTGCGATTGGAACGCGAAGTTCTCAGTGGAGTTGAAGGTTACCCGCAGTCTCCGTGATAAACTTGCATAAAACCTGGGTATTTCGATAGAACAAACAGTTTAGATTCTTCCGTGCCACGTCGCTTTGTTAAACATAGCTTTGTTAAACGTTATTAAGTCTGACATTTCAACGGTTTCGTCGTTATCAAAATCCTGAAATAAGTTTGATTTCTACGAACTGTATTCATTTGATCAATCTTTATTAGTACCGAAATACCTCGCAACATACGACAACCATTGAGCGAGGGAGATACTTTTGACATACAATACAAACACTTATGGTTAAAATAGCATGGAGTACCACATCTCACACAATGGAATGAAGGTCAAAAATAACTTACAAATGAATGTTTAAGTAAGCAGTTGGCGATATGAGTGCACAGTCCGCACAAAAATCGAACTTCTGCCCTTTGATAACGACGAAGTCGTTGAAACGTCAGGCTTTATAAAGAAAAATATTATTTTAACATACATGCGTAGCACAGAGGAATTTAAACTGCTCTACCCGCTCTATTGATTTATGGAGTCCATTACAGTGTTGCATAAATCATGCCTATAACGTTGTCATTAGTATTCTATAACGTACAAATAATAGACATCCCGCCATGAACCGGTCCAAAAATTGAAATTCTAGACCTCGTTCATTGTGAATAGGTTATGTGGTTGTAGCAATCCTGTCCCTACCTGGCTACTATTAAGGTTTAGAATTGGAGAATACCACATAACAACTTGTTGCAGAACTGTCAAGTACACGAGGACTGAGCAAAGGAACGTCATCGTGTTGCTACTACTGTCACGACTGAGGACTGAATTGGTGCAGCAGAAAAAAAAAGAAAAAAGAAAAGAAAATGCCGAGTGCTTCAATGTGTCAAGAATGCGTAAAGCATGTTTGCAAATTTTAGCTCGAAGGCGCGCCTACAAATGCATGAACGACATGCATGCTTCCATTTTCTAGTACACTGCTCACATCTAAGTTTTATACCTCTTTCGAGTGCCAACTACGCAACCAAGACATCTAGGGTAATTATGGTAGCTACAAATGAAACTGCTATCACGAGTTCTGTTGCGCAACCTAAAAGGCAAAAAGGCAAAGAATAGCGTATGTAGGTTCTTGTTGATGAGATTCTGCTTTGATGTGGGATGATGTCTTTATGATGGAAGTTAGCAAATAAAACAGCGGTTTCGTTAGCTTGTCTCAGAGAAGAAACATGCATATCGTTCCTACATCATCAATCGCGCCTACAATTTGAAATTTGAAGATTGCGTATGGCGTCAACAAGAAACTTTAAAGTCAACAAAACATAAAGGATAAAAGGATAAAGGACGGCGTTACTCAATCCCTTCTGGGATGCGCCAGCGCATTCTACTTCTACGTGATGTCGTGGAGGCGACATGAATGCGTATTTGGCCATACAATGACTTGCGGTGGCCAGCCGATTAACAAGTCAGCGCTCTATCCTTCCCAGACAAGTCTGGTACCAATTCACCGACCCCGGAGGGATGGAAGGCTTGGTTGGCCTGGGCGGGAAATCCGAACCAGGAACCTGGTATCGGGTGCACGCGACAGTCGCGCCTCCTCCGACTGCGCTACACGCGCCCAACAACAACAAAACATGCAACATGAAATCGTGCGAATTGATCGTACGAATCAATTTAAATGCTAAGTAAACAGAACCGGCATAATCTCAGTGGACATCGCAAAGAAGAGTTCAAACAAATCAGAACTGCAGAAAGGACGCAAAGTTTTGGAAGAGAACTCGGCAGGAGTAACGCGCCCAGCGGAGAACGCGCGCTCCAATCGCGAATGTCTCCCTCTACCTCCGACGTTTAGCAAACGTCGGGTTTACAAGCGCCTGAAAACCCCAACAAATAATAAAAATCTTCCCCCTGCGTATCGACAGGATTATAAACGGCGGATATCAGAACCGGGTCACCGTAACCTTAGGCGTCGGGTGAGACGTCCATTGTGCAATCGCAGAACAAGGCTTGGGAAGGGACTCCATAGTATGCCATACAAGCTGCTCGTATGGAGACTACTTTCGTCGCTCAGGGGGAGTCCGCGGCTGGATTCTGCGCTCTTCGAGCGGCGAAGCGCATACGGCTGAAACAATGCGCAAAAAAACGCGCAACGTCGTGTAGACACCGAAACCTCTCAGATCTCAGATACTCAGCTGAAGTGCAAGAACGTCGCGGCGCCCTAGAACCGAACCCCCGACATCCCTTGCATGAAGTAAACCCTCCACCTACTGCACCAGGACCCACTTGCACACGGTTCCATCGCGGGCGCACAAGACATCGATCGGACGGCGCGGACGCCGACGCGCGATCTCTGAGCTAGGAGGGCTCAGACAGCAAAGTCTCGGCGAGACCCGCTCTGCGGTTACGGTGAGCCGGTCCTGATATCCGCCGTTTATAATTGTCTTGCGCATCGAAGGTAACTGTGACACAGACCGCAAGACGACGCTGGCGCTATCGATTTTCTGCAAGACGGTGTGAGCTATAGCGCATCAACCTCCCGCGCCACGCCCGTTACCCCAGCATGCCGGGAGCCCCCCACCGGCAACGGTCGGGGAATCGCCCCGGCCGTGCAGCGTTGGGACGCGTTCCCGGCGGGGAAGACCTCAGCATACGGCCCCAGGTGTCACTTTTGCCTTATCAGCCCGCCCTGAAGTGATACCATCTTTTGCAATTTTCGGACCACCCAGTGGCCCGTAGCAAAAACGAAACACAGTTCTGTGATCCTCGTCCGGCGCTCAACAAGATCATATAGGTCGCCTTGAGAATCTTTGGAGGAAGTTCATGGGCTTCCATTGTTAGCTCTCGTAGATTGGAGAATTTCTCTATAAGAAACGGCGGAAAATTCGCATAATTCAAAACAATATCCCACACATTTTTAAAGCCTAGAGCAGCTTGTATAGAGGCTATGTGGTGTCACATGATGTTTTCTGTCAGAACGGTGTCGGGTGCCTCCATCGGAACTCTCGCGCCATGCACGGCTTGTACCTGCAACCGTTGCATTCCGGAATGGTTTACAGCAACTATCACCACCTGTATCACCTGTCGTCCCGTTGACCATCGACTTGCTCGAGCGGACGCCAGCAACGTCTCCATTCGTCCCTCTCCCGTGCCGGAGTGCTTCAACTGATCCTCCTCTCTCGAGGGACACAAACAGCGTCGGTCGTTCAGGGCTTTCATGAAGAAGTCCGACCAACGCGATTGTGGGCGTCCTGGTGTTCTCTTGACATCCCGACGAATCCAGTCGGTGATGGCTCTCGTCCAGCGGGTGTCTGCGAATCGCATTACGTGGCACCTAATTTTCGACGACTTCGCCCATGCGACAACGTCTCTGATCTTCGAACGTCGACGAAGCTCGGAACTCCGGAGGCCTTCTCTCACTTGCGTGAGTCGTGTCACTCCGAGCATAGTCCTCTCGATTCCACGCTGCGCGACGCTGATCGCGTGTTGATCCTGCTTTCGTATAGCCCAGGTCTCTGAGGCATATGTTAGGTCATGAAGAATAGCGGAGTCGAATAGGTGGGCACGGAGTCGGACGTTCTTCGTCTTCTTCGCGACTTCTTCGACGCTCCTGAAAGCTCCCCAAGCCGCTCATTTCCTCCTGCTCAGCTCTGGTGCTAGGTCATTAGCCATGTTGACTTCGCGACCCAGATACACACAGGTGGAGCATTCGGATATGTTCGTTCCGTGGAGCGAGAATGGGGCATCAGAAACTTGCGACGTTCCTCATGAACATCGTCTTCGTAAGATTCAGCTGCAGTCCAACCTTCCCACATACACGAACGAAGTTGGCCAGCATTCGCTCCGCCTGGGTGATGCTCGGTGTTATGAGCACGATGTCGTCAGCTAAGCGCAGATGGTGCAGCTGCCGGCCGTCGACCTTCACTCCCATGTCTTCCCATTCTAGTTCACGCATGACGTTTTCGAGGGTGGCGCTGAAGAGCTTCGGGGATATGGTATCCCCTGCCGAGCCCCTCTCTTCACGTTGATGACGACATCGTTGTAGAATGGAGAGATCTTGGTCGTGCATCCATTGTACAGCTCTTGAAGAACTCTGATGTACTGAGTAGGAACACTATAAGTGAGCAGGACATCGATGACCGCTTCAGTTTCGACGGAGTCGAATGCCTTCTTCAGGTCGATGAACGTAAGGCACAGCGGCAGCTTGTACTCTCGCAACACTTCGATGAGCTTCGTAATGGTGTGTATTTTGTCGATCGTGCTGAATCCTCTGCGAAATCCTACTTGTTCGCGTGGCTGTCCTTCGTCCAACGTTCTGGTGATCCTATTCAGGATCACTCGAGTAAACAGCTTGTAGACTACGGGCAGCAGGCAGATCGGGCGATAGTTGCCAGTGTCGTGCACGTCTCCCTTCTTGTACAGCAAGACGGTCCTGCTGGTCTTCGACTGAGATGGAACCTTGCACTCCGATAGGTAGCGTGTGAAAAGCCGCGCCAAGGTGTTTATGAACGCTGGTGGGAGGTTCTTCAGGTGTTCGGGTCTGATCCTGTCGGGACCGGGTACTGTACGTTTCTTCACCGACGAGATGGCGTATCGAATTTCGGAAGGGAGAACAGAGGGAACGACGTATCCATCCTGCGGAAGATGGCATGGGGCAGGTGGACGTGGCTATCGAACAGATCGGAGTAGAAATCGTGGATGACCTTCTCCGTGGTGATTCTGGAAGAGATGACGGTTCCGTCAGAACGTCGGAGAGCAGTAATCTTTGTCTTAAACTTGACGAAGTTCCGGCGGGCATTGCGGATGCTCAACCCTGCTTCTGCTGCTTCAGCCAACACTTCCGCCCCTCTCTCCTTGAGATCCTCCTTTATCGCCGCTCTGCACAGCTTCGCAAGCTCGGACGTCAGCTGGTAGTTGTCTGACGTTCGAGCTGCTTCACGCTGGCGTATAAGCTCGAGAGTTTCCGGATGTAAGATCCCAAACTCGCTCGGTCCAGCTGCACCGCGTGTGTTGTGTGAATGCACACGATGAGGCCAAAAATTCGAAAATATTTATTATTCGAATATTCGCTGAGGCCCAAAATTCGAATATATTCGTTATTCGAATATTCGATGAGGCCAAAAATTCGAAAATATTTATTATTCGAATATTCGCTGAGGCCCAAAATTCGAATATATTCGTTATTCGAATATTCGACAAGGTCTAAAATTCGAATATATTCGTTATTCGAATATTCGACAAGGTCCAAAATTCGAATATAATCGTTATTCGAATATTCGACAAGCTCCAAAATTCGAATATATTCGTTATTCGACTATTCGACGTGCCCCAAAATTCGAATATATTCGAATATATTCGACGCCACTGAGATAGCCACGGATCTCCCTCGATAGAGAGCCTTCGGGCTCTCTTGTTAAGAGGGATCTCGGGCCGCTTGTCGCAGGGCCACGTGGCGCGTCCCCGGGTATTGGATAGGGGAATTAAACGCGAACCAAATGCGACCGTGTACTGCCCAGAGACGCAGGTGGGATGCAGGGGATGGACTCCTTGCTCCTGCTGTGTCGGGTCGACGCGTTCCTTGTGCGTGGGAGCGGCATGTTCGTGCACAGTGTGCGTGGATGTGTCCGTGACTGTGCGGATTGTGTCGGCCCGGCCAAAAGCTTGCACTCGGTAGACTGGGAGTACATCGTAAGGCGATTCGAGGCCGCCTCAAAAGTCTCGCCCCGTCCCTTCGGGCAGTCTGGCTGGCTGCCCGGAGTTCTTCGCCCGCACGACAGAGCCCGACTAGCTACCCGTGTTTTCTCAAGTCAAAAACCGCAGCACTAAAGGGCCTCATTCCCCTGACTCCGAAAGAGTCCCCATTTCTAGAGACACTTGCATCGGAAGCATCGGTCGAGGACCTGATGATGCAAGCCAGGAAGATCAAGTACGACGTCATCGGACTGACCGAGACGAAAAGACACCACCCCCTACACGCCGCCTACGACTTCGGAGAGGAACTGTTCCTCGGAACATGCGACAGCAGGGGAGTAGGCGGCGTTGGTGTCCTCGTCAACACGCACTTGGCCATGAACATCGATTCGTACGAGTCTCTGACAACTCGAATAGGACGTCTGCGACTGAAGCGATGTGGCTCCGTGCCAGCATTGACTGTGTTCGTCGAGTATGCCCCAACATCCGACTACGACGACGAAGAGGTCGAAGCCTTCTACGTGGAGCTGGAGAAGTTCTATAAGCAAGACCACACCTTCTACAAGGTGATCGTTGGCGACTTCAACGCCAAGATCGGACCGCGAAGGTCGCCGGAAGAACTTCACATCGGAACCCACGGTTTGGAGTGGAACGAGCAAGGTGAAAGGCTGTCTGAGTTTATCATGTCGACCAAGACCATCCATGGAAACTCGCGGTTCCAGAAGCCTCCCTCACTACGATGGACCTGGGAATCCCACGGTGGCCAGTTCCACAACGAGATCGACCACATCATCTTCAATCGCAAGTATTGCCTGACCGATGTCTCCGTTGTCCCCAAGTTCTACACGGGATCGGACTACCGCCTCCTTCGCGCGAGGTTCCGCTTTTCGCGTCAAGGAGAGAAGGCCGCGAAGTTCAAGAAGAGGAATCCCAGAACGACCATCAACTGGGACCTTTACACCTCTCTTGCCGGCCTTTGGGAAGATGCCGTCATGGACAACGTCGATGAGGAATACGACCGCTTCGTGCACCATCTCCACGATAGTGCTAAGGGAGCCGAGAGCTTGAAGACCACCAAGAGACGCCTGTCTCCGGAAACTCTCGAGCTTATACGCCAGCGTGGAGCAGCACGAGAGTCAGGCAACTATCAGCTGACGTCCGAGCTTGCAAGCTATGCAGAGCGGCGATAAAGGAAGATCTCAAAGAGAGAAGGGCGGAAGTGTTGGCTGAAGCAGCAGAGGAAGGGCTGAGCATCCGCAATGCCCGCCGGAACTTCGCCAACTTCAAGACCAAGATGACCGCTCTCCGACGTCCTGACGGAACCATCACCTCTTCCAGAAGGACCATGGAGAAAGTCATCCACGACTTCTACTCCGATCTCTTCGATAGCCACGTCCACCTGCCCCCATGCCATCTTCCGCAGGATGGATACGTCGTCCCCTCTGTTCTCCCTTCCGAGATCCGACACGCCATCTCGTCGGTGAAGAAGCATACAGCACCCGGTTCTGACAGGATCAGAGCTGAACACCTGAAGAACCTCCCGCCAGCGCTCATCAACACCCTGGCGCGGCTCTTCACACGTTAGCTGTCGGAGTGTAAGGTTCCATCTCAGTGGAAGACCAGCAAGACCGTCTTGCTGTACAAGAAGGGAGACGTGCACGACATTGGCAACTATCGCCCGATCTGCCTGCTGTCCGTAGTCTACAAGCTGTTCACTCGAGTCATCCTGAATAGGATCAGCAGAACGCTGGACGAAGGACAGCCACGCGAACAAGCAGGATTTCGGAGAGGATTCAGCACGATCGACCACATACGCACCATTACGAAGCTCATCGAAGTGTCGCGAGAGTATAAGCTGCCGCTGTGCCTTACGTTCATCGACCTGAAGAAGGCATTCGACTCCATCGAGACTGAAGCGGTCCTCGACGCCCTGCTCACTCAGGGCGTTCCTACTCAGTACATCAGAGTCCTTCGAGAGCTGTACAGTGGATTCACGACCAAGATCTCTAAATTCTACAACGACGTCGTCATCGACGTAAGGAGAGGGGTTCGGCAAGGGGATACCATATCCCCGAAGCTCTTCAGCGCCACCCTCGAAAACGTCATGCGCGAACTAGAATGGGAAGACATGGGAGTGAAGGTCGAGGGCCAGCAGCTGCACCATATTCGTTTCGCTGACGACATCGTGCTCATAACACCAAGCATAAGCCAGCCAGCCAGCGAATGCTGGCCGACTTCGATCGTGTATGTGGGTACGTTGGACTGCAGCTTAATCTTACGAAGTCGAGTTCATGAGGAACGGACAAGTTTCTGGTGCCCCATTCTCGCTCAGCGGAACGAACATCTCCGAATGCTCCAGGCTACGTGTATCTGGGTCGCGAAGTCAATATGGCCAACGACCTAGCGCCGGAGCTGAGCAGGAGGAAACGAGCGGCTTGGGGAGCTTTCAAGAGCGTCGAAGAAGTCGCGAAGAAGACGAAGAACGTCCGACTCCGTGCCCACCTATTTGACTCTACCGTTCTTCCTGCTCTAACACACGTCTCAGAGACCAGGGCCATACGAAAGCAGGATGAACACGCGATCAGCGTCGCGCAGCGTGGAATCGAGAGGACGATGCTCGGAGTGACACGACTCACCCAAGTGAGAGAAGGCCGCCGGAGTTCCGAGCTTCGTCGACGTTCGAAGATCAGAGACGTTGTCGCGTGAGCCAAGTTGTCGAAAATTAGGTGGGCCGGCCACGTAATGCGCTTCGCAGACACCCTCGGGACGAGAGTCGTTACCGACTGGATTCCGCGAGATGTCAAGAGAACACCGGGATGCCCACCTACGCGTTGGTCGGACTTCTTCGTGAAAGCCCTGAACGCCCGATATGACGCTCTTCGTGTCCCTCGAGCGAGGAGGATCCATTGGACCACTCTGGCACGCGACAGGGACGAATGGAGACGCTGCTGGCGCCCGCTCGAGCAAGTCGATGATCAACGGGACGACAGGTGATACAGGTGATACTGAGATAGACTACTGGGAGTCAGTTTTTGCGCATTCTGGATATAACTCGCCTAAAGTCAAGTATATGAAAAACCAAGGTTTGAGCTCAGCAGCTCGAGCTCTATCGTTTGGTATACATATTTCATATGGAGCCATGAAAATATTCGAAATGGGAAACATGTTTAATTACCCTAGCGAAGGCCGACCAATGGACTTGAGAAACATGAACGATGCGGCCAAGGTCGACCTCTGTCGAAAGTACTTCATCGTCGGTTTGTTTGGTCTACCGTTGGTGTGGCTTAGGAACACATCCTGGTTCTTTGGTTGAGGCTTTCTTCGACCGCAATCACCGGCCACCAATACCAATCGGAAGTATGTCACGCTGAGTGCCAAGGAGCGATCTTCTGGTTAATAGTACTATGTGTCTGGGAGACCATCTTCCAGTCGTACCGTCGAGAAGTGTCGCATGGGCAGACTATTTGACATTCATTTTCTCAGTCGGAAGGGTATAGACTGGCTGCGATCTCACCCCAAATTGCCACAGCATCATTCATCCTTCTCAAAGTCCTTTTCTGTGATTCACTTGTAGGAGACCTTATTTCTCAGCTTAACGGCGAGGTGTTTCCTCACTCAATTGTTGTTTTTTCTTTCCCGGGTTTGTACCATAAAACATCATATACATATTAACATAATGCCTTTAAATAACATGTCGTGTTTGAGATTACGTTTATTTCTGTATTTGCTTTACGAGGGTCATCAGAAGCCGTAGAATATCTACAATTTCAACCAAAGTATTCGCTATTGATAAATTTTGTGGCACTATGTCAGTTGTGCGTTACGGTCGGAATTCATTAAGATTAGAAGAGTTTGGATTTGAAAATTGAAGACACGATCTTACAGAAGAATTTAGAAAAGGCATTTAGCCTAGGGCTCAATTTGACTTTCATTTCAAATACTTCTGTCGTATGCTTCAGACCGAATCGAATATTTTCGAACGAATATTCTAATAAATTCGAATATTCGAATGTTCATTATTCGAATAATGGCCCAAAATTCGAAAATATTCATTATTCGAATATTCGATGAGGCCCAAAATTCGAAAATATTCATTATTAGAATATTCGGTGAGGCCCAAAATTCGAAAATATTCATTATTCGAATATTCGACGAGGCCCAAAATTCGAATATATTCATTATTCGAATATTCGACAAGGTCCAAAATTCGAATATATTCATTATTCGAATATTCGACAAGGTCCAAAATTCGAATATATTCATTATTCGAATATTCGGTTTTTCGTGAAACCGAATATATTCGATTATTCGTTTATTCGAAAAATTTTTGGAAGGACACAAGTATACTCAGCACACGTGAGCTGCGTCAGCGCCGACGTTGGCATTCGATCGATGCGCATTGGTCTCTTGTGTGCCCGCGGTGGCCTGGCCGCCAGACCTGTCGTGGCGCAGTGGGTAGAGGGGCGGGTTCAGGCTTGGAGGTCGGAGGTTCGGTTCCTAAGCATGGTGGCGTCTTTGCATTTCATTCAACTTGCTGGATGAAGTTCAGGGGTTTTAACGTCTGCACACTTTCAGGCGTTTTCTGTTCATTTCCCAACTGTATGCTTCTGCAGAATCCGGCTGCAGACTTCCCCCTGAGCGACGAAAGCGGTTTCCACACGAGCAGCTTGGATGGCACCCACCCTGGAGTCCCTTCCCTAGCCTGATCCTGCGCTCAAGGAGCGCAGAATCCAGCTGCGGACTCCCCCTAACCGACGAAAGCAGTCTCCACACCCGCAGCTTGGATCGCACATACCTAGGAGTCCCTTCCCGAGCCTAGCTCTTCGAGCGCAGAGCCCAGCTGCAGACTCCCGTTGATCGGAGAATGCAGTTGGAGGGCGATTTTTGGACGACGCCGTCGAATTCAGCGGTGCAGATGGACCGAGCGAGCTTGGGACCGTAGTGTTTCCGGAGACAGACGTCTCTTGGTGGACTTCAAGCTCTAGGCTCCCTTAGCACTGTCACGGAGATGGTGCACGAAGTGGTCGTATTCCTCGTCGATGTTGTCCATAACGGTATCTTCCCAAAGACCGGCGAGAGGTGTAAAGGTCCCAGTTAATGGTCGTTCTGGGATTCCTCTTCTTGAACTTCGCGGCCTTCTCTCCTTGACGCGAAAAGCGGAACCTCGCGCGAAGGAGGCGGTAGTCCAATCCCGTGTAGAACTTGGGGACAACGGAAACGTCGGTCAGGCAATACTTGCGATTGAAGATGATGTGGTCGATCTCGTTGTGGAACTGCCCACCGGGGGATTCCCAGGTCCATCGTAGGGAGGGGGGCTTCTGGAACTGTGAGTTTCCATGGATGGTCTTGGTCGACATGATAAACTCAGACAGCCTTTCACCTTGCTCGTTCCAATCCAAACCGTGGGTTCCGATTTGAAGTTCTTCCGGCGACATTCGTGGCCCGATCTTGGCGTTGAAGTCGCCGACGATCACCTTGTAGAAGGTGTGATCTTCCTTATAGAACTTCTCCAGCTCCATGTAGAAGGCTTCGACCTTTTCGTCGTCGTAGTCGGATGTTGGGGCACGCGACGAATACAGTCAAAGCTGGCACGCAGCCACATCGCTTCAGTCGCAGACGTCCGATTCTCAGAGACTCGTACGAATCGATGTTCACGGCCAAGTGCGGGTTGACGAGGACACCAACGCCGCCTACTCCCATGCTGTTGCATGTTCCGAGGAACAGTTCTTCTCCGGAGTCGGTGGCGTGTAGGGGTGGTTTCTTCTCGTCTCAGTCAGTCCGATGACGTCGTACTTCATCTTCCTGGCTTGCATCATCAGGTCCTCGAAGGATGCTTCCGATGCAAGCGTGCGGGCGTTGTAAGTACAGATCGTCATCCTAGTCCTTCTCAATTTGCGCAGCCTGGTTAGGCCCTGAGATTTTAGCAGCCTCTCCGTACTCGTCCTTCCCATCGCTGCAGAAATGGGAGCTTTTTTCGGGGGCAGGGAATGAGGTCCTTTAGTGCTTCTGTGTTTGACTCCAGTACACACGATAGCTAGTCAGGCTCTGTCGTGCGGGCGAAGAACTCTGGGCAGCCAGCCTGACTGCCCGAAGGGACGGGCGAGACTTAAGGCGGCCTCAAATCGCCTTACATGTACTCCCTGTCTACCGAGTGCAAGCTTTTGGCCGGGCCCACACAGTTACAATCCGCACAGTCACGGACACATCCCCGCACACTGTGCATGAACATGTTGCTTCCACGCAAAAGGAACGCGTCGACCCGACACAGCAGGAGCAAGGAGTCCATTCCTGCATCCCACCTGCGCCTCTGGGCAGTACATGGTCGCATTTGGTTCGCGTTTAATTCCCCTATCCACCACCCGGGGACGCGCCACGTGGCCCTGCGACAAGCGGCCCGATATCCCTCTTAACGAGAAAGCCCGAAAGCTCTCTATCGAGGGAGATCCGTGGACAGGTGATACAGGTGATATATATATATATATATATATATATATATATATATATATATATGAGAAATTAACCGAAGTAATGAGTTTTGAGTTATTTCCGTTCCGTGTTTCGTATTCCGGTTTTCGCCCATTTTTGAGCTCTTCCGCTCCGTATACCGCGTTTCGCCTTTCTTGAAATTTTTTCACACATCCCTGATGAGGACGGCCATCTTCTGACACACCACAAAAAGGCCTTGAAGCAATGCGCGATTATTTCGAGGAAATTTCTACTATATAATTTCCTCACCCCGGGCCATCCCCTCTGTGGCTACTGTCCACGGTCCCGTCCACAAGGCCACCGTGGGGGAAACAGAATAGGCTCTGAAGAAGAACCCGGCAAGGCGACAGTTCCCGATGACCTGGCAGCCAATTTATGGAGGTCGAAATTCTGTTGCTGAATGGTTGGCGAAATTCTATAGTAGCGGAGAAGAAATAAGAATATGAATGTTGTGGCGAGTGTTGAAAGTATGCGAGGGTCCCTAATGCGAGGAGGGCATCGGAGAGAAACTGTGCTAGTCCAAAAGTCCCGCAACGTAGGAAAGGCCTGCGTGGCAACGCCGAACGTGGGTACGCTGTCGAACCGCTCCTTTGAGTAGGCAGGGGCACTGGAGCGAAGAAAAGTTGACTTTTGTGCGGTGCAAGAGATGAGCTAGTCCTGTAGCAAGTCAACGGACATAGGCCGAGGCATGCTCCGCAAACTGGCTGCTCCGAAAGAGATAAGGATAAGTTTTGGAGCCTACTTGATGAGAAGACAACAGAAGTTCCATCACTTCACGAAATTATTGTTGCAGGAGATCTTAATGGTCACGTCGGATCAAGGAAAGACGGTTACAGCTGTCATGGTGGTTCCGGATATGGGTCACGTAACGTCGATGGTGAGCGCATACTTGAGTACGCAGAGTCACACGATCTCACCATCGTGAACACGAAATTTCGAGGGCTATAGCGGGAACACTAAAAGGTAAATCGACTTTGTCCTTATGAGGAATCGAGACCAAGCGCGAGTCACTGACGCGAAGATCGTGCCGTACGAGAGGTCGCCACGCAACATCGGCCGCTGATCTGCACTATGAAAATCGCTCCTCTGAGCACTAGACAGACCGAGCGTTGCGGTCTAGCAAGAATTAAATGGTGGCGAGTGAACGAGAATGAAGCAGCTGTGACATCTCGCATTCGGATGCCGACGGCCACGACCGTCAAAAAAAAACCTGGCGGGGTGCCACCGAAGCCATGCTAGATGCCGCACACTCCGAACTTGGCACTGCGAAACTGGGACAGCATAAGGTTGACAGGTTGTCATGGCTGTGGACTAACGAATTTAAAGAAAAAGTTCGTGAGAAGGAGAGGTTATGCCATGCATTCATCAGCGTCAAGACAGCCGAGAAATGGCGCTTGTATCAGGAAGTGAAGAAATGGGCCAAGAGGGCAGTGGCCTTTGCAACAGACAGTCACTACGATGATGCCAACGAAAGACTTGAGTCGCTCTACTCGCAAAGAATCGCCATCGCCAGACCGAGGACATCCAGTTCTTCGGCATCAATGATGAGGACGGCCATCTTCTGACAGACCGCAAAAGGGCCTTGAATCAATGGCGCGATTATTTGGAGGAAATTTCCACCATGGAATTTCCTCATGCGGCCACCCCTTCTGTAGCTACTCTCCACGGTCCAGTCCACAAGACCACCGTGGGAGAAACACAAGTGGCTCTGAAGAAGATGGTGACAGGCTCCTATGACATGGCAGTCGATTTATGGAAATCGAAATCCTGGTACCCAGTTGAGTGCTGACGATGTTCTTCAACCAGGTGGTAGCGAAGAAGAAAGTACCTGATAGTTCTGCTTTAAGTACGACGATTGCGATTTGAAAAAAGAAGCGTCCAGCAAACTGCGCAAGCTACTGTCCAATTCGGTTGCTTTTGCATAGCATGAATATCTTTGAGCAAATTGTCGATGGACGAATTCGTGTCCAGCTTTGTAGCAATCAGTGTGGCTTCGTACCTGGGTGTGGTACTATCGATGCCGTACACGCCGTCAGTCTACTCATAGAAAGGCACCGCGAGAAACAGAAGCCGGTGCATCTTGCCTTCCTCGACTTAGAGAAGGCCTTCGATCGTCTTTTGCGTGATATGGTATGCTTTAAGACGGTATAACGTTCCCGAGCAAGTTATTGAGGGGGTCTTGTCCGAGGAGTAGAGTGCAAGCGCCAGCAGGTACGTCGATGGAGTTTCCCATCTCTGTCGCAGTATATCAAGGGTCTGCGCTCTCCCACTGCTCTTCGTCGTCGTTGTGGATGCCATATCACGTAATCTTCAGCAGTCTGTTCCATGGATGTTGCTTTATGCTTATGACGTGGTGCTCGCTTGCGAACATAAGATTGAACGCCAGCGGCATCGCTTGGAGAGATATGGACTCAAACTTAATGTGAAGAGACCGAGTATTTGACGACTGACGAAGACTAGTCCAGCTCCAGTAAGGTAAACGGCATTGAGCTGCCACATTCTTCGGTATTCAAGTACCTGGGATCAGCAATCGCGTCCGATGGCGGTGTACTCTTAAAGTCAACTCACGCGTGAGCGCAGCGTGGTCCAAATGGCGCTCTCTGACGGGAGTGCTCTGCGACAAGAAGATACCAGAGCGGCTTGAGTCGAAGATCTGCAGAGCAGTCGTCCGACCTGTAGCTATTTACGGAGCTGAGTGCTGGCCCGTTACTTAAGAAATTGAAAGGCGCCTCAGCGTAATGGAAACGAAGATGCTGCGGTGGACGGCCGGAGTTACGCGTTTGGAACGAGTGCGCAACGACTCCCTTCGGCAAAGATTGGTGTTGCCTGATAGTTGAGAAAGCGAAGCTCGTCTGAAATGGTACGGCCACGTTCTTCGCGCAAAAGGCTGCCACTGTTGGAAAGGATGGCCTTAACCTCGACGTGCCCGGAAAGCTGCCACGAGGGAGACCAAAGCAGCGCTGGCTTAATATGCTTAATCAGGAGTTGAAGATGGTTAGGTTGCACCCTGATCAGGCATTTGATCGGGAAACGTGGCGTCAGTATTCCAGGAAAGCGGAGTCCGCAACAAAGCGGAACAAACGCTGAAGAAGAAGAAGAACAAGGACAAGGACAAGAAGAGAAAAGGTTTAGACACAGGAAGTGCGGAAGGCAGGCATAGCATCTTCCCCAATACGATTTTGTGCGATTTTGTGGATTGTTCTTGTAGAAATCTGCGGTTGAATGTAGAAGAAGACTCAACGACGCAGTGGATAGCGCACTCGGATCCCGCTTGCGCCACAAACGGGTGTCATGCTATTAGGTTGTCCCATAAGTCCCCGCCGTTTTTTTTTTCAACGATTCACTGCAGATTTCGCCGGCGGTCTCTTGCATAGCGCTGCATAGATTTCGAAAGAGAATGATTTCGTCTATCAGAACATGTATTGCATTTCTTTTTTCATCATGAACTTTGTCAATTTTTAGGTCGTTCAATTAAAAAGTGAAAAAGTGAAAAAGTAGCCATTTGCGCACTTGTTCTCTCCGCTTAGGTTTGTAGCTTTTTGCGCAGTTTTTTACAGCACGTGGAAGGCAATATTCTGTACTACAAGAATTTGTGTTGTTCCTATTTTCTCACTTGTCCTTTATTGATTTTTAGGCCATCAAATTGGGAATTCCGACTTTTCCGTCCGAATTTTTACCAAAACTACGGTTCTGTGGTTGGACTTTTTTGCTTGATGTTATATGTCGTTTGGAAGAGGATGTCTTGCTCAGTAAGAATTTGTGTCGCGTTTATTGGCTATTGGCTGATTTCTGTCGAATATCAACAACTGAAGAAGGAGAAGGAGTTGTTGGTGGAGACGATTTTTCTCTTTTTGGCATTTTGTTGATATTCAATAGAAATCAATAAACGCAACACATATTCTCCATGTTTCTCTTCGTAAAACCTCGGCATGATTCATAACGTGCTAATGCTTCTGTGCCGAACGAGGTTGAGGTGGATCAGTTTATTGAGCGGCCTAACGTTTCGACCTTTTCGTCGTCTTCAGAGGCCTAAAAGTTGTTCAAGACTTTATATTTGTAACTTACCCGACCAAGCGCCTCCTCCTCCCTCTCTTTCAGACATCGTCCTAGGTACAATACGAAAAAACCCAACGTATAAGAACTAAACTCACCCGCTGATCCACTGTTCACGCGGTAGCGACGTCGCACCTCAACCTCGTTCGGCACAGAAGCATTAGCACGCAACACATATTCTTATAGTGCAAGACATTTTCTTCCGAATGACATATAACACCAACCCAAAAAGTCCAACCACAGAGCAGGAGCTGTCGGCAAAAATAACCATCCTCCTTCGGACGTCCCAACTTGATGGCCGAAAAATCAATAAAGGACAAATGAGCAAATAGCACAATAGCACATATCTTGTATTAGGGGGGGGCCAAAAGTAATGAGACAAAATGAAAAAAATCTTTATCTCCTTATAACTCAATTACAATTCAACGATGCTGAGGAGTGTATTTGCCATTAAGGGCAAGGGCCTTGCTGCCATCGCTCAGCCAACTTCCTGATCCCATCCTTTCAGAACTGCTTGAGCCTGGTGTTGATCAACTGCTCGATATGGTTGTCAAGGACTGCTTGGGTTCTTATGTCCCTTCCGACTAGGAAGTCCTGTAGGCTCAAGTAGTAGTGGTAGTTGCATGGAGAGATGTCCAGCGAATACGGTGGGTGAGGCATGTGAACGTAGCCCAGCTGGCCAAGCTTATCCGTGCTTACTTGTTCCCGATGGGGTGCGGCGTTGTCGAAGAGGAGAACCTTCTTGAAGCGCTGCGACTGAATAAGTTCGAGTCGCAGATCCATCTCCTTCTATTTCGTTTACCATGACCTTGGAGTTCATCGAAGTGCTCTTGGGAAACAGCTTCCGGTAAACCTGTCCATGGGCGCAGACCCAAAAGCTCCAAAGATGCTTCTCGCCGTGAACATCTCGCCGAACGAAGGTCGGTAACAATTCACCAGGCCTCACCCAGACTCGCTGCTTGGCAGGGTTAAGGTAGAAGACGTACTTCTCATCTTGCGTGAATATTGAGCCCAGGCTGCTCGGGGTTGGGAATTGGGGGAGATTTGAGCGACACAGGTCGACTCGTCAGACTGGGGTTTCGGCATGAGACAGGCTGGGGTTTTTGGCATGCTTCTGGAAAGGGCGGAAGTGGTAACTTTTCAGATGGGCTTCATTAAGTAGCATATAAACATACAAATACAACAAGCACGAAACCAGACTCCAGCCACGAGATATATGGACACGGCATGGGGTGTCTCATTACTTTTGCCCCCCCCCCTAATAGTACAGAACATTGTCTTCCAAATGCTCGAAAAAACTGCGCAAAAAATTACAAACCTAAGCGGAGAGAACAAGTGCGCAAATGGCTACTTTTTCACTTTTTCACTTTTTAATTGAACGACCTGAAAATTGACAGTCTTCATGATGAAAAAAATGCAATACATGTTCTGCTAGAGCAAATCATTCTGTTTCGAAAGCTATGCAGCGCTGTGCAAGAGATCGCCGGCGAAATCTGCAGTGAATCGCTGAAAAAAACGGCGAAGACTTATGGGACAACCTAATATGTACATTCGTGTCCACCGCAACACCTATTATGCACCTACCTTAACAAAGACAGTCAATTGCTACCGCAATTATCTTGAAAGAGTACAGTACTGGCTTGCACCGATAGACGCAAGTAACCGCATAGGCTAAGCACCAGCTCGGAGGGCCCTCACCAAAGCACGTAGAAGCCGAGCACGTGGCCCATTCCAAGGCGTTGATTGGCACTGTTCTTTGTCAGCATTCCAAGCGGTTAAGCTGTAGAGAATATCGAGTTCGATGTGGGAGCTAAAAATCGTGGGAGTACAGGAAAGATGCAATTGAGAGGATACCATGCGCAGAAAACTTTCCACATAATCGATGCCTCTCTACAAGCTGAGGCGGCTGCAACTAACGAACCGCATAACAACAAAGGTTGAAGAAATCCTACAAAAGGAGATTTCTATTATCGTGCCTTAGGAAATGCACAGGTCAGATGGCACATAGACATGCTCACGGCCATTAACGCCTTCATAGTTCCACCTGTAGATAGTACAGCTTCATCCACGTCAGTTTCTTTCAGCCTCAAGTGACTGATATCGAAGTTGAAAGCTCTCATAACTATGTTTTGTAGTGACCAAAACACTAGCGCCACGCGGGACTCGAACCCGCACCTCCAGCTGACTGGCTGGGAATGCTCTACGCCAGTACACCAGACACTGTTTGGTCGAACGCACCGTCAACACCTCATGGGATCCGCCCGTTCAGTAGAAGGTGCGGGTTCAAGTCCCGCCTGGCGCTAGAGTTTTGATCGCAACAAAACCCCGTTATAAGCGTACAGCTTCATGTTTTGCTGGCCGTTTACACATTCAGCCACCTTTCGCTCCGTAGGACCTTCATTCTTCCGTGAGATAAGATTGTCTCCGGGAAGGCCTTTCCAAACGACGATTTGAACGTCTCCACATCCTAAGAGGAAGGTGATAACGAATACCTGCTAACCCAACAAGGAAGTTATGTGATTTCGAGTCTGCTGGTAAGGACCCGTTATCATACTTTATCTACTAAAGCTTGGAGAAGGATCTAAAGAAGCACATGCTGTGGCAGCGCGCTCGCATGCTGGCGCAGCTTCCGTATGTGGCGCCGGCTTCCACCCATGTGCTGCCCTTCTTCAGCGCTGCTTCGACAGACCGCAGTAGTCGAAGGAACTTCTGACGCCCACCGTGCTCTCCGCAACACGCACACCCATCGAAATTCCCTGTTTACCGCGAGTTTCGGCGACGTCGCCGATTTGTCCTTGGGCGTGGTCGTCGTAGGGAACGAGGTTGTCGACAATTGTGGCCAGTGCGACGGGTGCGCGAGACAGCGCAGCCCTCAGGAGGGTCCCGTTCGGAAAGTGGACGACACTGTGCGTGGTGGCGGAGTGCAGCGACTGGCTATACAGCGACAGGCAGCATGGCGGCCGTCGAGGCGGGTGAGGAGGCGCCATTCAGCGCCCATCGCAGTCATGGCTAAAGTCGAAGTACAGATTCGCAGCTGCTTCTGCTGCGGGTTGTCGCTCGCCACTGTATTCGTCGCCCTTTATACTTTGGTAAGTGGATGTCTCAACACCACGCATTTCCCGCGAGTGTTCTGTCGTGTTGCTTAGGTTCTGTCTCCTGGTGTGTGGTCGGATTTGGCATGGCTGTCACCGTTTTTTCCTCGAGCTGCCAGCAGCGCTAGCTCGGTAGCATTCACTGAGCGGAGATGTCTTTTGGTGTGGAGCAGACCTTGCCCATAACGCATAGAGGCCCTTCATTCATGTATCTCAATACTCTCGACCAAGCCTAGCTGATCCGCTGGTATTATCTGGTCCAATCTTTGTCACTGCCGTGAAAACAGTGTTACCCTTTCATATTTCGCTGACCATCGTTGTCCCCAGCTTGAGAATTTGGAGTTCCTTTAGTTGATCTCCGCATTTTACTCAACATCGAATTCTGTGTTCATGCTAGGACGGTACTGGTACCACTGCTGAAGCCTACCCAAAAGAGTCCCTATTCTGCTAGTGCAGTTAGCTCACTTCCGTTCACTGTTGCGGGCACCCATTTTGGACGCCGGAACTTGATTCACCATCGGAATGGGATGTTCCTGCAGCGTCATTCGAGTGGACGGAGTGTAATGTGATCGCGAGGCTCGTACGCGGCCGTTAATTCCTGGGGTCCGATTCATCAACGAATTACATAACTTTAACAGAGAATTCACAGCGGAAAACTCAGACAACACGGCTTGTCGCTCACCATATCGCTTGATAAGCCGCGTTACCTGAGTTTTCCGGTGTGAATTCTCTGTTAAAGTTAAGTAAGTCGTTGATGAGCCCGACAACTGGTGTTAATTGTTTTGTTCAACTCAGCCGTTCACGCTGTCCTCATAAAGAAACGGAAGGCTGACACTGTACCCCTCAAGGAACTCTAATTTGCATCACTTTCCCCTCTGCACGGTGCTCCTTGCCTATCCGCTTAGGAAACGTCATCAGTGCTTACCCACCACTCCAATTTGGGTTCCCAAACAACAGTGTCCTGAGCAAAATGAAGGTGCTTACTGCTGTCCCAGACGCACAACTTGTCAGCCGTGTCATTAGTTAGTCGCTGCCACAGACCTGTATTGGAAGATTTGATTGCCACCAGCCGGTTCCGCAACGTACAGCCACAGCGTATCGATTCCCATTTTCCTCCCAGTATCAGCTGGAAGATTCCTTCGCTTCCCCTCTCCTCTCCCCTTTCCGTCCACGCTTGCCAGTGCTCACTGATGTTTCGCTGTGCACTAACAGAGCCGACGAGCTTGCGCGCATCCGTAGCGTTTGTCATGAAGTGCGAGGATCTGACCCAGCAGTACTGTCCTTCCTCCCCCCCCCCCCCCCCCAGACGGTCTGAAAATGGTGAATCTACTGTCGGTCGCACATGACAGCGACATCACTAAAGTGTGGAGCCGCGCGCTTCAACGACCTGTGCGGTTGACAATGGGCAATGAGAAGGGGCTCGAAGCCAGTTCTTCTTCTCCAAGCAATTGTCTGCAAACGTCGCGGTGGTGCCACACTGGCCACGCTGCGCTCGTAGCGACGTCGGTGTGCATCACATTGGAAGCCTCATAGTCGTTTCGTACAGCTTGGCCTGGAGGCTTGGGTTTGACGTCGGGGCCACTCGGTATAAACGATCACTTCTGGCGTCTTGTAGAATTTTGGAAGTCAAACACCATTGGAAAGGAGATCGTAGACTAGATAACACAGTTGTATATAAGGTCTTTTCAAACCTGTGAAAAGGACCGTAAATGGTAATGTCAGGGCCACTCTAACCAACGACCTCCTTAAAATCTCGTTTAACTCAAAATAATGGCACATATACATGTTTAGTCGACATGTTTTGTGTAATTTGTGTTTCTTCGCACGCTGGCCAGATTCCGTGTTTAGTTCCTTCTGGCTCACGGGCTTTCCGGAGCGGGAGCCCTACATTTGTCCAAATACCAGCTGGCGAGATCTGAAATCTCCGTGAGGTTCCCGCCATCAGCTTTGTTCAAATTCAAGTATGCCATCGAGCTGTGAGACATCGGAGATTTGCGTTGGACAATATAGGGATATGTAAGTGTGCAAGGGACCACTTCTGGGCATGTCCGGGTTTTTTTCTACCATGTGCCGTGAGTAGTCTTCATGATGTTTAGTGAAAACGGGCTCAGATATAAATCCTTGAATGTCATCGGCAGGGATTTCTAATGGCCGAAACCTATTGGTAGATTATTTTTATAGTTCAACTGAGAACTCAATGATATACGAAATCGAATGCGGCATTTTGGAGAGCGTAAAGTGAATTATTTCCATCCGAAGGGCTGGGACGCTGTTGAGCAGATGCTCATAACATACGTTCGATAGCTGACTGACGGTGAGGCGGTAGAATCCTCAGAGGTCCTGTTGCGTGCCCGTACCCGCATCCCCTGAATGAAGAAGCCTGCGTACTTTCTCGTGTCTTTGTTCAATCTCCGATGCCAGCAGACTAGGTTTTCACTACGTCTTCGTTACGAAAATGACTTGTGAGCCAACGCATGCTGGCACGCGAGGTACAGATGCTGAAACTGCCTCTTCTTGTTGTTAACAAGCACTTGAGCTTCTTTAATCTGTGCTGTCTCCATAAGCCCACCAGTTTGTTCAGCCTTCATGAGAAGTTCAGCCAGCATGCTAGGCAAGCGCACATAACATACAGGGCTCAAACTATGGCCGCTCCCCATTTCAGGTCCTCTATTCACTTCTCACGGGACTGGCTGGATGGGGATTATCTGACACGGCGAATAATGGCGACTCGTCACACTTTCGAAGCTGCGAACTCGAAGCCCAAGGAAAACTCGCTGCAGGTGCGCTTGGTCCCGTTGAACTCCTAAGCTAAGAAGGTGTGTAATTTCAGAAAACCGCAAGCTGACGTTCCATGGAGGGCATACGACAGTCGTTGTTGAAGACTCCACGACTTACCATTGCTCGTTTGGGCTCTACACGGAGGAGCTCAAGTACGAAGCAGGACGTGAGTGTTTTGAGCCTCCTCAGCTTGTCCCCTCGTTAGATCTTTTTCCTTATTATTAGACCTTTTTCAGTCCGGTACACCACCCTAGTGTTAAACATCTTCATCTATGTGTGCGTTGTTCTTGCGTCGATTCTGTTGCTGATCGGTAAGTTCCATGGTGACGCGGCCTCATCGATGACCGATGCCTGGCGTTCTTTTCAGGTCTGTCCATCTACAACCAGTGGCTGCTGGTGCCGTGGATCATCATCATGGGCATCGACATCATCCGCGGCCTGATTTCCGTGCTGTTCATCTTCATCTACAGCTACGTGAGTGCCCAGACTGCTCCTGGCGTGCAGCCCCCCCCCCCACACGGCCGGCGCCCGCAATCGGCCTCCTTCGCCCAGTGTGGGGTGTGGCCGCGCAGCGGAAGAACCCGGTTTACTCGCGCCGACGCCGATGCCATCGTGCCACACCCTGGCGCCGTTCACGCACGAACGAGGGACGGAATGCGGAGCTGTGTCCGCCCGACCCTCACCCCGGAAGCAGGCTCAAGCGTGGGCTGTGATTTCTGCCGAAAATTTACAACCCCCCCCCCCCCCCAGAAGGGTCTTGGTACGACCTCCCCCCTCCGAGAAAATCGATGGATTTCAATGTTAAGTTGTCCCTTGTGTTGCAAACAATTTTAGAAAATGTGAAAAAAGAAAAACAATTATTAATATTTAGTTAATAAAGCTTTGACGCAAATAAATCATTGAAGATTTTTCAGGCATGGCAACGACATGGCGACATCCTGAGCACCGCTTCTTCTACGGAAAGAGGACGTCATTTGGATTTGAAACTGTATCTAACAAAAATTCGAGTAGTTATCTACGATTAAATAAGAAATTTTTTGAAGAAGTTTTCAAAACAGCTGAAATGCTCAACTCAAGCTGAAATGTTGCTCAATTTTCGCAATGACGGCGCGACACATTTTTTATCTGATGGTTGTAACTACTGAAGTTGAAAATGGATCTTAATTAAATTTAACCTTCAATTTGTATCAGGAAAAAATCAGGCCTCTCCTAAGCAACCTTTCATTCGATCAGATGGAACGATTTCCCTATACCGAATTTTCCCAAAAATAGAACGTTCTCTGAACAAGGAGACCACTGGAGCTGAAACTGGAGTTCATAGTAGCACAGTTTTTATTGAGCACTTCTTCAAAAAATCAAGTCTTTACTAAGCGATCTTGCTCGCTATCAGGTGAGGTCCTGCTCAAAATTTTCTTTTTTTCAAAAATAAAGAATTTCAGCCTGAGGAAATCGATCTCTAGAACTGATATGTGTTTAGAAAACGATAATTTCTATTAAATATATCTCCAAAAACCAAGTCTTTCCTAAGCGATCTCCCTTGTGGTCAGGCGAGGTCATGCCCATTTTTCTCAAAAATAAATTTTTTTACACCTGAAGTAAACGATGTCCAGTGCTGAGATGTAGCCTTACAAAAGCCCAATCTTTGGTTGATACGTAATAAAAAATGCGGCTCATCTGGAGCTATTTTCGGTGAGATCAAGAAGGATGGGTCACTGGTCGATCGTTCGTCGATATTATTGGAAGGTGCTATACTTGTACTTTGTTCAATCGATCGGTACGGTTTCAGTTTTGAGATTTATGCTAATGTGGGCGGCATTCCAAACATACCTCACCTGATAGCGAGCAAGGTCGCTTAGGAAAGATTGATTTTCTGAAGAAAGCTCAATAAAAGCTGTGCTGTTGTGGACTCCAGTTTCAGCCCCAGTGGTAGCCTTGTTCGGGAAATATTTTATTTTTGGAAAAATCCAGGATAGGAAATTCACTCCACCTGATCGAATGAAAGGTGGCTTAAGAGAGGCGTGATTTTTTTCCTGCTAGGATATTGAAGAATAAATTTCGGTAAGATCCATTTTCGACTTTTCGACTTTTTACATCCCTCAACTAAAAAATGTGTAACGTCGTCACTGCGAAAATTGAGCAGCAGCAATCAACCCATTTCAGCTATTTTGAAAAATGCTTGAAAACATTTATTATCTATGCAGTAACTCTGTAAATCCAAACGACGTCTGCCTTCCGTAGAAGAAGCGGTGCTCAGCGTGTTGCCATGTCGCTGCCATGCCTAACAAATCTTTATTTAATTGATTTATTTGCGTCAAAATTTTATTGATTGAATAATAATAATAATATTAATAAATTTATTATTTACAAACCTCTGCTTACAATACTTGCGAAAGAACGATATCTCCGAGGAATTTTGTCCTCGGAACCAAATCGAAGTACGACCCCCCCTGCGATCCTTGCACCTCGCGCTTGAGCTTGCCCGGAAGTCGCACGTCTCCGGAGCAGGGGATGTGCACGGGTCTCGCGAAGAGCCCGTGTTCTCCTGAGACCTCTCCGAGCTGCAGTTTCCAATCGATGCAGCAGTTCTAGACTGCGTAAGGTGGGTCAGCAGCGCTATGACGGCAACCGGTTAGGAAGGTGCTATACCTGCGCCGACATTCCCGCTAGTGGAAGGCCGTGGCTGGCGCATTAGCTTAGCAGGGGATCATCACCTGGATTCTGTCGTCTATTCATCATCTTCTGGATGGGTGCACAAATACTGTGTCACGGAATTGCTTCCTGTACACGTCAATCGCCATGAGAACAAAAAAGTGAACGAACGGATCGGATCTTATCAATCAGTCGATCCATCGTGCGCAAAACGACGATTGCATGCGTCGAGGTATCTGGAGCAGAAAGCGTCGCGCGTCGATTTGTCTTGAATGAGATCATCTCATCAACCTCGAGAACGAAGAGCTGTGGATTGAAAGCTTCTCACGCCAATGGCCCATCAAAGAGTAGTACATAGCACAAGGGTATTGGAGATTTTTAGAGAATCTGGTGCGACTGTGTAATTTCTGAGAAGGGAACAACTAGAGGAGCCTTCCTCGTCAACATTGTGCTTCTGAGCCCAAACGTCATCTACGACGATGACTGCAAGACACAGTGACTCCATGTCAGCACGAGTTACACAATACAGCCACTGGAGCTTTAGCCGCTTACTCCGTAGGGCCCAAGCGACGACGGCTAGGAAACCTTCACTCGATCCCTATTTCGCACATACATTTCCCCCTTCCGGTTTGTGGACTGCGTGTGAATTTATATGTTCTCAGAAGCTGGCAAGAAGCTCGCGCGGCTATTCTTAAGGCCACATTTTCTCAGACCCTCGCAAGGACGCCAGATAGCAACGGCAGTCCGAATTGAGGGTTCGTGGTTCGGGAGCCCTCCAGGCCAACCAGGCATAGCATCCCTTCGAAGCCGCGTAGCTATTTTCACGTTTGTCTGGAAAGGATAAATCACCGACTTGTCCATCGGCTGGCTAGCCTAATTCGTTGTGTAGGTCGAATACGCACATCAAAAATAACCTCCACGACATCGTGTGGAGGCAAAATGGGGGGCGCTTCCCGAACAGTGATAGATTAACCTTGACGTCATCCTTTTTTAATTATTGGAGTGGAGATTTAAAAAAAGAAAAATTAAAACAGCAATAACCTCACCTTGGTGGAGGATAAAAGGTGAAGAACGGTGTCAGTCAAACACTTTGTGGGATGCGCCACACGTTCAACTTGTACCGGACATCGCGGAGAACATTTGAGCGCGATCTTAGATTCTATTAGGTTGTAACGAAATAAATGGCACTGAACCACTGTAAATTTAAACAGTTATTATCTCGGCTTGTAGGCAAGTTTATTAATCGAAATAAAAATCTTCTGATTCTACACATCTTTGCCAACGTGGCACAAGCTTTTTTATCCCAGTAGCATAAAAATCAGAAGTTCTGGAATTGACGAAATCTTCAAAGGCACTTTCGGCATTCTGTTGGTATTTGAATATTTTCCCTACCAAGAAGTCGCCAAGATGCTTGAAGAAATAGTAGTCTGTTGGGGAGAGTCGGGAGAAAACGGAGAATGCGGTAGAGTTTCAATGCTCAGCTCATTCAATTTCTGCAACGTCATTCGTGCTACATGGGGGCGAGCATTGTCGTGCAGAAGGAGAACTCGCCTTCGGTTTACCAAGGCCGGCCGGATATCCTTCAACTTTTTCATCATTTCTTCAATTTCAATGCAGTACTTCTCTGCCGTGATGGATTCACCGGGAGGGAGGAAGCTGTGGTGAATAATTCCCAGCGAACACCACCATACTGTCACCATTACATTCTTTTGGTGCAATTCCGGCTTCGCAAAAACCTTGGGGCTCTCATCGCTGTCCACCCACTGTGCCGATCGTCGCCTGTTGTCGTACGTTATCCATTTCTCGTCACAGGTTACGATGCGATCAAGGAATGGGTCCGTTTCGTTCCGTAGAAGCAGTGCGGACGAGATCTCATATCGTCGGTTCTTTGCTCCTCTGACAGCTCGTGAGGCACCCATCTTTCCAGCTTTTTGGTCTTTCCAATTTCCTTCAGATGCCGGGCAGCTGTGTTGTGACTGACGCCAAAAGCCTTCGCTATCTCCCTGGTACCTTTGTGTGGATCCTCCTCTACCACATCTCTCAGCTTGTCCTCATCAACATCACTATGCCTCCCACGACCTTCATGTTCTTCCAAGCTCTCATCTCCATTCCGGAACTTCTGATACCAACGATACGCCGTCCGAATTGTGGAACATCCTTGACCGAATGCGGCGTTGATCTTCTCGTCCGCCTCCTTAGCTGTAGTGCCCAGCTTGAATTCATACAAGTAAATGCCTCGGATTACCCTTTTGTCCATCTGCAAAAAAGTCAATAAAACTCTAAAGTTTTTCCATTTTTACATAGAAAATTTGGTACTCGCCGGTAGAGCAAAGTTTGCGCTTCTAAATGATATGCCACATGTTACGGTTTGTTCTTGATCAAACGCGTAAAGCCGCTCCAAAAAATGGCGCGAGCCAGTGCCATTTAATTCGTTACAACCTAATACAATGGCATGCTGTTGCAAGCCGATGCATAAGTCAGCGTCTATACTTCGCAGACAGGTCAGGTAACAATTCATTGACTCATGGGGATTGGAAGAATTGGGCGCTAGAGGTAAGCCCTCGGACCTGTTTTCGAACGAACGAGCGAGCAAGATCGGTCTTTCAAATAGCGGATAACCAGAGAGATTGATTAAAGCCGACCGTTACTGCAATAGCCCTAAAGTGAGCCAGGTAAAATGTCTGTTGGTGTGTAGCCTTCCTTCCAAATGAGCCGTACCGTTAATTTGTTGTATTTGCTTACCACAGACGGATAACAATACTTAGCAATACGTCTGGGAAGCGCGCTAGCAGGAAGTCGAAAATTCTAAGCTGGATGAGGCGTTTGGCTGAAAAGAGTGCAAATGAATAATCCACCATTACAGGCCCTAGAAGATGACATGAGGTCGAAGAAGGAAGAAGTAGGAGACCTCTCTACGATGTGTGACCCGTTTTAGAAAACCACGCATGTTCCGCCCTCTTGGTTTCCCACGCATCTTACAAGCAGGGTAAGGCTTGAAGGCAACAACTTCACATCCATGATCTGCTTTCAATGAATCTGGGTATTGTGAAGCATTATTTGATTGCCAGCCACGTTAGCGGTGAGGAGAGTTGCTGTAATAGAGATAGACTCTTAATTGGGTGTGTCTTCTGAACTCAACCGTTGATTCTCTACACGAGGTTGCAGGTGGATTTTTGCGCTGCTGTTTCAACAACGTCAACCCTCCTCAAAACTGAAAGGGTCAATTCGATAAGGAGCTATCCCACCAAATGTCGCCTCAACCCGGCAGAGTTTAGTGCCAAGTTTATGAAACCGTTATCCACAAAGTGACAGCTTCCACAAAACGCAGCCCTCAATTTCACCTTCCACGATGTTGTGTAGATCGTAGTGGTTCACTTCGAAAATGGGCTTCTCTTCGAGCTTGTTGATCCAAGTTAAATCGTGCCTACATTTTGTCCCTTTCTTTTTCCTATAACGTACGTAGTGTTTAGATTTGCAACTAGCCTGATGTGAAAGATCATAGGGAGTGAACAGCGAAAAACTCGACACTTACAATCACCACTTACAACTCCAACATGGCTAGAGATGTGGGCCCTAAACTGAATGACCTCTTCCAAGGCATCATCGGCATTTGTCTGCACATGACTGGTGGCGACGAGAAACTCGAGCCTAGCGTTGAGCAGCAGCGTTCACCGACAACAGCGCAGACGTAGCCGCACCGTTCGGCGACGTCTGAATCGTGTGCTTGCTTCCCGCCACCTCGAATCGCTTTGGAAGCGAAGTCATATGCTAAGGCAGACGGAAGAGAAAATTTTCCGAGCTCTGGAGCAAGGGCAAGGCGAGGAAATGCGCTCCCAACGCTTGATGGTCCATCCTCGAAACAGCGGCGGACACACTGGCGCTCATCTTCTTGGCGAGCAGGTGTGGAGTGCCAGCAAGTGGTGTGTTAGAAACGCGGGTTCTTATAGGGAAGCAGGCCTGTGCGCGTACAAGAAACTCCAGGAAGTGATCCTTGTAGCAAGCCATCAAAATTGACCACATCCTGGAGTTCCTTCCCTTGATTAGTCAGATAGCACAGAACAAGCAACATTCATTTTATGCGAACGTTTTCCTATAGACACTGAAATTCGCAGAGCGTTCATGCACGACCCACCTCTCTTCTCTAGAGTGGTTCGCTTCGTTGGTTCAAAGGAAATCACACAACATGTCCCTTTACAGGGTAATCTTGCTCGAATCGCCACTGGTATCTTCTTCCTTGGACTGCAGTTTTTCCATGTGAGTTCTCCCTCTACTATGAGTTTCCAGCAAGTAATCTTAGCAATTCAGATTTCACTCTTGATGATCATCATAGCCAAGTTCCAGCGCATCCATAACCGACGGAACGGAATCGTCGTCGATCCTCAGGTCTGTTTGTCTCGCTTAGCCGCACTTTGCTATTCCGATACAGATATGGCCACTCAGATCGTATCTGGACCCGATTCTGTTTCGGCCGAGCGGCGAGGAACGAATGAGTAGTCGGGTTCAAAATTCTGTAGAAGAAAGCTTAGGTTAAGTGAAGATTAGTTGCTCGAATTAGTGATTGGTAGGCAGTTCCCCTACTGGCCAGCGCCATCTGCGTCAATCTGTCTTGTAGTCTTCTTCTCTGCTCTGCAGTGGGTTGGCGGAGCAGAAAACGAAGGTTGACCGAGCGGCATGGCCCGAATTTCTCGCGATGCGCGATATGGCAGATACATGCCGTTATCCCGGGCAGCACCACTGCAATGAGAACGGTGGCAGTTTCCAGCATTTTCTTCAGACGGCTTAACCTCTGCCAGGAAGGCAGATGTGCGACTAGCTTTGTGACCAGTAGAGCGAGACATCAGATTGGTAGTCATCTTATTTAGAATTGTGGGTCCGTTTCACGCCCATCCGTCAGCAAAGTAGCAGCTCGAGAGATCTCTATGAAAATGATACACAACTGGATTTCATAGGATTCCAAGAAGGGGTTGCGCGACATCGACGTCCATCCTTTGCCATTCATACACTTTTCGTATCTCTTCTAACCTGGTTGTGGCGCAGAATCTTTTCGAAGTCATTTGAAAAGCAAGTTGCTGATGTATCGAACGGCCTCTGCCAGTGTGAGCAGAAAAAGGTGCTTGACGGCCTTGTGCTTGCCCTATTTTCGCTTCAAGGACCACTTTTGCACGAGCCCGCTGAGCGCCCAAAGAAATAAACCCCCTCTGGGATGCTCCTCACCTCCTTTTTCAGCACAGTCTAGCGTCGCAGCGTAGGCCCATCTAAAAGTCCGAGCGCCTTGCTCGGCAAGTTGTAGGCTCGTTTGAGGTGGTCAACACTTTTCTCGGTGCATGTCGCGAAGATGGACAGCATTGGAAGGTGGCAAGGCGCCAGCCAATCATAACCGAGCAGAATATCGATAACCCCTCATCCAATCGGGGCGCTGATCGTCTACAAGCCCTCTATGAATAACAGACCAATTTGATGCGATCTTGTTGGCTGCCGCGTTCCCATTCTCGAATGCTGCCCATCTTCGCAACATGCACCCCTTTCTCCAACCATTCACACGAATTCGTTTCAGTACGATGCTCGGGGATACCCAGGAGGATCCTCTTCCACCTACGCCTACTCACCGGACACTCGTCGGGACCCGTACTTTCCGGAGCAGAGGGACTTCCGAGATTACGGTCGAGACCACCAGCAAGTCCCGCACGACAACCACGGCTATCGCTACTGATCGGTTCCGATCGTTCCTGTACAGTCCACCGATTCTCCTCCTTCCTCCACAGCTGTTCTTGCCCCCTGCTTCGGAGCACTGCCATCACTGTTTGATTGATTATACTGGTACACGCTCAATGTAGATCAAATCATAGATAAATGGTTCATTCACGTCCTCGTACAGCTCCACTCAAAATCCGATGAAATTTCTGAGCATTCGAAAGAGCACGTTGGCGATGAACGGCCACACGAACACGATGACGACGGTCTTCCATGGAACTCCTCCCGGAACGAGCAGATTGAACGTCTGAATGAAAGGACTTCATTGAGAGGGAAACTGAGATATACTCCATGTACGTGCCTATTTTATTATTGTTATCGCCCCAGTAAACCGTCAGTTGTGAAAGTCGGAAGTGCGGTGAGCGTCTCTGTATAACGCTGCCCGGAAAATATGCAATTTTTAAGTTTTTCAAGAGAGTCGAATGAAAGGTAACTGCTTGGTGGAAGTCTGTGGTTCAATGTTCAACTACATCTTATCTTGGATGTTCGAATTCGTCTGCTTTATAGTTTTTCTAATCCACATGCCTGAATACCGTGATATCAGATGCAGCAAAAGTACGTGTGCGCGCAGTACCGTTTTACCAAGAAAGCTTTAACAAAAGCTGTGATCATGAGCAGAGAATACTTCGAAACTGTGGCCTGCTGAAGGACGTTGCTGGTCCAGAGACGTTTGGGTTGAAGAAGACATCTTGGCTGTACTTCCTGCAGGGAGTTGGACCTCGAAAATCTAGTCTTAAAAGCTGCCGTCAGGTCCGAGGAGCCCAGAGGTGGGTATACAGAAAGCCTCACCGCGGCCCTCACTATCTAGTAGCAGTGGTAGAAGCAAATGATTGCTGGCTAAGTTGGCGATTCTCCCCATTGCCTCCATAAGTGAGGCGACAGGTGACGGGGCCTGTGGAGGAGAGTGGCGAGACGCAATCTATTCGACTGTTCTGACGACTGCGACTGTCTACCGCCACCACATATAAGCCTCGAGACCGCCACCCTTGGCGGATCATTCGAGTACGCAGGTTTCGGCGTCCAGCCGTTGTTCCATTTCTCGTGATCGTCCCCCGTGGTTTTCGCATGGAGATACGTCTATTTTGGAACTGCTTATGCTGCCGCCATGGAACGGTTGATCAGAAACAAGTGGTTTTCTACAGAAATTTGCTCCATTCGTGCTCTCAAGTAGGTGCTACCTGTCACAGGTGCACCTAGTAGAGTGAGGGTACCGGTCCCTTATCTGCGTTCTGGTATCACAGTGAACGAGCTGGTTTTCTCTCTCGGAGGTCACCGCGAGGGTACCGTATTACCGGGATTTTTTTTTATCGGAAAAGACAGAATTCTTCTCTTCGTTCTTCTTGGATTTTGCTTCTACACAGACCGTGCCACAATGGAGGGAGAGCGAGAGCTGCCACTGCTGATTTGGATGCATCCCGGGAGAAGTTACGCTCATCGTAAAAGGGCCTCCGAAGGCGACGGACGTGCTTTTAAGTGAGTGAGGCGAAGTGGAACGTGCCAACCCTGGATTTAGACGAACTTCGAAAATTCAAGGGATATAATATTTTGAAACTACTCATTTCGCATTTCATCTCAAGCTGCGCACTTCTTCGTGTACGCCGTGAACTCATTCGCGCCGTATTGGAAGGAAACGTTGGAATATTGTCACAATTGTACTCTATAATGCATGAAACACTCCCTTTGTAGGCACAAAGTAACAAAGTTCAGAGAAAATCGGTACCGCTCTTCGGAACATATCTCTCAGCGTAGAGTGCCGGTGTTCGGCGGCGACCGAGAGCTTGGCAATCTGCTTCGAAATCGTCTGAAGTGTGTCGGCAGTGACATTCCCTCCTGCGCTCATCCGAAAACCCGCACCCACCTGCAGCTCGCTCTCTATGCGGGCGCTGTACTGCCGCATGATGCTGTCGCTTCTGTCGCGGTGTTCGCCATCGACTCCGGACGGGCTACGCGAAGCCGATCTACAAATCCCTGCCTTATCCAGCTCACGACGACGAAACCGCAAGAGACGGCCCCACCTCGAATGACGCTTCTCCTCGACGGCGTCCAGGTACTCGACGTCCGAGGCACCGTTCTCGAACTCGGACAGTGGCTCCTCCTCGCCAATCTGAACACGCAGACTCGCTCCCTGTGATCGCATGAAGGCAGGAGAGCCAACCGTCTCTGGACGCTTCGCTATCTCCTCTACATCCTCGTCTTCTGACTGCCCATTCTTCTTGAAGACACGATTAGACGGATGAAGACCGATGGCCGCGAATTTCGGCACCAAACTCTCATACAGATCGCCTCGCATCCAATCCTCAAACAGCTCAGAATAAACACAGAACGAGAGCGAGATTTGTAGGTAAGAGGTGGAAAGTCAAAGGATCGGGCAATCATGAGTAAAAACTGGGAAGATTTCACGTAAGTTGTTAACGCTAGCTTCTTTTTTCGACAAAATCCAGCTCATCAGTTTAAGAATCACAGCAGAAACTTTATGATGCCAAGCTCCACGATTCTGTTCGGGCTCTACAAAGTTGCTGCTAGGAAGCTAAAGTTTGTGTGCGTTTTTATAACTTACGAGCACAAGTTTGGTGTTCTCGTTTTAATTTTTAGCCCTCGGACGTTGACTTGTTCACATACGTTGACTTATCGCTATCATCTGTACTACATTCACGTCCAATTGGACACTTTTCAAACCAAATTGGACACTTTTCGAATCAAACTTCCAAATCCAAATGAACTCCTTCTACATTAAACTAAATACTCTCCAAAAGGGTTAGAATGATTGCTTGTTCGAGGAAAATTTTAGTAAAATTTGTTTGAACTTTTAATTCACTTACCCAATAAGTGAACACTTTGTTCGAAATTTTATAAAATTCTCATTTTTCCTGGAAAAATAG
This sequence comes from Heligmosomoides polygyrus polygyrus, assembly GCA_947396885.1. Taxonomy (NCBI): domain Eukaryota; kingdom Metazoa; phylum Nematoda; class Chromadorea; order Rhabditida; family Heligmosomidae; genus Heligmosomoides; species Heligmosomoides polygyrus. The sequence continues at coordinate 46,403,843 of OX377203.1, forward strand.
CGGTTTATAGCTTGTTTTAAAGAACGAAAGGGCGACAATTTTTTGGCCAAAAAAGCGGTCGCGGCAGCACTCTTCCATGACATCGCGATCTTTATCCGATTGATAGCAAAATTTCGGTTTTTATGGAGGTTCACACTTACAAACGATGCAACCTAGACAAATGTAAGAACCACACATATTCTCTCTTTGATGCTTTATGTAAGCAGCATTTACACTATCGATCAAACAAAAATCGCGACGAGCTTTTCGAGTGCATGGCGCAATTTGGCGTTTTAGTGCACTATAGGTTGCTGCTTTGTTGCGCTTCAAAACAGAACTTGTGTTTTTTTAATTTTATAAAATCCTTGCACTCATCCGGTAAAAGTAAAAAAACTCAAGAAGGTTATTCTTGATTTTTCTTGAACAAAAGATTATTCTAACCATCTTGGAGTTTCTGCAGTTTAATCTGTAAGAAGTTCGTTTGGATTTGGAAGACGCTTAATTTGATTCCAAAGATCGTAGGCCAGCTCATAAGTCTCCAATTTTGCGTGAAAAGTGTCCAATTCGATCAGAAAACTGTCCAGTTCGATGCGAAATGCCATCAAAGAGCTTGTCCGCCGATGAGCTTGGGCAATGTATGGACCTCTAAGCGGATCTCGCGCGGACAAGAATTTCCTTCCAACATGGGAGGCTGCGAAGGAAGGGGAAGCGTTGGCTCTTGGTGCTTGACACGACGGCAACTTGGCGCCCTTATTCAGAGGCGTGCCGCAGACGTCTCCCAACGTGCGTCGGTATTCAGAAGACGTAGAGTAAAGTGAGCCGGTAAAAGAGACCACTAAGGGGGAGGGACAACAGGAGAGACCAGTGAGATGGGACCACTGAAGAGGTAGCAGTAAAGAGATACCAGAAAGGGGTGACCACTGAGGGGGGGGGGGGGGAAGGGACAAGTAAAGGAGGACCAGTAAGGAGAGCACCAGTGAGGGGGCAAGGGGGACCAGTAAGGGAGTGACCAGTAAGGTAGGTGACCACTAAAAGGGGACTAGTAGGGAAACCAATAAAAGGTGCCAGTAAAGGGGTACCAGTTAGAAGGGGCCAGTACAAGGGAGACGTCCTCCAACGCGCGTCGAGATTCAGAAGACGTGTTATAGATCGACCAGGCGATCGTCGATCAGTTTTATCGATTCTCTGGTAGATTTAACCGATCAGGTGGGAGTTACGTGACAGCGACCGCCAACGAAAGGCCTTCACCACAGGGGAGGGCAATCAATATCCATCGATTTTATCGATTTCCTGACCGGTGTTTTCGGTTTCCTCCCACTAAGACCGATGGAAGTGCATCACAGTAGGTGGAAAGTCTCGATCGGAAGGCCAATATCGGTCCATATTATCAATTTCCTATTCACTGATTTCGGTTTGCCTGTCGCCCCCGTATATGTTATTAGTATATCTCGTTGTGGATAAAACTAAACCAGGAAGCTACACCACCTGTTAATTGGTCAATGTATTGGGTAAGAGCAGGAACGAAATGTTCCGGGAAAACTTGTTTCGCTCTCGCCTGACATCGCTTCAAATTGTCCGAAGCCGCAAAGAAGCGTCGGGCAGCATTGTCCGACGTTGTCGCGAAAGGGATAAGGTAGGTAGAGCTGGGTTGGAAGGTTCTCAAGCCTTGCCTTTTGAATTGCTGAGAAGGGATGAAAGCTGCACAGGTAGAGCGCTAACTTGATGTGAGTGTGCTTATCATTAGCTTAGAGATATGCAACATTGATTGCAACCCCTATCGGCGCGTCGGAGCACTTGTTGAAGCTATTTCATAGTGTTTCATGCTATCATGTCCACGTTTTAGACTTTATTCTATTTATATTTTACCCACAATTACAAGGTGTGTAGAGAGCAGGTCGACTTATTTGATGAAAAGTGTCAGGATTAGTACTACAGCATTATACAATGGACGCATGGAGTACAATTGAAGGAGGTGTCGAATGTCGCTGCAGCCGATACCATGCTGTTGGTTCGGATTTCCCGCCCAAGCCAACTAAGCCTTCCATTCCTCCGGGGTACCGCAATGGTCTGAGAAGGATTAACTACTGACTTGTCCACCGGCTGGGCGCCATAAGTCATTGTGTAGGACAAATACGCATCCAAGTCGTCCTCACGACATCCCCTAGAGGCAGAATGCGTGGTGCATCTTAAAACGGATTGAGTTACGCCGTGCTTTACTTCTTATTCTTTATCATCTACATATCCTATAGAAGGGTTCGGCAAAGGGATACCATATCCCGAAACTCTTCAGCGCCACCCTCGAAAACGTCATGCGCGAACTAGAATGGGAAGACATGGGAGTGAGGGTCGACGGCCGGCAGCTGAACCATCTGCGCTTTGCTGACGACATCGTGCTCATACCACCGAGCATCAGTCAGGCGGAGGGAATGCTGGCCGACTTCGATCGTGTATGTGGGAACGTTGGACTGCAGCTGAATCTTACGAAGACGATGTTCATGACGAACGGAGCAAATTTCTGATGCCCCATTCTCGCTCCACGGAACGAACATATCCGAATGCTCCAGCTATGTGTATCTGGGTCGCGAAGTCAACATGGCCAACGACCTAGCACCAGAGCTGAGCAGGGGGATGCGAGCGGCTTGGGGAACTTTCAAGAGCGTCGAAAAAGTCGCGAAGAACACGAACGTCAGACTCCGTGCCCACCTATTCGACTCCACTGTTCTTCCTGCCCTAACATACGCCTCAGAGACCTGGGCTATACGAAAGCAGGATGAACACGCGATCAGCGTCGCACAGCGTGGAATCGAGAGGACGATGCTCGGAGTGACACTACTCACGCAAGTGAGAGAAGTCCTCCGGTGTTCCGAGCTTCGTCGACGTTCGAAGATCAGAGACGTTGTCGCATGGGCCAAGTCGTCGAAAATTAGGTGGGCAGGCCACGTAATGCGATTCGCAGACACCCGCTGGACGAGAGCCATCACCGACTGGATTCCGCAGGATGTCAAGAGAACACCAGGACGCCCCCACCAACGCGTAGGTCGGACTTCTTCGTGAAAGCCCTGAACGACCGATATGACGCTCTTCGTGTCCCTCGAGTGAGGAGGATCCACTGGACCACTCTGGCACGTAACAGGGACGAATGGAGACGCTGCTGGCGCCCGCTCGAGCAAGTCGATGATCAACGGGACGACAGGTGATACAGGTGATATCCTATTATATATACCATTTTCACGTCCAATTGGACACTCCTCTAAGCTAGCCTATGAACTTTGAAATCAAACTGAACGTCTATCAAATCGAAACGAGCTTCTTACAGGTTAAACTATAGGTTCTCCAAGATGGTAAGAATAATTTTTTGTTCAAGGAAAATTTAGAATAACTTTCTTGAAAACTTTTCAACTGCCCGAATGAGTGTAATAATTTTAAAAATTTTTATTTTTTAAGAAAAAGAAATAATAAATTAAACTTTGTTTTGAAGCGCAGCACGGCAGCAATCTTCTTCTTCTCTTCGTCTTCTTCTTCCTCAGCGTCTGTCCCGCTTCGTAGCGGGGTCCGCATTTCCATTGCCATGACACCATCCTATCCAGCGCTATATCAGGGTGGACAACAGCTACTTTCAAGTCCATATGTAACGCGTCATCCTAGCGCTGCTTCGGGCGCCCTCTAGGCCGCTTTCCGACACTTACAACTTAAGGCCTATCTTGCGGACGCTGTCTTCCTTTCCACGCAGAACCTTTACACCTGATTGAAGAACTTAGCCAACCACTCAGCAAGATGCCAGAGAGCTTTGATTTCCACAAAAATCGGCTGCCAGATCTTGGGGCCTTTCGCCTTGCCGCGTTTCCTCTTCTTCAGAGCCTCTTCTGTTTCCTCCACGGTGATCTTATGGACGGGACCGTGAACAGAAGCCACAGAAGGGATGGCCGGAAATTCCACAGTGGAAATTCTCTCAAATTCTCTCAAAGTAGTTGCGCCATCGCTCCTACACCTTTTCGCGGTCTGTCAGAAGATGGCCGTCCTAATCATTGATGCCTAAAAACTTCTCGATGTCCTCGGTCTGGCGATGGCGATTTTTGCGAACCGGTAAAGATACCGCTCACCTCACCATCACGCGACTCGAGCTTTTCGTTGACATCTCCATAATGAGTGGCTTTCTTTGCAACCTTCTACGCGTTCTGATACTTGTGCCAGTTTTTGGCTATTTTCTCGCCGAGAAGCACATGATACAACGACCTCTTCTCTCGAACCATTGCATTCACATCTTCCGTCCACAGTCATGTCTGCAGCACGGCAGCAATCATGTAGTGCATTAAGAGACTGGACCGCTTTATGCACTTAAAAAGTTCAAGGCAACGTTTATTTGATTGATAGTGTAAATACTGCTTACATTCAGCATCAATGTGAGTATATGTGTGCTTTTTACAACTGTTCGTGTTGCATCGTTTGCAGGTGCGAAACTCCATGTAAACAGAAATTTTGCTATCAATCGAATAAAAATTGCAGCATTTCGGACGAAGGCATGGCGCGATCTCTGCTTTGGCAATAAAAATGGCCGCCTGTCTGCTCTTTAAAACAAGCCTTAAATTATTGTTTCCTCTCAAAAAATAATTTTTTATAAAAATTTTAAACTATGTATTCTCTTATTGTTAAGTGAATTAAACTTCAAAGAAAGTTATGCTAAATATTCTTTGAACAAAAAACGATTTCAACCATTTTGGATAATATTTAGTTCATTGTAGAAAAAGTTTATTTTGATTTGAAAGAGTTTGTTTTGATTTCAAAAGTCTTCAGATAACTTACGATTAGAAGAGTGTCCTATTTGCCGTGAAAAGTGTCCAATTCGACGTGGAAATGGCATATAAAAGAGTAGTGTGTGTATGTAAATGTGTGTATGTAAATGTGTATGTGTGCGTGTGTGTATGTGTACGTGTGTATGTGTATGGTGTATGTGTATATTTGTGTATGTGCGCGTGTGTATGTATGTGTGTATGTGTATATTTGTGTATGTGTGCGTGTGTATGTGTGTATGTGTGCGTGTTTATGTGTGTACTATATTTGTGTATGTGTGCGTGTGTATGTGTGCGTGTTTATGTGTGTATGTTTGTGTATGTGTGCGTGTGTATGTGTGCATGTGTGTGGGTGGGTGTTTCCGTACTTCCGGCCGTCCGTCCGTCACATCTGCAGCCGGATTCATCAAGCGGCGGGGGCATGGATATGCGATATCATCTCTCGCCTCTCTCCGCCGCCTCGCTCCCCTACCTGGTCGCTTCCCGTGGGAAGCCGGGAACGTTCCCGGGAACGTTCATGAATCCGGCTACTACGGCTACTGGTGTGAAGCCACGGCATATTGACAATACTCAACGGTTGATGACAATCGACGGTGGCCTGAAATTTTAGCACGGGGGTAATCGAGGCCGCTGAACACGAACCTGAAGTTCGTCTTTGGAGTATCGATCGCCATCCATCGATATTGATCAAATTATCGCTTTTTTGTGGATGTCGTTCAATTTTTCTATTTCTCTCTAACTTTCCCCAATCGACGCAGTTAAGGTGTTCTTCCTGCGGAAACCATGGCATAAATGGCAGCTGCAATTGATAATGAGGGGTTATCACTAATGGCGATGCCGTTAAGAAACCGTCAGTGTGGCCGAGGGGCCCCTGCGAGGGCTGCCTATATTAATACTGCAGCAGTATTAGCATTAATACAACTAGTATTAATACTACAAATGCAGAGATGCAGGATGACCCAAAAATGTTATTTCTGTTAAAACGGTCCGTAAAATTCTTAGCGTTATAAACGGGCAAACGATGAACAACGGCACTGATCCATCCCGTTTGGAATACGCCATGCGTTCTATTAGGTTGTCCCATAAGTCGTCGCCTTTTTTTTCAACGATTCATTGCGGATTTCGCCGGCGGTCTCTTGCATAGCGCTATACAGCACTCGAAAGAAAATGATTTGCTCTATCAAACCGTGTATTGCATTTCTTTTTTCATCCTGAATTTTGTTAATTTTTTGGTCGTCAATGTGAAAAGTGAAAAAGTGGCCATCTGCGCAATTGTTCTATCCGCTTAGGCTTGGAATTTTTGCGCAGTTTTTCATAGCATTTGGGAGACAATGTTCTGCACTACAAGAATGCGTGTTGGCGCTATTTGCTCATTTGCCCTTTATTGATTTTTAGGTCATCAAAATGGGACGTCCGACTTTTCCGTCCGAATTTTCACCGACAGCTCCTGCTCTGGGGTGGACTTTTTTGCTCGGTGTTATATGTCGTTCGTAACAGGAACTCAATGAGAATTTGTGTCGCGTTTATTGGCCCATGCTGACTTCTGTCGAATATCAACAACTGAACAAGGAAAAGGAGTTGTTGGTGAAGATGATTTTTCTCTATTTGGAATTTTGTTGATACTCGACAGAAATTAGCATGAGCCAATAAACGCGACACAAATTCTTATAGAGCAAGACATTCTCTTTCGACCGACATATAACCCCGAGCAGAAAAGTCCTACCACAGGGCAGGTGCTGTCGGCAAAAATAAATCTCCTTCGGATGCCCCAATTTGATGGCCTAAACATCAATAAAGGACAAATGAGCAACTAGGCAAGACGTATTCTTGTAGTACGGAACATTGTCTTCTAAATGCTATTAAAAACTGCGCGAAAAATTCCAAACGTAGGAGAAAGCGGAGAGAACAACTGTGCAGATGGCCACTTTTTCACTTTTCACATTGACGACCAAAAAATTAACAAAATTCAGGATGAAGAAAGAAAGGCAATACATTCTTTGATAGAGCAAATCACTCTCTTTCGAATGCTATATAGTGCTATGCAAGAGACCGCTGACAAAATCCGCAATGAATCGTTGAAAAAAACACGGCGGGGACTTATGGGACAACTTAACTTCTACCGGTAGTTGTGGAGGTGATTTGAACCTAGCCATACTGAATGACTTGCGGTGACCAGCCGATGAACAAGTTAGTGTTTTGTCCCTTCCGGACAAATTTGATAGCAATTCACTAACCCCGGAGGCAACGAAGTCTTGGTCGGTCTTTGCAGGAAATCTGAACCAATTACCTGGAATCGGGTGCATGCGACAGCGGGTGCCTCATGCGACTGCGCTACCACGGATCACCCCTCAGCCTCATTTAATAAAAAAAAGTTCCATAGTTGATTTGAACAGGAAGTTGGTTTTCACCAGGAAAGCGGAAATCTTACAGGGGTCTGGTGTCAAGATTCCGCCAGCAACCTATCCCATGCGTCACGGCTTTCCTTTGACTGCTAAAATTTTAACCAAATCTGTCTGTTTAATGTGTTCTTTATGCATATGCGGGTATGGCTGGTTGGCTCGAAGTTCCAAGATTTCACGCTCTCTTATAGCCTCTACGTGCACTGTGAGGTACATCTAATTCCTAACAATCAGCACATGACTGCTTTTTATTAGAAGATTCACGGGCAGCGAGTCGGTGGGGGTTGGCATAAGACTACTCCGGGAAGGATGAAGCAATGATTTGCTCAGCGTGTGCACGAAAGATGCGTTTGAGCGGCCCTTGCGAAACTCCGTGGAAGTGGGATGCGTTGCCCGTTCCAGAGACGGATTCACTAATATTATTCCATCCTTTACTCCCCATTATCCCTCATTCTTCCTTTATCCCTCACTTGAAGCTGCAGTGGCTAATCACTGCGACAACTATTATAAGAACAATGATGAGCTAGCTTGTTCTGTCTGAAAGTTAAGCACGGAACTTACGGCGACGTCGTATTCCTTATTCACTTCGCTGATCTTCTTCAACAGCCTCTGAACATAGGCAGCTTTAGCTTCGTTTGAGTCCATCGCTCCCAAGTCACTCCATGCTTCCCTGAAGGTAGGTGAGTTCGAAAGGGCATAACAGGAACATAGTCTAGCGGCTCACCACTTGAACTTCTCCACAAGATTCCAGAAGCTGGGCCTGGGCGTGTTGCAGGGGCCGATGGTCGCCTGCTTGTACAGTGAGTAAAACGCCAGTTTTTCGTCGGTGGTTGCCGTGACAGGACCTGAACGACGACTGCAGCCACTCAGGTCCCAACCGATTGCTGACCAGTGCTTCTATGCAAACCCATAACCACACATCATAAGCAAGAGCTGCGTGAACTTGCAGCTCTCGCGTTTGCGGGAAAGTCATTGACATTCTGAAGGAGATGGCTGGTCACTCCCACGGTTGATACCGGTAATCGCCGTCACGCCGTAGCGGGTCGCGACTAGTAGGTCGAGCGAAAAAATGTCGCGGCCTTCACTTTTTCTGGGAATTAAGGTCAACTTGAACGGCAAACTAAATACACAGTGACAAATGAAGAAAAGGGCATGGGTGCACTTTCCCAAGGGCCTACGCTCCCACACGAATGGGTCCTCTTTCTGAGCATTTCATGATCACGATTTACAAGCTCGTCTAAACACAGTGGCGGATTTTGGTTCTTTATAATCGAATATCTATCACACGGAATTTTCTATGTAGAGTAAACTGCGTAGGAGCATAGCTTACTACATCTTCCTATATATAATTCGCCTAATCAGTGGGTCATGTTGTCAGACACGGGGAGGGGAGTGGAGCCGAGAGATGCCTACGACAGGGCGGCGTATGCCAGCCGGTTTTCTTTCAGCTTAACCATGGGCGCTGGAGAACTTATTGGCGGTGGGTCACCCAAGTTTACGATATGTTCAGCGGGCAACGCGTAAGGGTATGAATGAGGATCAGGTGCAGAGCGGAGGGATTCAGAAGACGTGCTGAAGACATCGTCCAACGAGCGTACATAGAGATTCGGAAGACGTGCTGCAGAGGTCGTCCAACGTACGTAGAGATCCAAAAGACGTGCTTAAGAGGTAGGGATAGGCTAGGGGATTCGGAGGAGTATTATTGCCATCGGACAGTAAACGGTGTCGACCTGTCGCCCAATACCGAATAATTTTAATTGTTTCTGGAAATTAAGCACATCCGACTGCGGCTCTCATGATCTGCTTCTTACCACGTAGAGAGCAGGCACTGCGGAGAATAAATCGCGTACACGCGATAGAGGATTGGACGGGCTTCATAGGAGCATTGAAGATTCTACCCTACCATATCCCGCAGCACTAACATATGGTAAAACCAGTTTTTTACTGTAATAAAAGTAAGAAGGCTTAAAGGAGAAAGGAGGAAGATTGAGGTTGTTCTGTTCTCGCGGTTTGGAGCGAAGCTCCCAATCAGACGTTTGGCGGCAGCTAGGGCGCTGAAGTTACTTAAAAAGAGCATGTGTTTCTCTAGCGTAATTTCTAACACTATCTAAGCTATTGATGTTCCATATCTTTGGAGCGTTTTCTCGATTCTAATTATGGAATCACAACGGTTTCCTTCACGTTTTCAACAGAGTTCGTCAGTGCTCGGAAAGAAAACTAAAGCCCTAAGGCGCATTTGAACGAGCCGCGAAGTGAACCCGCAGGATGAGTTTGGCGTTTCAGAGGAGTTATCAGAGTCGCAGGAGGTCACTTAAGGTGACGGACATTGACAACTATGTACATACAACGCTAAAGAAAGAACACGGAGAAATCTAATGTAGACAACTGCGAGTTAGCACAAGACATGTGCCTTTAGAGACATATACTTCAAGTATGTTTGCTTGGAATTGAAGAGGTGGAAAGCATACTATTGGGGCTTCCATAAATTACCAGCAGAAGCGAGCGGTAGAACGAGGAACTCGAAAATTGTCCAACGGGAAGACGCCTCTTTTAAATGGACTACGATCCACTACAAGAGGTGAATATCGCTCGAGAACAAGAAGCACTCTCCGGGGTTTATGGGTTTATGGTAGCATTACATCGTGTTACACGAGGTTTTTAGGTGGATGTATTACTTGGCAGGGACTGACGTATCGACGCTCAGACGTCTTCAGAGGCCTAAACGTGGTGCAGGCGTTTGAATTTGCGCTCTACCGCACCAAATGCCTCAGTCGCTCTACTTTCCTAACACTCTTTGCAATCACCATGAAGAGGCAAATGAGACAGACAAACGCGCCTACGTCCACCGCTAAGGCCCGATGTTCGCTCTGTGCTTGATGAATAGCAGGGGCGAATACACTGTGCACATACCACCCAATGACCATTCTACAGTTCAACAAATGGCAGAAAACTCTTCGGAGTAGTCCATTCGACGTAGGCACTCTTTCTGTAGTCTACCCTCATCTAAAAATGAAAAGCATCTCCTCTGGCACAGAGGAGAGCAGAGACTGTAAGACGGAAGGAACTCCAGGATGTTGTCAATTTCGGCACAGGTTTGGTACGTAGGTGGAACACATCTTGGAGTTCTTTGTACGCGTACCGGCTCAGTTCACAATAAGAACCAAAATTTTAACACGCTTCTTATTCTATACAGCTGCAGCAGTACTTTCCGAGCAGGAAAATATCATAGACATGGGTGGAGGGGGGGGGGGGGGCGGTAGAAAGACAGGAGCTGCTTGATAGAGTGTTCCGCTAGCGATCCCGGAAGGACGACGAAAGTCGCACCCTTGATGCAGAGAGTGCTCGGTGAACGCTGAAGAGTACGACTAACTGGTTGGACCGAACACCGTGAACGCAACATATTGCGAGAGGAAGCCTGCAGAGAGACACCTGGACGCGATGGCGCGGCTAATAGATTTTTTGTTTGCTTTCAAGGTTTTTGACTGGGCTCACAAATCTGACTTGGAACTGATTGTAGGTTATCTCAACTCGAAAGCGGTGGCTAAAATCGGATATTCTCGTTGGACCAGCCTAAGACAAACAACGCCTGGACCTGTCGAGGAAGTCATCCGGTACGATTTGTAGCGCATGTCTAAAGGCCGCCACAGACTTCTGCGGCGCCGCCGAGCGGCGTCGGCGAACGGCGAAACCGCTGAGCGGCGCCGCCGAGCGGCGCCGCAGAAGTCTGTGGCGGCCTTAAGAGTTCTGCTTGACTTTGAACAATGCAGTATTCAAGTGCAGCCAGTCGTGAAGCCAACAAACAGTAAATTGGCTGCAGCCATGCAATAGTAGAGCAGTCAAGAAACGAAACGCTGGCCGCCAAAGGATGAAAGGATAGTAAGGATTGTGAATTATTCGGAAGAGACTTTTGTTGGCTGGTGTCCTTCCAGACAACCCTCAACGGGTTGGATGTGAAGGCAGACACTTTGGCGTCAGTCGTCGAAGGAGTTCAACAGTGGCAGCGCATACCGTCGATGGGCAGGTTGCTGACAATGTCGACGGCAGCGAGGAACTTCTCGTCAATGTTCGCGTCCTTCGCCGACACCTCGGATGTATGCCGACGGCCTGCTGTCGACGGCTCCATGGCGGAGAAGAAGAGGCCGGTTCTGAAACGAGGAGTTGTCTATCACACGGTCGGAAACAGGTAGACGATTCGTGCAGCACAAGGATAACAACTCGAGCTTCTCACCATCGCCACAAGACTAACAGTGTAGGTGATTCTTCGGAAGCGTTTAACTCCGCATGAACTAGATGGATACGGATCGCATGTGCACTGAGAGAATACCTATGTATAACTGAATGGAGAGTTCTATTACGGATGCAAGAAGCATCGTTGTAGAAGACGGTGGTTATATTCTGTTTCAATTTGAAGCCCCACGTGTATATTGGATTTCACTCGGTAGCTCTACACCATCCGTTCGCCTCAAACTGAGGCGAAGATTTCGTCCGCTTCATCGGTATGAACAGTCGGCTGCAGCATCGTGCTTCGAGGTTGTGTGAGACTCAACGTTCTGCCGTGGTGTTTTCTGCCGGTGTGAAAATTTGGTCAACGGGTTTGTGTAACCAGTCTGCATCGCAGCCTATACAATGCAACAACATGGTGCTGAGCGGGCTTGTGCCTGCCATCGACACTGCTCAGGCACGTAGCCCAACCACAAAACAAGCTTTCAGCAACAGAACTGGGCATGAGGAAGGATCTCCGAGATGTGGCTAATCTATCTCAATCGTGTTACATTTCGTTCCGGGCACAGGCCCGCCAAAAGCACAGACATAATGCCTGATGTAACCGACATTTGGTGGACTTGTTAGGACTTTATGTCCTTATTGCTTCAATCTAGCTGGACTTCTTCAGGAGCAGATCTCGCCAATTTTTTCAACGTGACCTTCTCACTAAACTCATCATCCTCTGCCGCAGACCCCCTCTTGTTATCTTCTGAGGCCGTATGCTATTCTCGCCCGACTCGGGGACGGTACCCGGCGCAAAAAATCGATGGCGCATGATGTGCATACCGGGGATGTGGGCGGAGACTGCCTCAGACTTGGCCGGGGACGGTTGGGGAGAGAATAGCATACGGCCCCTGCTGATCACCGCAGGCGCGGTCATCGTCAGGTGCGGTTGTCGTTGATCAACTGCAGACCTGCACATGTCAATAGCACAGCATGCATCAACCGAGGGGAAGAACTGGCGTGTTCTGGACTGTTCGTTGCGGTCGAGGCTCAGTATCCGGTCTCAAGAACGGCAAAGGAATCTACCCAGAAACTTTCGAAAAAGAGCGGACGAGCTAATGGGGTGCTCCTTTTTATCGAGCACTACGTCTACTGAAGCTGATAACGGCAGAAATCGATGCCGTGCTTGGCGGAAGGGCGAACACTACAGAGAGGTGCAGTGGGACGATCGAGTGCCAAACAACTGGAAAGCGCGAAGCAAAACAGAGCGCCCTGAAACGGTGGGGGGGGGGGGGGAAACAAGTGCACATTGGAAATTGATTGGCACGAGGGCATTGTGTTCACGGGTTGCCAACCACCTCTGTGGTGGAAGAAACGGTCATGACCCGGCCTGTTCTATCTCGGCGTCTCCCTCGGGTTTTTCCATAGCACGACTTTAATCGCGTCGTGCGTGGCGAAGCAGTATCTCGCGCTCATGGTCGTCAGGAGGGATCGGGGTGAAATAGTGAGGGCTACCAGCACCTGCTGCCGCGCACCCCCCCCCCTCCTCCTTGTGCTTTGTGTCAGGTTAGTCCGAAAATAATGTCGATCTCTGTACTCTGTGTTCGTCTACCCATAACACGTTGACAAGCGTGACACCCTTTCGGGCGCGTAGGACCGCGTGATACGGTACGATGTCGCAGTCTCGACGCTGCAGAAAATCGATAGGTCAAGCGCGCCCAGATGCGCGAAAATCGCGCGATCGTCAGCGTGTTAGTTTCCATAAACAAGTGGCAATTTCTTTGAAGGCGCAGAGCAGGCACTTGCGAAGTGTCGAATCGTCATCATTTTCATTAGCGTCTGTCCCGCGAGGTGGCGGGGTCCGCTCTTTTGGTGTGGTGAAGCCATTTCTCCCGATCAAATGCTTGATCCTGATGCGCACCAGCTATCTTTAAGTCCAAGTGCAATGTATCTAGCCAACGTTGCTTCGGGTGCCCTCTGAGCCACTTTCCAGGGACCTCAAGGTTCAGGCCAATCTTACGGACGGTGTCTTCGTTAACGCGAAGAACGTGGCCGTACCACCATAGACGGACCTCGCGCAATTTGTCGGCTATCGGGTCCTTGTCGTATGGTGTCATTGCGGACGCGGTCCAGTCGCGTTACTCCGGCTGTCTACCTTAGGCCTATGTTATATTCGGCGACGCGTCGCCGACGTCGGCGACGCTATGCTGTAGGGGCTGCTACGCACTGCGTAGCAGCCCACACATCACAGCGTCGCCGAGAGCTCCGCAGGGGGTGTTATACTTCCGCCGCCGACGTCGCCACAGACGGGCCGACGACGTCAGTGTCGCCGACGTCATCCAAGGGTGGCAGAAAATGCGCTCCGATGGAGTGTTATGACTGTGGGTTGGTTCTTCGTTCCCGGAACTGCCATCATCACCACCGTACTTCGAATTACGAAATCGAGAAGTGCAAAAGACACCGGCCTGTGAACACAAAAATCACAATTGATTAAAACACTGAGTGTTTGGGAGGGAGTGGGACCCTAAACCTTAGCTCCCCTTCAATTTATCACTTTTCTTCCTTTTTGTGTCCTTCTCAGCCGTTCTGTTCGCATTTTCTAGGCCTATTTGCTTCCGTGTAGAGCAAGTAATACTAAATAAAACTGTGTAGAAAATATGTAGTGTTTCTTTGCGTTCTCAAATGGCAATGCAAACCTCTGCGAAGAGCTTTTTCGAGATAGAATTCTTACTAATTAAGAGTTAAATTTTCCTTTGAACTTCGAGAATTCCGCGTAAATTTAATTTAAATACGATTTAACGAAAAAGGTCTTTGCTAAACCGACGCTTTTTTGCCGTATGACCGGGATAGACTGCGCCATGCACTCGTCTGTTATTTTGCATTTTACAATCTATTGATAGTGTTTCGCTTGAATACTTCCTATAATCTCTTTACAAAGTAACCGTATCTTTTGATTTGTGCTTCTTTTAAAGTTTAAAACCTAAAAACACACTATGCCTTGCGAAAAATTCAGGTGTCCTAAAAATACAGGTACTTTTGAATGGTTTTAACATTGCTACTAATGAAACCTTTGAACACTTATCCATCCTTCTAAAAGCCAAATTTGGTTAGTAAGAGAAAATTCGGCAGATTAACAATGGTTGAGCAGACTGCCGTACATACAGAACAAAAAATCATCATCAAGTCTTGAAGCATTAAGAAGAAATAAGAATTAAAATTTCTTTTGAAGATTAAGAAAAGCTCAAAATGTATGCAAATTCGAGGCAGATGTGATCACTTAGCCTTTCTATGGGCAGACTGGTTACCAAATGATGACATTGAAAACCCTCTCCGATGCTAAAAATGCGCTCCGATGCTCTCCTGTCAACGTCGTCCCCGACGCCGCCACAGAATCTGTTGACGACGTCGCCGACGTCGACCACGCGTCTGTGGCGACGTCAGCGTCGGCGACGTCGGTGACGGGCTGTCGGTGACGGGTCGCAGCGTCGGCGACCCGTCGCCGAAGTATAACATAGGCCTTAGCATCTTCGTCTCCATTACACTGAGGCGTCTTTCAATTTCCTTGGTCACGGGCCAGCACTCAGCATCATACGTCGCTACTGGGCGGACGACTGTTCTATAAACCTTCGAGTTGAGGTGCTCAGGTATTGACTTGTCGCATAACACCCGTCCCCGTCAACGATCGCCATTTAGACCAGGCTGTACTCACGCGCGCATTCACCTCCAACCCTAGGCTGGTGAAAGCTTAGTTTCATTAATCTGTATAGATCCATGCTCATTCACATCCGTCGTGAATTACCTGTCTTCTTGACGTTTAGCTTGAAACCAAACAATGCCAAGCGACCGCGCCACGCCTGCGCCTGTCGCTCGAGTTCGGTTTGATCTTCACTGCAAGCATGACGTCATCGGCATGCAGCAACGTGCAAGGAGCTACCTTTTGGAGATCTCGTGAAATTGCATCCATCACGACCACGAAGAGCATTGGGGAGGATGCGGACCCCTGGTGCACTCCGACAGAGATTGGAAACTCCATCGAGGTGCCCGCCGGTGCTCGCACTCGGCTTATTGGGCACGAGTAGAGGATGCGCACCCATTCAATAAACTCTTCAGGGACGCTGTGTCGTCGCAACGCATTACCATACAGCTTCTTGCGGAACGCGGTCGGAGGCCTTCTCTAGGTCTAGGAAGGCAAAATGCACCGGTTTCTGTTTCTTGCGGTCCTTCTCTAGCAGTAGACAACGGTGTGTATGGCATCAAGGGTGCAATAGCCGGCAACGAAACCGCGCTGATTAGTGGAAAGCTGAACGATGTCACGAATTCGTCCATCGACAATTCGCTTCTCATGGTTTGCGAAAGTAGGCGAATCGAACGGTAGCTGGTGCAGTCCGCAGGGCTTTTTATTCCTAATCGGAATAGTCGTGCTTTGCTGCCAACATTCAGGCACTTTCTTCCCAGCAAAAACCTTGTTGAAAAACTTTGTCTGCCAGTCAGCGGCTCACCAACCCTTAGCTTCCACGGGTCGGCCAGCAGGTCACAGGGACCAGTTGTTTTGCCTGACTTCATCCTCCTCAGGGCTGGCTCAGTTTCGATCACTGTGATCTTCCGAACGGGGCAGATATACAGGAGATACAAAAGGAACAGCTGGTTGTTCGAATTCTACATTCGAGATTTCCTCGAAGTAGTCGCAACACCTTGCAGAGCTTTCAAACGATCCATCAGAAGATGGCCGTTCTCGTCGTTAATGCCAAAGAACTTCTCGATGTCTTCTGTTTGGCGACAGCGAGCTTTAGCGAGTCGGTAATGATAACGCTCACCATCACGCGTTTCCAATTTTACAATAGCGGTTTTTACAATAACATCGACGCAGTATGCGGTTTTAACCGTGGCCACTGCCTTCTTTGATGCTTTCTCGATAATTTCGCTAATTATGGACGGTTTTGTCGCCGATGAATACGTCATAGAGCCGCTTCTTTTCTCGGACATTCTCTCTGACATCACCAGTCCACAGCCATGCCTGCTTGTCGACCCAGCGTCGTCCAGGCTTCGTTGTGCTGAGTTCGAAGCGTGTAGCCCGAGTTGTCGCATTGGTAGCATCCTTCCAGGTTTCGTCGACAGTTGTCACCGTCGGCAACCGAATGCGAGAAATAACTGCCGCTTCCTTCTCTTTCAGTCGCCACCATTTCATTCTAGCCGACCCGCATCGCTTGACATGTTTATATAATACTTCGGAGGTGTGATCTTCAGTGAGCAGATCAGTGGACGGTGCTGCATGGCAACCGTCTCATATGGTCTTCGCGTCGGTGACAGGCCCTTGTCACGATTTCGCACAAGGGTAAAGCCGATCTGAATAGGAAAGGTTCCCGACCCATCGCGAGCTATTGTGACGCAATTTTGACAGGATGTAGGGCCCTGTGAGCGGAGTCCAGAACCACATTTAGTTTTTGCTAAACGTTTTTCAAAGACCTTAAATATGTGTAAAAACGTACGCGCAACAATCACCAACCCCTTTGACACTCCACGAGATGTGCGTCGGTGGCGAAGTCAGTAAGAGTGTCGCCTCATAGGAGCACACCGGCGGGCTTTCAGTTGGAGTTCGTGTACTGCCAACATTTTTGCACATTTTACCTTGTTGTTATCACGCTCTGTCGTGACAACGGGAGTCAACTTTAGACCATCAATTAGAGCAAGTCTGTCTATTTGCGCCTTCAACTGTGCTAGTTTTTCAACGATGCGTATCTGCACCACTTCCATATCATACAATACCATCAATGATACCCTAACTGCACACAAATGCGCGTACTTAATGGTTGAATATTATGAACGCGGACCATATCGGTACAAAAGTGTGCTAGTGTAAAATTGACCTGTGATCATAAGCAAGCGTGACAACAACGAAGTAATATGTGCAAAAGTACTGACAGTGAGGGAACTCGAACTCAAAAACCCGTCTGTGCGATGAGGCGGCATCCCTACCGACTGCGCCACCGACCCAGATCTCGTAGAGTGTCACAGGGGTTCATAATTGTTGCGCACACGTTTTTACTCCTTTTTTCAGTTCTTTAAAAAAGTGTTCAGCAATGACTAACAGTAATTCTGGACTCCGCTCACACAGCCCTACATCCTTTCAAAATAGCACCACAAAAGCTCACCATGAGTTGGGAATCTTTCCTTCATTATTCCCGCTGTAGAATGAGTTAAGGCGGAATTCACGTTTTCGGAATCTAGTGCTCGCGACAGTGGGGTCGTGTGATACTCATGCCCAAGTATACGCTCACCATTGGCGTTGCGTGACCCATAGCCAAAGCATCCATGACAGCTGTATAGCCGTCTTTCGCTGCTCCAGCGCGACCATTAAGGTCACCTACCACAACAACTATACCTTGTGAAGGTACTTTCGATGTCTTCTCATCACGCAGGGGCCAGAACTCGTCCTTGGTTTGCTCGGAACATCCTGTTCGCGGAGCATATGCAGAAAAGAAATGACATTATCGCTCCTCTACGGTGACAACAGTCTTCATCAAGCGTCATCGAAACGTTCTACGGTAGCAATCGGAAATCGAGAAGGGAATCAAGAATTGCACACGGAAACGTTCGGAGTCGATCATACCAACACCACTGGTGGTCCTAGAACAGCCGCAGGAATGGATTTAAACTAGGCTTCACTGAGAGTCTAACGGATGCCTTACGAAGGATGTAAGTTTATTGCGTTCACATGGGGTGTATTATATGATCCATTACATATCTGACATATGAGTGACATCAGTACAAGTAAGACATGTATAACACTGGAACATTCATGCATGTCTTACTTGTACTGATGTCATTCATATGTCAGATATGTAATGGATCATATAATACACCGCATGTGAACGCAATAAACTTACATCCTTCGTAAGTTTCCGTTAGACTGCTATACATAGTGCGATTAACGTATCATATGAATTTTGCAGTTAACATTGCATAACTGTTCATGACAGACACAATATTATCCTATAAATACCATAATAGGATATAGTACGTAAGACACCTAGGCGTGTCAAGATATAGAAACAGCTACAAAGATCGCATTAAAGATGAAATATGAGAGTCACAGCTGGCGTTGGTTGAGGAGCTAGGTGACGATGGATGTGGGAAATGAAGGATCTTTTGTGCTATATAGCTGACAAATCCCCCAAGCGACTTCCACCTCCCAGTGCGCACAACATCAAGGTGATGTACTCCCATACTCAGTGCTTGCGTGGCCGCGCCACTTGTAAACGAATGAGAAATGAAGTTGAGGTGCAACAATCCAGCGTAATTGAATATTGTTTCAGCATGTCCCCCTAGTGTAGACGCTGAACGGTAATCCCGTAGAATGCGACAAGTAGGATGAGTTGCCAATAGCCCTAAAATACTTGCTCCACAACAGGTGCGCCCGTTCACTAAGGTGGAAGGCTACTATATAGTTCCCTTGGATTGTTGATCCGTTTTGGAGTTTCCAATATTGACCTTCCAAATATTGCTCCCTGCATGTGATATGTGTGAGAGTAGTAACTGCTGCGCCTCCCTAACTCGAAGTAGGACTCTATAATGGATAAGTACAAGTGTGGCAGCCTTGTGATATTTTGATGCATAGCTTGCAGTTCTACTCTTATAAGGTGGTCCGAGTCGGTGGAGTGGATTTTGCTCCTATGTTGTGGAGGTCTGCAGCACAGCTTTATAGCCTTTCAAAGTTGCTGGCGCTCTGTCCGAATTGGGTGCTTCGATTATGGTCTCGCTGATGATGTGTATCCTATTTGTTCAGCTTCAACTCCTAGCGTATCTGCTTCTTGAAATCTTGCAGCTGTAAGAAATTTTGTTTAAGCAAAACGTTGCGAATATGTGGCTTATGATGAATGAATTGAAATGTTGACACTTGTTACTTTGGGTGGGTGGCCAATGGAGAATTTCGTAATTCTCCTATATCGAAGATCACGCTCTCCCGTGATGACCCCGTGATCTCGATATGGGCCTCCCGATGACATTGCGCAATGGCTCATAATACCACTTCCCGGTCCGCAGAACCGCGGGCGTACCGGGGGCAGGCATTACTCCAACGCCGCGCGAACCCCTTGCCGTCGCTCATGGTGCGCGACGAATCTGGACGACTGTCGCGGTCCGACCGCTTCAGACAGGGACGGCTAGTGACTCGGTTAGTGACTAGAGTGCGAAAGTGTGCGCTGGCAACGTCGACCGAAGAGAGAAGGAGGAAAGGAAAAATCGAACCAGCCGCCACGCGTGACGACTCCTTTTTTGTAAAACGATTTTTACACGATGAAAAAGGGCGTTTTATCTACTTTATGAAAACTTGAAAGAATTTTCAAAATTCGAAAAACTTACCGAGTTATGAAACTTTTTGTGATCGTTCAATTTTATGCTCCGATGACGTTGGTGCAAAGTCGACCAGGGCTCTATTCAACCTGTTCTATCCAGAAAATCACGATTTTTTCACAGTGAATTAATCAGGTCTTCGAGATTCTTGTTGCTGGATTTTATCCGTATGGGTGATATGCTTCGGCTAAACAATAATATTTTCATGAAAAATGAGAATTTTGTAGACGATCCATCCTCAGCAGAGATTCATCGCAGCGGAGAAGCTTAGTTTTTCCTGTGTTTTAAGCACGAGTTAAAATCTATATGGCACGATTCCACTCTCTGTCGTCTTGTCCTTCAGAAGGCAGAAAAAATTTTCCAGCGAGGAGTCCATCCATATTTCAATTGCGATTGGTCATGTCAGAGAGCGCAGTAGCCGCATGTAAACTGCCGTAACTCGGAGATTTTTTGGGGCTCCTGGAAAATTCATAAAGCTTTAGTAGATGTGTTTTCTATGCTTTAAAAGGCAAGTTCTAAAAGTAACATCTTCCGTGTGATTAGTGGGTCGATATCTTTTCGGTAAATCGAGACGTCTGATCATATAGAATATCGTTTCATAGAAACATAGTTTTATCACTGTGTGTCAAACGGGCTTAAAACTTTGTAGGGTACGATTTCACTTTCTGATGCTGTTTCCTGCAGGAGAGAAATTACATTTCGAGCAAGTCCGTCCTTCGGTTGCCATTCCGTCATCGACTCGAAGAGTGCTTCAAAAATCTTGTAGGGAAAGCACTTAGGTCGTCCTCAGTAATTAACACTTGAAATTTTATAGAGTGCAATTCTGGAAGTAGATGTCGCTCATCAGGCAGAAAGCTACCGTGTTTATGACGTCCTGGGAAAACCTGAAAAAAAGAAAATCTCTCATTGACTCTAAATCTGCAGACAGGAAATCTTTATTTTTTACTGCACAGTAATCGACATTAAATTTTTTTGATATTCAATCCTATTTTTTTAAGTCCAGGGAACGCAAGCGCTTGTATATCTTCGCATTGCCGTAGTCACACCTGAAAAAAACAACTTATTAATAGGTGCAAACATCATCTAAAAACCTGAATTTGGAGCGAGTCCTATGTCAAAACCGAGAGAGTACGACCCCCCTCCAGTCGAGGCTACAGTACGACCCCCTTTCGATTCGCGAACCTCAGGCTTGACCAAGGCGAGGACCTATATGACTCGCTCTCCCCGTCAGACATACGCTTCAGACCCTTCCCTTGTCAGAAATGGAAATGTGTTTTCGCCCGAGCATAGCCCTGAAAGATAATGTAAGGTGCTGATCAGGGATGTGCCGAATTTCCGCTTCCATGTTCCGAATTCCGGTTTTAGGCGGTTCTTCGTCCTTCCGTTCCGTACCGTGTTCCGCTCCCTTTTGGGCCAGAAGACGGAACGGAACTCATCACTCATTGATTGTTTTGTACTCCTTCATTCACCTCTTGAACATAAACGAAAGGCTGAAGAAGAAGATTAACTACGCATCGCCTTTTTAGTGATTGTGTTGCTTTCGGTAGTGCATTCTGATGTCGGAGCAGTCTGGTAACCGTATTGTATACTTTTTCTTTTCTTGAAACGATTTCACCTGTCACCTGTCGTCCCGTTGATCATCGAATTGCTCGAGCGGGTGCCAGCAGCGTCTCCATTCGTCCCTGTCGCGTGCCAGAGTGGTCCAATGGATCCTCCTCGCTCGGGGGACACGAAGAGCGTCATATCGGTCGTTCAGGGCTTTCACGAAGAAGTCCGACCAACGCGTTGGTGGGCGTCCTGGTGTTCTTTTGACATCCCACGGAATCCAATCTGTGACGACTCTCGTCCAGCGGGTGTCTGCGAATCGCATTACGTGGCCGGCCCACCTAATTTTCGACGACTTGGCCCATGCGACAGCGTCTCTGATCTTCGAACGTCGGCGAAGCTCGGAACTCCGGAGGCCTTCTCTCACTTGCGTGAGTCGTGTCACTCCGAGCATCGTCCTCTCGATTCCACGCTGCGCGACGCTGATCGCGTGTTCATCCTGCTTTCGTATAGCCCAGGTCTCTGAAGCGTATGTTAGGGCAGGAAGAACAGTGGAGTCGAATAGGTGGGCACGGAGTCGGACGTTCTTCGTCTTCTTCGCAACTTCTTCTACGCTCTTGAAAGCTCCCCAAGCCGCTCTTTTCCTCCTGCTCAGCTCTGGTGCTAGGTCGTTGGCCATGTTGACTTCGCGACCCAGATACACATAGCTGGAGCATTCGGATATGTTCGTTCCGTGGAGCGAGAATGGGGCATCAGAAATTTGCTCCGTTCGTCATGAACATCGTCTTCGTAAGATTCAGCTGCAGTCCAACGTTCCCACATACACGATCGAAGTCGGCCAGCATTCCCTCCGCCTGACTGATGCTCGGTGGTATGAGCACGATGTCGTCAGCAAAGCGCAGATGGTTCAGCTGCCGGCCGTCGACCCTCACTCCCATGTCTTCCCATTCTAGTTCGCGCATGACGTTTTCGAGAGTGGCGCTGAAGAGCTTCGGGGATATGGTATCCCCTTGCCGAACCCCTCTCTTCACGTCGACGACGACGTCGTTGTATAATGGTGAGATCTTGGTCGTGAATCCACTGTACAGCTTTCGAAGGACTCTGATGTACTGAGTAGGAACGCCCTGAGTGAGCAGGGCTTCGATGACCGCTTCAGTTTCGACAGAGTCGAATGCCTTCTTCAGGTCGATGAACGTAAGGCACAGCGGCAGCTTGTACTCTCGCGACACTTCGATGAGCTTCGTAATGGTGTGTATGTGGTCGATCGTGCTGAATCCTCTCCGAAATCCTGCTTGCTCGCATGGCTGTCCTTCGTCCAGCGTTCTGCTAATCCTATTCAGGATAACTCGAGTGAACAGCTTGTAGACTACGGACAACAGGCAGATCGGGCGATAGTTGCCAATGTCGTGCACGTCTCCCTTCTTGTACAGCAAGACGGTTCTGCTGGTCTTCCACTGAGATGGAACCTTGCACTCCGACAGGTAACGTGTGAAGAGCCGCGCCAGGGTGTTGATGAGCGTAGGCGGGAGGTTCTTCTGGTGTTCGGGTCTGATCCTGTCGGGACCGGGTGCTGTACGTTTCTTCACCGACGAGATGGCGTGTCGGATCTCGGAAGGGAGAACAGAGGGGACGACGTATCCATCCTGCGGAAGATGGCATGGGGGCAGGTGGACGTGGCTATCGAAGAGATCGGAGTAGAAGTCGTGGATGACCCTCTCCATGGTCCTTCTGGAAAAGGTGACGGTTCCGTCGGGACGTCGGAGAGCGGTCATCTTGGTCTTGAAGTTGGCGAAGTTCCGGCGGGCATTGCGGATGCTCAACCCTGCCTCTGCAGCTTCAGCCAACACTTCCGCCCTTCTCTCCTTAAGATCCTCCTTTATCGCCTCTCTGCATAGCTTCGCAAGCTCGGACGTCAGTTGGTAGTTGCCTGACGCTCGTGCTGCTCCACGCTGGCGTATCAGCTCGAGAGTTTCCGGAGACAGACGTCTCTTGGTGGTCTTCAAGCTCTCGGCTCCCTTAGCACTATCGTGGAGATGGTGCACGAAGCGGTCGTATTCCTCGTCGACGTTGTCCATGACGGCATTTTTCCAAAGACCGGCAAGAGAGGTGTAGAGGTCCCAGTTGATGGTCGTTCTGGGACTCCTCTTCTTGAACTTCGCGGCCTTCTCTCCTTGACGCGAAAAGCGGAACCTCGCGCGAAGGAGGCGGTGGTCCGATCCCGTGTAGAACTTGGGGACAACGGAGACGTCGGTCAGGCAATATTTGCGGTTGAAGATGATGTGGTCGATCTCGTTGTGGAACTGGCCACCGGGAGATTCCCAGGTCCATCGTAGGGAGGGAGGCTTCTGGAACTGCGAGTTTCCATGGATGGTCTTGGTCGACATGATAAACTCAGACAGCCTTTCACCTTGCTCGTTCCACTCCAAACCGTGGGTTCCGATGTGAAGTTCTTCCGGCGACCTTCGCGGTCCGATTTTGGCGTTGAAGTCGCCGACGATCACCTTGTAGAAGGTGTGATCTTCCTTATAGAACTTCTCCAGCTCCACGTAGAAGGCTTCGACCTCTTCGTCGTCGTAGTCGGATGTTGGGGCATACGCGACGAATACAGTCAAAGCTGGCACGGAACCACATCGCTTCAGTCGCAGACGTCCGATTCGGCTTGTTAGAGACTCGTACGAATCGATGTTCATGGCCAAGTGCGTGTTGACGAGGACACCAACGCCGCCTACTCCCATGCTGTTGCATGTTCCGAGGAACAGTTCTTCTCCGAAGTCGTAGGCGGCGTGCAGGGGGTGGTGTCTTCTCGTCTCGGTCAGTCCGATGACGTCGTACTTGATCTTCCTGGCTTGCATCATCAGGTCCTCGACGGATGCTTCCGATGCAAGAGTGCGGGCGTTGTAAGTACAGATCGTCATCCTAGTCCTTCTCAATTTGCGCAGCCTGGTTAGGCCCTGAGATTTTAGCAGCCTCTCCGTACTCGTCCTTCCCATCGCTGCAGAAATGGGGGCTCTTTCGGGGTCAGGGGAATGAGGCCCTTTAGTGCTGCTGTGTTTGACTGGAATACAACACGGGTAGCTAGTCAGGCTCTGTCGTGCGGGCGGGGTACTCCGGGCAGCCAGCCAGACTGCCCGATGTGACGGGGCGAGACTTAAGGCGGCCTCGAATCGCCTTACATGTACTCCCAGTCTACCGAGTGCAAGCTTTTGGCCGAGCCGACACAGTTACAATCCGCACAGTCACGGACACATCCACGCACACTGTGCACGAACATGCCCCTCCCACGCACAAGGAACGCGTCGACCCGACACAGCAGGAGCAAGGAGTCCATCCCCTGCATCCCACCTGCGTCTCTGGGCAGTACACGGTCGCATTTGGTTCGCGTTTAATTCCCCTATCCACCACCCGGGGACGCGCCACGTGGCCCTGCGACAAGCGGCCCGAGATCCCTCTTAACAAGAGAGCCCGAAGGCTCTCTATCGAGGGAGATCCTTGAAACGATTTACTACGAATAATATAAGACCACAAAGGTTTCATTAGTGTTTGAATCAAGAATCAAATCCCTTATCCAGAGCATCCTTAACTTCCCCCTTAGGTCTGGCCTGAGACACCAGCTCTAAATCAGATTCCTGTAAGTGGTCCTAGGTTTCTAACATTGCTTTTCATGGTGTACATTGGATCGGAAGAAGGCATGCGGTGTATTGCCTTTCCAACCCTCTCCTTTGTTTTTATTCCAGAGCTTCAGCTACAGCGAAATGATAATATGGTACCCATGCGAACTCAAAGAGTGGGTGCCGTGTCGTGGGTATTGAATGTAAGTGTACCCTTAGCGCTGCCTCCTCCCAATTAGGATAGATCAGGGACACTTAATTGTAGGACCTCTCACTAAGTGTTATGAGTGTCGAAATCTCTGGCATGTTTGCCGTCAGTTGAGTTTATTGCTTTCAAAACACTTTCTTCGGCACTAGTGCACTTAGTAATCTTATTTAAAGTCGGAGACGCAGTGTCTGCGTCTCTGATACTCAAATTATCTATAATATCGATCGATATTGACTGTCTGATCAAAACTTCTCCATGCAGTGAAGCCTTTCCGTAACCACCTTAATCACTCAGCACCCACTCCAGTCAGTTAGGTCGGGGAGAAAACCGATACTACCGGCAATATTGATTGATATTAAATGTCTGAGCGATCTTGGATTGCTCCAACACAATTGCGCAACACCCACCCTGATCGATGAACTCTGAGAGAGAAACGATAGCATCACTCAAACGGTTGATAATATCGATCTCGATCTCAATATTGGATGTCTGAGCGGCCTCCTTACTGCCATCATAATCACGCAACATCCACCCAGATCGATTAAGTGAGAGAAGGAAACGACAGTACCGCTCAAACGATCAATAATATCGGTCGATATATGTACGATCAACCTTCCGTCGGCCATCAAAACCACGAAACACTCACTCCGATCGATTAATTCTGGAAGAGAACCAATAGCACCGCTAAAAAATCAGAATCAATTATCAGAATTAATAGAATCAATTCGTCTCTGCGGTCATGGTGGACGGCTGCGTTTCCTTGCTCTCTGCGTCAAAATCGGCTAAGTCTTCTTTTTATTGTTTTAGGAGATACTTAACCTTTTGTTGTTTGCTAACCTACTGTTGTTTTAGTCCCGTGAGCTTTTGTTTCGTGTAGGTTTTGCTCTTTCTGTTCTTCCAAGCGGTCTTCTAGTTTCTGGAGTTGTCATTCATTTTTCGTGCCGACCGGGTCGCCGTTCTCAATCGATAGCGTTGTCAATATGTCACAGACTCGAGGGCGTCAAAACACTAGGAAAAGTGAATCAACTATTGTTCAGCATAAGATGCTTTCGCAGGAAGAGATTGCTAATATGTCCGTAAGTCAGATTATGAATGCTATGATTGAAAGAAACAAAGATCCAGTCATAGCCAGACTCATTGAGGGCCTGATGACAAAGTTGCCCCAGGAGTTAGCTGAAGCAGTGGACGCAGAGAAACGTGGTCGAAGTCTGGTGTTATCCGGGTTGCCAGAATCTGCCTCAGATATCCCTCCCTCTGCCAAACAACAGGAATTAGAAGGTAAGGTGAGCCAAATACTTGATCACCTTGGTGTTGAATGTAGACCAGTTGAGGTTTACCGCATGGGTAGGCCCAACAACACCCATCCTCGGCTGGTAAAGTTGGTCTTACCCTCGCGGTCTCATTGGACCACCACGCTCGCTAACGCATTTAAGTTCCGTTCCTCCGGTTTCGCGAATGTATTCATACTTGATAACGGCCGCTGAGAGGAAGCAAGAATTCGATATGAGGCAGGAATGTAGGGAGCGCAATAAGGCTTTAAAACAGCGCGCCTGGGTGGTTTACCGTGGTGAGATTAGGCGTGTGGAGGACCTGCCAAGGGCTCGTAGTCCGGGAAACGCCTAGCTCGTCACGGACCACCTCATGGCATAAAGTGTTTTCTTTTTAGTGCTCGCAGCTTTGTTAATAAGATAGATCAGTTACATCTGTTTCTGAGTGTCTATAAACCCGAGTTAGTATTCATAACCGAAACATGGTTATCTTCCAAAATTTCCTGTCGATAACCTTCCGTATAGGGTTTTTTGAACTGATCGAATGGGCCGCAAAGGCGGTGGCGTGTGCTGCTTAGCAAAAGATACAGTCCATGTATTTGCTGTCGCTCCTTCATCCTGCCTCAACTCGGATCTGCTATGCCTCTAAGTGTTTGAAAAAGATTGTTCCTTACCACTCAAATTTGTTTTGGTATATAGGCCACCCAACTCATGTATCAGAGAAGATGAAAACCTGATTGATTCTCTGGAAAGCCTCTGCGTTTCAGAGAACCACATCGTCATGCTTGGGGATTTCAATCTTGATATTGACTGGCATTTGACAAAAGCGAGAAATTCGGCAGCAAACAAATTTATAGAACTCTTCAATTGCCTTGGATTAACCCAGCAAGTCACAGAACCCACGCGCAACCACTCAGTTTTGGACATAATACTGAGCTCCACTCCAACTGTCAAAAAATGTCTCAATCCATCCACCTTTCGCACTATCTGATCATAACACCTTAACTTTTGAAATCCAAATTTCACAACACGAAATGCGAGTCCCCTTACCAAATTTTATTAAGGCCGACTATCCATCGCTAGCAGCCTACTTTAATTCTGTTGACTGGTGGAGTGTATTTCAAGCGTACAGATACGTGGATGACGTTTACAAGAGATTTTGCGATATTATCCGGATTGGCTTGTACAAACACGTTCCAGTAGAATTCAAAAAGTCGAGAAACCCGAATTACTCAAAACATATTATGAACCTCTTGGCCCAAAAAGATCAACTTTTCAAATCATTTTCAACAAATCCACTGTCACGGATCGAGTTCAAGAAAGTGTGCTCCAAACTTGATCATCATCTAAAGAGATTCCTGGAATATAAGGTGAAGAAAGCTGCAATGAACTCAAACACAAGTAAGCTTTTCAGTTTGATAAGGAATAAGATTAGACCCCAATCAAGTTTACCAACACTTCATGACGAAAACGGGAATAAGTACTTAACTCCTGTCCAAAAAGCAGAAGAGCATGCTTTTTACTTCGCTTCTCTGTTTACTTCAAATGGTAGGTCATCTTTTACTGAAACCCTGGATGTCGATATCGACTTAAGTGATAGCAGTGGCCAGTTAAACTCGAACTACGTTTCCGAAATAATGTTCAGCCCTAATGAGGTGCTAAAGGTTTTAAAATCTTTGAAGCCTTCCACCTCTCTAACATCTGATGGTATTCTGCAGGTTATTTACAAAAAATGTGCATACTCTTTATGTAGACCAATTTCCATGATTTTTAATATTTCATTATTGTTCAGCGAAATTCCTTCCATATGGAAGACCTCGATTGTTACTGCTATTCCTAAAACGAATGAATCGATTTTGGTATCATCATTTAGTCCTATTAGTATAACACCTACCCCTATGAAAATAATGGAGAGACTTGTTAGAGACAGGCTTTCGGAGTGGTTTATAAAAAAAACTCCTCAATACCTACACAGCAGCATGGTTTCACAGCAGGAGCCTCAACCATAACCCAACTCTCTGACTGTTTGTACGATTGGAACCTAGCTATCAGCAGTGGCAGTTCAGTTGATGTTATATATTTCGACTTATCCAAAGCGTTTGACAAAGTCAACCATGGGAAACTTATTCGAAAACTTTACAATTTGGGTATAAGGGGACCACTGCTGAGTTGGCTCCAATCCTACTTGACGGAACGAAGCATTGTGTTAAGGTAGAGAACACCTTACCTGGTTTACATTCTTTCCCGAGCGGTGTTCCACAGGGAGGTGCACTTTCCCCTCTTTTATTCCTAGCCTACACGCACTATCTGCCAGCCCAGTTAGATACCCATCCTCTCGTCAAGATTCAGATTTATGCTGATGATATTAAATTATATGGTACCTATAACGAATCCAATCAGTCAAAGATCTACGAGGCTCTTTCGCTTTCCATTTCAAAAATGATGGAGCGGGCAACATCTTGGGATATCCCTGTGAACCTGTCGAAAACATGCGTTTTGCAAATCGGTAATGCCGCTTTCAAAGAGTATAGGTTGAAGAAAATGATATTAAAGCAGATAACAGAAGTTCGTGACCTTGGTATTCTGGTCAAATAAGATCTAAAATTTGAAATGCACATAAATATGATTGTTCGGAAAGCTTTTGCTGTACTCTTTACCATATACAGGAATACTCAATGTAGCTTTCACAAACTTTCATCAGGCTATATAAAGCATACGTTATTCCTATTTTGGAATATGGTTCACAGATCTGGAATCCCTCTACAAGAAAGCTTCAATGTAGAATAGAAAAAGTCCAGCAAACGTTTACGAAGATCCTAATGTACAGATGTTTTCCTGACCCGGGTTATCCATGCACCATGCCAGATTACAAAAAGAGATTGGAATTCCTCAAGCTTGACAGTCTACTATTCCGCCGAGTGTTTAACGATCTAGTGTTTGCCTTCAAAATTGTCAAGGGAGAGTCCAAATTGAGGCCCAGCAAATACTGGATTTTTAGGCCATGTAGGGGACACAACGCTAAGCTACTGATACACAATGTTAAACTGGAATAGTAACACAAAAATGTTTAATAACTTTTTTGTAGATCAGCTAGATGACTTCAGATGCTTCCTGCACGGGTAATTGAATCGCCGGACAGCTCGACTTTTAGAGCCAGATTGAAGCGAATCGATCTGCTGTCTGCTCTAGAGATTAAGGATTTTAATTGAAAAGTCATATGCTTAAGGCTAAAGTAAATTATTGCTATTGAAAAGTCATATGCTTAAGGCTAAAGTCAATTATTGCTATTGCAGATATGTCGAAGCGGTTTCAGTGGCTCTATTTGCTAATTAGATGGCAATTCCATGGACAACCATTAGCAGTTACGCACTTGCTCTTTTGGCGGCTTTATAAATCTGCTTCCCTCTTCTGCTTGGAATCTTAGGGAAAATTGTGCTCAGAAATGTCGCTGTGTTATGCCATAATACTGTTGTGATATGTCTAGCAGCAAGGAAACTCTAACTCTAGTTTGTTCTGTTTGTTTGTTTGTTCTTCTTCCTAACCCTAGTTAGTTTCTATTTATTTTATGTTTCCCTGTTTTACCTAGTTTATCTGCTTTGTTGGCCTTTAGATGTTGTGATATAGGCGCATTGTACTAGGGACAATTGAATTGTGTTGAACAGAATTGAATCTTGGGATATCCGCAAATTTCCCATGGATTCAAGGGTTCCAGGCCTTTTTTATTAATGTAATCAAGTGCTGCTATGCTCAGAATGTTAAGTTTATTCTCAGGGATGTTTAGTGCTGAAGGCTTGCTATCTAATATATTAGTTTTTTTATTGAGTTATATTATCCTATTTCTATTTCGTTACGCCTTCTATGGCAGCTGTCTACCTGGCGTTGATGAATCTCTTGGCTTATGAATTATTTTGAACCACGTGCTAGGTAAATTACATACGGCGCTCCATGGGGCCACAGGTGTCATGTTCCAGTATATTCTATAGTCCGCTTGGAATCGTTCACATACCATTAGAAGCCTCTTCTATAGGACTGTCTAGGGGACATCTTCGTCGTTGGCCCTCGCCGACATGTACGCTGCCCGTGTAGGCTGGTTTGCCTAATCTATTTAAACCAGCAGTCTACAAATTTTTAATGGTGGCCTTAAATCAACCGTCAGGTCTTTCAAAAGTTAGGGTTTTTTCTTAAACTCCTACATATCCATCCTTCCGCACTAGGCACCTCGTAATCACCCCTTTTTTTCCTCGTCTTTTGGAGTTTTGTTGTCAGTGTTTACAATACGAATATGTGGACGACAATGCTAGCATGGAAAATCTGCCTAGATTGCATGAGAATGTTCTTCGGCTTTTTTTTTATATGGCGCGTCTTATGGCGTATTCAATAAATAAATAAATAAATAAATAAATAAATAAATAAATAAAACTATCTACAATATCGAGCGACACTGAATGTCTGAGCGACTTTCACTGTGGTTTTGCTAATGCGTGGGGGCTAAAGGAAAAAGTACACGCTAGCAAGAACGCGTAAAGCAGAAGTGAACGGTGGACATCTTCCATCACAGATCACGGGGTCTGAACCGTGTCGCGGCAAAGGTCCCATGATTATGAACCTCATCAAGTGGGTGTTCTTTGGCGACCACCCGGCAGCGGAAGCATCGTTGTAGTCAACTCCGGCAGCACT
This sequence comes from Heligmosomoides polygyrus polygyrus, assembly GCA_947396885.1. Taxonomy (NCBI): domain Eukaryota; kingdom Metazoa; phylum Nematoda; class Chromadorea; order Rhabditida; family Heligmosomidae; genus Heligmosomoides; species Heligmosomoides polygyrus. The sequence continues at coordinate 46,434,869 of OX377203.1, forward strand.
GACTGCCTGCCATGCTGGTTCAACAATATACGACGAACGGCTGGGTGTGGTGTCAACGAATACTCCCGTTCGTTTGCAACCGTTGACAGAAATGCACCCGTTGACCGTCAGTGATTCATGCCTTTCCGCTTTATATAATAGGATTGCTCAAATTCGAATTTCGCGAAAAACCGTTATTAGAACAATTCAAATCAGTTTCTTTAGGCCTCAATTGGCTGGTATCGAGGTTGTAAGCTGTCACAACGATGTTTTGTTGCGATCAAAACTTCTAGCGCCAGGCGGGACTCGAACCCGCACCTCCCTCTAACCGGGCGGGAATGCTCTACGCCATTACACCACCGGCGCCGTTTGATCGAACGCAACATCCACACCTCGTGGGACCGATCAGCACCCACCCGTATCCGGATTGAGCTGGCCGCTGATATCAGCATGGGACCAGTTAAGCTGATGGTCTTGATGCTTCAACTCTGTTGTGGATGCTTCAACTTGGACCATCACTTTTGGGGCCGTTATCAACTAGGATTGTGAAATAATTCTTGTGTGGTTCGCTGTACGAAGTGGATGGACAGTATTCCTTCAGCTCAGGCTCCAAACGTCCTCACAATTCAATACTGCGCTTAAGAAAATAGACATTCTGTCTGCTATTGGTGTCCCTGATGTGTGGCTGGTGTTGGCTAGTACAGTTCTGTAGAGGAGCATTCCGAGTTCTGGATGGCGATGTCCGTTCCTCCACGTGGTGCCACTGGAAACTGCCCGCTCTGCGAGCTAAGCCGAACACGGAGATTCAAATGCAGGCGACAGGCGCTTGTGACAGGCCGTCCTACGAACACCCATTCCACATCACATGGTTGATGACGTTACATGAGTATCGAGATAGTGCTACGGCGTATGCGGGAGCCGACGTGCACTCGCAGAGCCCGGCGAGTGTGAGAAGTATGCGAGAGTCCCTGATGCGAGGACGGCATCGGGGGGCAACTGAGCTAGTCCGAAAGCCCCGTAACGTAAGCAGGACCCGCGTGGCAACGCTGAATGTGGGTACGTTGACGGGCCGCTCGTACGAATTGGTTGAAGCACTGGAGCGTAGAAGAGTTGATTTCTGTGCGGTGCAGGAGACGAGGTGGTCCTACCGCAAGTCAAGGGACATAGGACGTGGCTTCAAGACCGTTCTATGTGGAAGTCCCAGGACCACCAGTGGTGTCGGAATAATCGTCTCCGAACGATTTCGTGACTCGATTGTAAGCGTTGAGCGCTTTGACGATTGATTGATGAAGATCGTTGTCGCCGCTAAGGAGCTACTCTATCACTCCTTCTCTGCGTATGCTCCGCAGACTGGCTGCTCCGATCAAGCCAAGGATGAGTTTTGGAACCTGCTTGATGAGAAGACAGCAGAGGTGCCGTCGAAAGATGTCATCATAGTCGCTGGTGACCTTAATGGGCACGTAAGTACGAAAGACGGATACAGCTGTCATGGTGGTTTCAGATACGGATCACGTAACGCCGATGGTGAGCGCATTCTTGATTACGCGGAATCGCATAACCTCACCATAGTGAACACCGTCTTCCGAAAACGCGACTCGCACCTTATCTCATACTACAGTGGGAGTACCAAGACTCAGATAGACTTTGTCCTTGTGAGAGATCGCGACCGTAGTCTTGTCACAGACGCGAAGATCGTGCCGTATGAGACGGCAGCCCCACAGCACCGACCGCTGATCTGCACTCTGAAGATCGCCCTCCGAGGCTGAAGCAGGTCGAGCGATGCGGTGCTGCAAAAATCAAGTGGTGGCGAATGGAATAGAACGAAGCAGCTATGATTTCTCGCGTGCGGTTACCGACAGTCACGACTGTCGACGAAACTTGGAAGAAAGCGGCCGACGCGATTCGTCAAGCTGCACAGTCGGAACTCGGTATTACGAAGCCTGGGCGACGGAAGGTCGACAAGCAGGCATGGCTGTGGACAGATGACGTGAAAGCAAAAGTGAAAGAGAAGAAGTCCCTTTATCGCGCGAAAAGACGGCCGATAACTGGCCGAAGTACCAAGTAGCCAAGAAGGCTGCAAAGAAGGCCGTGGCTGTTGCAAAAGCCACTCATTATGGAGATGTCAACGAGAAGCTCGAGCCCGTGATGGTGAGCGGTATCTGTACCGACTTGCAAAGTTTTGCCATCGGCAGACCGAGGATATTGAGAAGTTTTCGGCATCAATGATGAGAATGGCCGTCTTCTTATGGACCGCAAGAAGGCATTGAGGCGATGGCACGATTACTTTGAGGAAATCTCTACAGTAGAATTTCCTCATCCAGTCATCCCTTCTACGGCTCCAACCCACGTCCCGCTTCAGAAGATCACCGTGGAGAAGATTGAAGTGGCTCTGAAGAAGATGAGGCCAGGCAAAGCGACTGGGCCCGATGACGTGGCAGCTGGAAGTCCAAATACTGGTACCCTGCTGAGTGTTTGGCGAAGTTCTTTAATCAGGTTGTGGCGGAGAAGAAAGTCCCTGAGTGTTGGCGCCAAAGTACGACGATACCAATTTGGAGACGAAGATCAGGTCCCGCAGACTGCTCCAATTACCGTCCGATTTGCTTGCTTTCGCACAGCATGAAGATCTTCGAGCGAATTGTCGATAGACGAATTCGAGACGTCGTTCCGCTTTCCAGCAATCATGCTTCGTGGCTGGCTGTGGCACCGTTGATGCCATACATGCAGCCCGCCTCCTGATAGAGAAGTATCGCGAGAAACAGAAGCCAGTGCATATAGCCGTTCTCGACTTGGAGAATGCCTTTGACCGCGTACCGCGTGAAGTGATATGGTACGCCCTGCGACGACATGGAGTTCCTAAAGAGCTCATAGAGTGGGTTCGAATTCACTACTCTTGTCCAAAGAGTCAAGTTCAAGCTGCAGCTGAAACCTCGATGGAGTTTTCCATCTCTGTCGGGATACACCAGGGTTCTGCGCTTCCCCACTCCTCTTTGTTGTCGTCATAGATACCATCACACGAGATCTTCAGAAGCCCGTCCCCTGGACCTTGCTTTATGCCGATGACGTGATGCTCGCTAGCGAGATAAAGGTGAACTTGAGCGAGAGGTGCAAGCTTGGTGTGATCGCTTGGAGCGGTTTGGACTCAAACTGAACGTGAAGAAGACCGAATATCTAACGACGGACGTTACTGAGTCCAGCTCCATCAAGGTTAACGGCATCGAGCTTCCACGCACTGCGGTCTTTAAGTACCTGGGATCAGCAGTCGCGTCTGACGGCAAGCTGATGGTCGAAGTGAATTCACGCGTGAGTGCAGCTTGGTCCAAGTGGCGCTCGTTGACTGCGTGCTCTGCGACAAGAAGATACCAGAGCGCTTTAAGTCGAAGATCTACAGAGCAGTCGTCCGGCAATAGCGATGTACGGCGCTGAGTGTTGGTCATCGACCAAAGAAGTTGAAACGCGCCTCAGCGTCATGGAGACGAAGATGCTGCGCTAGATGGCTGGAGTCACGCGCCTGGACCGCATCCAAAACGAAGCTATTCGGCAGAAGTTCGGTGTCGCGCCGATAGCTGACAAGATGCGCGAAGCTCGCTTGCAATGGTACGGCCACGTTTTGCGTGAAAGGAAGACAGCGTCCGCAAGATAGGCCTTAACTTCGAGGTAATAGGAAAGCGGAAGAACGGAAGAAGAAGAAGAAGAAGAAGAAGAAGAAGAAGAAGAAGAAGAAGAAGAAGAAGAAGAAGAAGGAAAAGAAGAAGGAAGAAGAAGAAGGAAGAAGAAGAAGGAAGAAGAAGAAGGAAGAAGAAGAAGGAAGAAGAAGAAGGAAGAAGAAGAAGAAGGAGAAGAAGAAGGAAGAAGAAGAAGGAAGAAAGAAGAAGGAAGAAGAAGAAGGAAGAAGAAGAAGAAGGAAGAAGAAGAAGAGGAAGAGAAGGAGGAAGAAGAAGAAGGAAGAAGAAGAAGGAGAGAAGAAGAAGAAGGAAGA
>OX377203.1:46439023-46569423 GCA_947396885.1 Heligmosomoides polygyrus polygyrus
TTCAACATCTATACTGCAGAGCTTCCAAATATTGTGCAGCAATGCGATGTTACTATGAAAATGTATGCTGACGATGTGAAGATCTATAGAACTATAACAAGGCACGAGGACGTTTGTTTGATGCAGAACGCAATAGATTTGTTGGCGAGTTGGGCAGATAGATGGCAGCTTCCTCTCTCTCCACAAAAAACTGTTGTTTTGCGCCTAAATTCCGGTACATCAACCCATCCATATACGTACAACATGAACGGGTGTACGTTAGCAGCTGTGGACTCTGTTAAAGACCTGGGCTTTCATTATGATAATAATCTAGACTTTGGGAAGCATATTCGAGAGGTTTGTAACTCAGCCATGCTACGAACGTCGAACATCTTTAGGGCTTTAACTACTAAGAATAAATCCATTCTACTTAAGGTATACAAAACCTACGTACGCCCTCTTGTTGAATCTAGTGCCTCTGTCTTCACTCCTTATAAGAAAAAGGACATATGCAGAATGGAAAAGGTACAAAACAATTTCACTCGCAAACTTCTCCTTCGAACAAATAGCTTCTTATACTCGCGAGTACCAAAAGCTTCAATTAGAAACAAATATCTCGGTATACCGACCCTAGAATCTCGTCGCAAAGTATTCGATGTGTGTCTTGTACATAAACTGCTGAACTTCACACCTGCTTCTGGGCCTTGTAAATTCTTTAAAACGAAGAAATCTCTAACACGAGGGGAACCTGAAAAGTTATATCTTCCTCGCCCCAGAACCCGACTACGAGCCACATCGTTCACATATAGAGCTGGCAGCTTGTACTTAAAAATTGCTAAACATATTCAGTCTCCCGTAACTCCGGGACAAATGAAAAGCCGTGTAGGTATTGCCTTGCTTAGAAACGAGATTTCTTAAACAGTTTATGATTTTGCATCCTGGCGTTGCTGTTGACTAGTTCTTTGTTCTGGATTTTATTTGTTTTCATTGTTTGTTAGTTTATACACGCTGTTGTCGTTGTACATTGACTACTTTTCAACGATTGCCTTATGCAAGCGTAATAAACATAAACATAAACATAAACATAAACATAATAGCCAAAGCATCCATGACAGCTGTATAGCCGTCTTTCGCTGCTCCAGCGCGACCATTAAGGTCACCTACTACAACAACTACACCTTGTGAAGGTGCTTTCGATGTCTTCTCATCACGCAGGGGCCAGAACTCGTACTTGGTTTGCTCGGAAGATCCTGTTCGCGGAGCATATGCAGAATAGAAATGACATTATCGCTCCTCTACGGTGACAACAGTCTTCATCAAGCGTCATCGAAACGTTCTTCGGTAGCAATCGGAAATCGAGAAGGGAATCAAGAATTGCACACGGAAACGTTCGGAGTCGATCATACCAACACCACTGGTGGTCCTAGGACAGCCGCAGGAATGGATTTAAACTAGGCTTCACTGAGAGTCTAACGGATGCCTTACGAAGAATGTAAGATTATTGCGTTCACATGGGGTGTATTATATGATCCATTACATATCTGACATATGAGTGACATCAGTACAAGTAAGACATGTATAACACTGGAACATTTATTTATTTATTTATTTATTTATTTGCACATAAATGTGCGCACAATTCTAAAGTAAATACTGAATATTCATGCATGTCTTACTTGTTCATATGTCAGATATGTAATGGATCATATAATAAACCGCATGTGAACGCAACAAACTTACATCCTTCGTAAGTTTCCGTTAGATGCTATACATAGTGCGATTAACGTATCATATGAATTTTGCAGTTAGCATTGCATAATTGTTCATGACAGACACAATATTATCCTATAAATAGCATAATAGGATATAGTACGTAAGACGCCTAGGCGTGTAAAGATATAGAACCAGCTACAAAGATCGCATTAGAGATGAAATATGAGAGTCACAGCTGGCGTTGTTTGAGGAGCTAGGTGACGATGGTGGGAGATGAAGGATCTTTTGTGCTATATAGCTGACAAATCCCCCAAGCGACTTCCACCTCCCAGCGCGCACAAAATCAAGGTGATGTACTCTCATACTCAGTGCCTGCGTGGCCGCACCACCTGTAAACGAATGAGAAGTGAAGTTGAGGTGCAACAATCCAGCGTAATTGAATGTTGTTTCAGCCTGTCCCCCTAGTGTAGACACTGAACGGTAATCCCGTAGAATGCGACAAGTAGGATGAGTTGCCAATACCCCTAAAATACTTGCTCCACAACAGGTGCGCCCGTTCACTAAGGTGGAAGGCTACTATATAGTTCCCTTGGATTGTTGATCCGTTTTGGACTTTCCAAAATTGACCTCCCAAATATTGCTCCCTGCATGTGATATGTGTGAGAGTAGTAACTGCTGCGTCTCCCTAACTCGAAGTAGGACTCTATAATGGATAAGTGCAAGTGTGGCAGCCTTGTGATATTTTGATGCATAGCTTGCAGTCCTACTCTTATAAGGTGGTCCGAGTCGGTGGAGTGGATTTTGCTCCTATGTTGTGGAGGTCTGCAGCACAGCTTTATAGCCTTTCAAAGTTGCTGGCGCTCTGTCCGAATTGGCTGTTTCGATTATGGTCTCGCCAATGATGTGTATCCTATTTGTTCAGCTTCAACACCTAGCGTTTCTGCTTCTTGAAATCTTGCAGCTGTAAGAAATTTTGTTTAAGCAAATCGTTGCGAATATGTGGCTTATGATGAATGAATTGAAATGTTGACACTCGTTACTTTGGGTGGGTGGCCAATGGAGAATTTCGTAATTCTCCTAGAAGATCACGCTCTCCCGTGATGACCCCGTGATCTCGATATGGGCCTCCCGATGACATTGCGCAATGGCTCATAATACCACTTCCCGGTCCGCAGAACCGCGGGTGTACCGGGGGCAGGCATTACTCCAACGCCGCGCGAACCCCTTGCCGTCGCTCATGGTGCGCGACGAAACTGGACGACTGTCGCGGTCCGACCGCTTCAGACAGGGACGGATAGAGACTCGGTTAGTGACTAGAGTGCAAAAGTGTGCGCTGGCAACGTCGACCGAAGAGAGAAGAAGGAAAGGGACATGAGATGAGGGTGAGACAAGTCTGATGTTTCTTGGTAGGGAAATGGTAGTGATTGTTAAAGAAGTGCGGGCGGAATCAGACTCAACCTATTTCAAATGATTGAAGAGAAACGGTCAAGAAGCTGGTGAGGGGAATTCGAAACAAGAACTGGGACGGATTGCTAACTGGAAGTTTCGGAAGAAAGTGTTTGTAAGTTTCTATTGGGGGATGGGTGAGCGCACTAATCTATAGCTTTTCTTTTAATTCTAGTATTACGCTACATTGACCGCCACCAACTCACTTTTCATAGTTCACGTGTAATGCCATTGGAAAGCACCCTTAGCAAATGCTAAGGACCTCCTTATTTCTCCAATCTCCAAGCAGAGGCAGAGGCATTTCACTGCTTCCTTTTTCTTCCAAGGTCCTCCACCAAGAGGGTTCCTCTTCCATTTCATTTGGGGCTCTCTGGTCGAGGAGCTTAAACACTGGCAAAATTTCGTGCTCCGCGGCTAACCACGCGTCACCTAGCGCACGTTCGCATTTCAGCGCAGCGATGTCGGCTAGCGCGTGACGTCGCTTTGGAGTTACGTCCTGGAACCTGGTGTACCTTCTGACGCCACGCCCCCAGCAGGAGGCGGATTTACGTGCGGATTTACGTCAGGTCGCGCTGCCAATTTGTCGCAAACCCTTGTGCTTCCGTGCTAACATATTCCGCTAATGTTACAAAACCAAATTCCACCTTCGACAAAAATCGACCAGAAATCTGACCCTCCCACCGCGCATGAAGACCACTTTTTTATAAAGCGCCTTTGTAATCATAAAGAAGCGCTTTTCCTCTATTTTTCGACAAACGAGCGGGACGAGTCAAGTTATGAATATTTTTGTGAAATCACTCCAGTGATGCCGGTGAAGGGTCGATCCGAGGTTCAGTTTACGACTTCACAAAATTGATCACAACCCGACTAATTTCTCGCAATTCAAAAATCCCGATTGCTTTTCGAAAAATAGAGGAAATATGCTTTCTTAACATATAAGAATAAATTTCCAAAAAGGGGTCTTCATGCGGTGCGGGGGTTCGATTTTCAGCAAGTATTCTGGCGAAATCGACCAGAACTCAAACCCCTTCCGCTGCGCATAAATACCCCAATCTGCGAAATTGATTCTTACATAATGAAAAAACACTTTGCTTCTAGATTTCGAAAAGCTAGTGGGATTTTCGAATTTCGAAAGCCTATCGAGTTATGAGCATTTCTGTGGGGTCACTTCAACCTTTCAGAAATCGAATCCTCGTCCCGCATGAAGACCATATTCTTGAAAGCTATTTTCTACATAGTAAGAAAGCTTTCGTCTTTGTTTTTTAAAAAGTTATTGGCTTTTTCAAATTTCGAAAAACTTACCGAATTATAATAATTTTTGTGAACATCCAATTTTTCGCTCCAATGACGTTGGTGCAAAATCAACCTGAGGTCGACTCAACCTGTTCGATGCAGAAAATCATGATTTTTTCACTGTGTATTGATCAATACATGAAAGTTTTTGTGGCAGAATTTTATCCGTACGGGTGGTCTGCTTCGGTTAAAAAGTAATTTTGTTTTCATGAAAAACGAGAAACGAATTTTGTATAGGATCCTTCCTAATCATATCGGCATCACTGCGGAGAAGCTTGCACTTTGCTGTACGATACACAGGGCTTAGATTTTTGTAGCTTCGTTTTTATTATTATATTATTTTTTATTTTTTATTATTTTTCATTATGTTTCCTAGGATGGGAGAACTATTTCCATGAAAATCCCATAGTCCATCATTCGCTTGGCGCTCCGTAATCGACTCGGTGGGCGCTTCAAAAAAAAATTTTTATAAGGAAGGCACTTAAGTCGTCGTCAGAAAGTAATACTCGAAGTTTTATATAATACAGTTTCAATGCACAACTTCAGGTGCAAACGTCGCTCCTTCAGGTAGAAAAATGTGTCGTGTCCATCCGTGAAAAAAAACTGCACAAATTGAACAATGATGACAGGAAGACTGCTACCAGAAAAACTTTAAAGAAAGTGTCGAAAAATAGCATTCAAAAGTTTGAAGAATTTCATTATGCTATCAAATCATGTATTGTTCACTGACCTCTTTTCATTGTTCTCTTCAGTGTCGAAGCCGCACCTGAAGAGAAGAACCTATTAAAGGGTTCAAAATGCACATAAAGCCTTGAAGAAATCAAGAAGTATAAGGAATAAAAGAAAGGGAGGGGGTCGTACGAATTCCACTTCGGAGATGGGAGGAGGGGGGGGGGGTCATGAAATTTCAGCAAAAATGGAACCCCACGCTTGACCCTGGTTCAGGGCAAATCTTCGAACAAGAATGCGGTCGATTTCCGTCTATGTTCCGCTGGCACAGGGCACTGTCTGGTCATCCTTTTCGCGAGAAATGTGCTGTAGGTCGCGGATGAGAGCATGATCAAGGATTATTTCTCCATCCAGATTCACAGAGCAGATAACTTACTTCCGTAGTCTCCCTCTACTGCCTTCTGCTACTCCGGACGAGACTACTTGCAACAAAAAGACACCCTTCTGTGGTACAGTCCACGTGACCTACCCATCAGGTGAACGTTTGACTAGTTTTTCATTGCCGCGCTCGGAAAACCCGGTTTGCCGTACATAATATGTACTTACACGATAGTCCTGTAATCATTCATCCGCAGTTTTAGTGACGTGGTTCGTTCGTTCTTTTTCTAGGCAGACCTCATTCCGAGACAGCAACCCCGACCGCAAACCCTTCTCGTGTACTCGTCATTTTATAGAAGGCGCACAACATTCCTCAGAGTACAGAACGTTCCAAACGAAATTGAACAGCAGTTTTTTGCCTACTCCGCTGTAAAATATGTGGCCACCCTTCTTGCCTTATAACTCATAAGGGAGGGATATCAGACCGCAATGGCACCTTAAGGTAAGATGGATATCATTGGATGCAGCTTCGAACGCTGATTCCAAATATGTGTTCTGGATCTGCGCAGCGCCTTCGGGAACGGAGTTGTGGACCATCTTCAGTTTGCCATATGACAAGTCCTGTGCCTGCGTGGAGAGTCCTCCAATCACAAGAGTGCGATATGAAGTGGGCTGGAAACAGCGAGCAGTGGTGGTGCAGCGGATAGAGAATCGGTATGGAAAAACAGGGATGTCTGTTGTTCGACTCCCCGATGACGCAGAATTTGCGCGCTTCCTAGAAAAGATCCACTACTGCCAACCAAAGTGCTCTATGTAAAAGTGAAACTGAAAAAGGCGCCACACAAGAAAAGGTATGAGATTCACCGGTAAGCTTCCACTCACAAGAGAAGGATCTGAGGCGTATGTCTGAAAAGGGGGAGCGAGTCGTACAATGAGAATCCTCACCCCTCAGGGAGTATAAGAATGCGTTTATTTTTTTGCCAAGTCGTTAAACCCAAGGAGTAGGAGGGTCCTTGAAGTTACAATTCAATACCACGCATCACGAGTTTGGAGGGTTTTGTACGCCCGCGATGCCTATGCCGGCAACCTGCTCGGAGCGCAGTGGAAGTGGTGTTACTTCATGCAAGGAAGGTCGGAGGTTTGGTTCTTGCGAGTTGCTGCACTTTTGCATTTCGACTGACTGGTTGAGATTTGCATGAAGCAGCACTGGGCACAATACGGGCAGCGTATAAAGCAGTAAAAACCGCCCTGCTCGGATTTTCAAAAAAGAGCAGGATGTGACGTCGGAGGTGGTTAAAATGAGAAACGTGGTCTGTGGACCCCGCAAATTAGCCTAAACGGTATCGATACACTCTTACCCTCATCGTTGCCTGTCACCTGAAAATCAGAGGTCTGCTGAAGGTTTTCTAAAACCTAACACCATTAATGTCCGCCGATGCTCGAGTGGTGATCCAGCTGCTCCCGTTGAAGTCGCAAGAAAGGTACTCTCCACTGCGTGCAGCTACAAAATGCGCAGAAGACATCTAAAAATGGTATAGACGTTAGAATCCCCCAAATCTCAACCAGTCGAAATGCAAAAATGCAGCAGCGCACAAGAACCAAACCCCCAACCTTACTCGCACGAAGCAACCCCGCTTCCACTGTGCTCCGAGCCGCTTGCTGGCAGAGGCATCGCGGGCGTATAAGACCCTCAAACTCGCGATGCGCTGTATTCCATTGTGACTTCAAGACCCCTACTCCTTGGGTTTAACGACTTGGCAGAAAAGAAACACATTTTTATACTAATTGATGGGCGAGGATCAGGGTCAAGCGTGGGGTTCGATTTTTGCTGAAAATTTACGCCCCCCCCCCCCTCCGAGGCGGAAATCGTACGACCCCCTCCCTCCTTCTTCCACTGTTTTATTCCTTATATATCTTGATTTCTTTAAGGTTTTATGTGCATTTTGACCCCTTTGATAGGTTCTTATTTTCAGGAGCGGCTTCGACACAATAGAACAATGAAAAGAGGTCACAGAACAATAATACTTTGATGGCATAATAAAGCTGAATACAATTCCAATCATCACTGTTCAATTTGTGCAGGTGTTTTTTCAGGACATCATGGACACGATACATTTTTCTACCTGAAGGAGCGACGTCTGCGTCTGAAATTGTGCTCTGAAATAGTATTATATAAAATTTTGAGTGTTACCTTCTGATGACGAATTAAGTGATTTTCCTGGATTTTTTTGAAGCGCTCATCGAATCGGCTACGGAGCGGCAAACGAATGGTGGACGATGGAATTCCCATAGAAATAATGTTCTGCCATCCTAAGGAAACATAAAAAGTCAAAATGAAGCCTACAAAAATCCAAGCGCTGTGCATCGTCCAACGAAAAAACATGCTTCTCCGCAACGATGACGGAGCGGCAATGACGATATGATTGGAATGGATCGTATACAAAATCCTCGTTTTTCATGAAAAAATTATTTTTGTAAATATCGGCACACTAATCACATGGAAGATGTTACTTTTAGAACCTGTTATTTAAAGCATAGAAAACACATCTACTAAAGCTTTATAAATTTTTCAGGAGCCCCAAAAAATCCCCGAATTACGGCTCTTTCCATGCGGCTACTGCGTTCTTTGACATGATCCATCGCAATTGAAATATGGATGGACTCCTCGCTGGAAAATTTTTTTCTGCCTTCTGAATGACAGAACGACAGAGAGTGGAATTGTACCATATAGAATTTTGAGTCATGCTTAAAATACAGTAAAAACTAAGCTTCTCCGCTGCGATGAATCTCCGCTGAGGATGGATCGCATACAAAATTCTTATTTTTCATGAAAATATTATTTTTCAGCCGAGGCATATCACCCATACGGATAAAATCCAGCCATAAGAATCTCGAATCTTGATTAATTCACTGTGAAAAATCGTGATATTCTGGATAGAACAGGTTGAATCGACCTCTGGTCGACTTTGCACCAACGTCAATGGAGCGACAAAATTGGACGTTCACAAAAATGCTTATAGTTCGGTAAGTTTCCCGATTTTTAAAAATTCCGCTAGTTTTTTAAAAAGTAGATAAACAGTCATTTCTCACCATGTAAAAAAACAATTTCCAAAGGAGATGTCTCCATGCATGGCGGGAGGTCCGATTTTTGAGCGAAAAAAATTGAAGTGGCTTCATAAAAATATTCATAACTCGGCTATTTTTTGAAAATTCAAAAATTTCTAGTTTTTTAAAAAGCAGATAAAAAGGTCTTTTTCGCTATGCAAAACTCTATTTCTGAAATTAGGGTCTTCATGCGCGGCGGGAGGGTGCGATTTGTGGTCCATTTCGCGAAAATACGTGCCGAAAATCGAAAAGTATTCTTTCTTACCATATGTATAAAAATCGATTTCCAAAAAAGGGATCTTCATGTGCGGCAGAGGGGTTCGATTTTCGGCACGTATTTTTGCGAAATGGACCCGAAATGAAACCCCTCCCGCCGCGCATGAAGACCGAATTTGTGGAAGCTGATTTCTACATAGCAAAAAAGGGCTCCTCTTCTAGTTTCTGATGAGCTAGAGATATTTTGAAACTTCGAAGAATTGGTCGAGTTATGAATATTTTTGCCAAGCCACCTCCATTTTTCCCCTCAAAAATCGAACCAACCGCCACGCGTGACGACTCCTTTTTAGGAAAACGATTTTTACACGATGAGAAAGGACGTTTAATCTACTTTATAAAAAACTAAAAGAAATTCGAAAAACTTACCGAGTTATGAACCTTTTTGTGAACGTTCAATTTTATGCTCCGATGACGTTGCAAAGTCGACCGGAGGTCGATTCAACCTGTTCTATCCAGAAAATCACAATTTTTTCGCAGTGAATTATTCAAAACTTCTAGGTTCTTCTGGCTAGATTTTATCCGTATGGGTGATCTGCTTCGGCTAAAAAATAATATTTTCATGAAAAATGAGAATTTTGTATGCGATCCATCCTCGTCATATCTTCATCGCAGCGGAGAAGCACAGTTTTTACTGTACTTTAAGCACAACTTAAAAGCCTATATGGTACAATTCCACTCTCTGTCGTCCTGTCCTTCAGAAGGCAGAAAAGAATTTCCAGCGAGGAGTCCGTCCATATTTCAATTGCGATCGATCATGTCAGAGAGCGCAGTAGCCGCATGTAAACTGCCGTGACACGGAGATTTTTTGGGGCTCCTGGAAAATTCATAAAGCTTTAGTAGATGTGTTTTCTATGCTTCAAAAGGCAAGTTCTAAAAGTAACATCTTCCGTGTGATTAGTGGGTCGATATTTTTTCGGTAAATCGAGACGTCTGATCATATAGAATATCGTTTTAGAGAAAGATAGTTTTATCACTGTGTGTCAAACGGGCTTAAAATTTTATAGGGTACGATTTCACTTTCTGATGCTGTTTCCTGCAAGAGAGAAATTACTTTTCAAGCAAGTCCGTCCTTCGGTTGCCATTTCGTCATCGATTCGAAGAGCGCTTCAAAAATCTTGTAGGGAGAGCACTTAGGTCGTCCTCAGTAATTAACACTTGAAATTTTTTTGTAGAGTGCAATTCTGGAAGTAGATGTCGCGCATCAGGCAGAAAACTACCGTGTCCATGACGTCCTGGGAAAACCTGAAAAAATGAAAATCTCTCATTGACTCTAAATCTGCAGACAGGAAATCTTTATTTTTTACTGCACAGTAATCGACATTAATTTTTTTTTGATATTCAATCCAATTTTTGAACTCCAGGGAACTCAAGCGCTTGTATATCTCCGCATTGTCGTAGTCACACCTGAAAAAAAACAACTTATTAATAGGTGCAAACATCATCTAAAAACCTGAATTTGGAACGAGTCCTCTGTCAAAACCGAAAGAGTACGACCCCCCCCCCCCTCCAGTCGAGGCTACAGTACGACCCCCTTTCGATTCGCGAACCTCAGGCGTGACCATGGCGAGGATTCTCCCTATATGACTCGCTCTCCCCGTCGACATACGCTTCAGACCCTTCCCTTGTCAGAGATGGAAATGTGTTTTCGCCCGAGCATAGCCCTGAAAGATAATGTAAGGTGCTGATCAGGGATGTGCGGAATTTCCGCTTCCATGTTCCGAATTCCGGTTTTAGGCGGTTCTTCGTCCTTCCGTTCCGTACCGTGTTCCGCTCCCTTTTGGGCCAGAAGACGGAACGGAACTCATCACTCATTGATTGTTTTGTACTCCTTCATTCACCTCTTGAACATAAACGAAAGGCTGAAGAAGAAGATTAACTATGTATGCATCGCCTTTTTAGTGATTGTGTTGCTTTCGGTAGTGCATTCTGATGTCGAAGCAGTCTGGTAACCAAATTGTATACTTTTCGCTTTTCTTGAAACGATTTACTACCGAATAATATAAGACCACAAAGGTTTCATTAGTGTTTTAATCAAGAATCAAATCCCTTATCCAGAGCATGCTTAACTTCCCCCTTAGGTCTGGCCTGAAACACCAACTCTAAATCAGATTCCTGTAAGTGGTCCTAGGTTTCTAACATTGCTTTTCATGGTGTACATTGGATCGGAAGGAGGCATGCGGTGTATTGCCTTTCCAACCCTCTCCTTTGTTTTTATTCCAGAGCTTCAGCTACAGCGAAATGATAATATGGTACCCATGCGAACTCAAAGAGTGGGTGCCGTGTCGTGGGTATTGAATGTAAGTGTAACCCTAGCGCTGCCTCCTCCCAATTAGGATAGATCCGGGACACTTAATAGTAGGACCGGTTAAGTGTTATGAGTGCCAAAATCTCTGGCATGTTTGCCGTCAGTTGAGTTTATTGCGTTCAAAACACTTTCTTCGGCACTAGTGCACTTAGTAATCTTATTTAAAATCGGAGACGCAGTGTCTGCGTCTCTGCGTCTCTGATACTCAAATTATCTATAATATCGATCGATATTGACTGTCTGATCAAAACTTCTCCATGCAGTGAAGCCTTTCCGTAACCACCTTAATCACTCAGCACCCACTCCAGTCAGTTAGGTCGGGGAGAAAACCGATACTACCGGCAATATTGATTGATATTAAATGTCTGAGCGATCTTGGATTGCTCCAACACAATTGCGCAACACCCACCCCGATCGATGAAGTCTGAGAGAGAAACGATAGCATCACTCAAACGGTTGATAATATCGATCTCGATCTCAATATTGAATGTCTGGGCGGCCTCCTTACTGCCATCATAATCACGCAACATCCACCCAGATCGATTAAGTGAGAGAAGGAAACGACAGTACCGCTCAAACGATCAATAATGTCGGTCGATATATGTACGATCGACCTTCCGTCGGCCATCAAAACCACGCAACGCTCACTCCGATCGATTAATTCTGGAAGAAAACCAATAGCACCGCTAAAAAATCAGAATCAATTATCAGAATTAATAGAATCAATTCGCCTCTGCGGTCTTGGTGGACGGCTGCGTTTCCTTGCTCTCTGCGCCAAAATCGGCTAAGTCTTCTTTTTATTGTTTTAGGAGATACTTAACCTTTTGTTGTTTGCTAACCTACTGTTGTTTTAGTCCCGTGAGCTTTTGTTTCGTATAGGTTTTGCTCTTTCTGTTCTTCCAAGTGGTCTTCTAGTTTCTGGAGTTGTCATTCATTTTTCGTGCCGATCGGGTCGCCGTTCTCAATCGTTGTCAATATGTCACAGACTCGAGGGCGTCAAAACACTAGGACAAGTGAATCAACTATTGTTCAGCCTAAGATGCTTTCGCAGGAAGAGATTGCTAATGTTCGTAAGTCAGATTATGAATGATATGATTAAAAGAAACAAAGATCCAGTCATAGCCACCAGACTCATTGAGGGCCTGATGACAAAGTTGCCCCAGGAGTTAGCTGAAGCAGGGGACGCAGAGAAACGTGGTCGAAGTCTGGTGTTATCCGGATTGCCAGAATCTGCCCCAGACATCCCTCCCTCTGCAAAACAACAGGAATTAGAAGGTAAGGTGAGCCAAATGCTTGATCACCTTGGTGTTGAATGTAGACCAGTTGAGGTTTACCGCATGGGTAGGCCCAACAACACCCATCGGCTGGTAAAGTTGGTCTTACCCTCGCGGTCTCATTGGACCACCACGCTCGCTAACGCATTTAAGTTTTGTTCCTCCGGTTTCGCGAATGTATTCATACTTGATAACGGCCGCTGAGAGGAAGCAAGAATTCGATATGAGGCAGGAATGTAGGGAACGCAATAAGGCTTTAAAATAGCGCGCCTGGGTGGTTTACCGTGGTGAGATTAGGCGTGTGGAGGACCTGCCAAGGGCTCGTAGTCCGGGAAACGCCTAGCTCGTCACGGACCACCTCATGGCATAAAGTGTTTTCTTTTTAGTGCTCGCAGCTTTGTTAATAAGATAGATCAGTTACATCTGTTTCTGAGTGTCTATAAACCCGAGTTAGTATTCATAACCGAAACATGGTTATCTTCCAAAATTTCCAATTCTGAACCTGTCGATAACCTTCCGTATAGGATTTTTCGAACTGATCGAATGGGCCGCAAAGGCGGTGGCGTGTGCTGCTTAGCAAAAGATACAGTCCATGTATTTGCTGTCGCTCCTTCATCCTACCTCAACTCGGATCTGCTATGCCTCTAAGTGTTTGAAAAAGATTGTTCCTTACCACTCAAATTTGTTTTGGTATATAAGCCACCCAACTCATGTATCAGAGAAGATGAAAACCTGATTGATTCTCTGGAAAGCCTCTGCATTTCAGAGAACCACATAGTCATGCTTGGGGATTTCAATCGTGATATTGACTGGCATTTGACAAAAGCGAGAAATTCGGCAGCAAACAAATTTATATAACTCTTCAATTGCCTTGGATTAACCCAGCAAGTCACAGAACCCAGGCGCAACCACTCAGTTTTGGACATAATACTGAGCTCCACTCCAATTGTCAAAAATGTTTCAATCCATCCACCTTTCGCACTATCTGATCATAACACCTTAACTTTTGAAATCCAAATTTCACAACACGAAATCGTGCGAGTCCCCTTACCAAATTTTATTAAGGCCAACTATCCATCGCTATCAGCCTACTTTAATTCTGTTGACTGGTGGAGTGTATTTCAAGCGTACAGATACGTGGATGACGCTTACAAGAGATTTTGCGATATTATCCGGATTGGCTTGTACAAACACGTTCCAGTAGATTCAAAAAGTCGAGAAATCCGAATGACTCAAAACACATTATGAACCTCTTGGCCCAAAAAGATCGACTTTTCAAATCATTTTCAACAAATCCACTGTCACGGATCGAGTTCAAGAAAGTGTGCTTCAAACTTGATCATCATCTAAAGAGATTCCTGGAATATAAGGTGAAGAAAGCTGCAATGAACTCAAACACAAGTAAGCTTTTCAGTTTGATAGGGAATAAGATTAGACCCCAATCAAGTTTACCAACACTTCGTGACGAAAACGGGAATAAGTACTTAACTCCTGTCCAAAAAGCAGAAGCGCTCGCTTTTTACTTCGCTTCTCTGTTTATTTCAAATGGTAGGTCATCTTTTACTGAAAAACCCTGGATGTCGATATCGACTTAAGTGATAGCAGTGGCCAGTTAAACTCGAACTACGTTTCCGAAATAATGTTCAGCCCTATTGAGGTGCTAAAGGTTTTAAAATCTTTGAAGCCTTCCACCTCTCTAACATCTGATGGTATTCCGCAGGTTATTTACAAAAAATGTGCATACTCTTTATATAGACCACTTTCCATGATTTTTAATATTTCATTATTGTTCATCGAAATTCCTTCCATATGGAAGACCTCGATTGTTACTGCTATTCCTAAAACGAATGAATCGAGTTTGGTATCATCATTTCGTCCTATTAGTATTACACCTACCCCTATGAAAATAATGGAGAGACTTGTTAGAGACAGGCTTTCGGAGTGGTTTATTAAAAAAACCTCCTCAATACCTACACAGCAGCATGGTTTCACAGCAGAGGCCTCAACCATAACCCAACTCTCTGACTGTTTGTACGATTGGAACCTAGCTATCAGCAGTGGCAGTTCAGTTGATGTTATATATTTCGACTTATCCAAAGCGTTCGACAAAGTCAACCATGGAAAACTTATTCGAAAACTTTACAATTTGGGTATAAGGGGACCACTGCTGAGTTGGCTCCAATCCTACTTGATGGAACGAAGCATGTATGTTAAGGTAGAGAACACCTTTTCTGGTTTACATTCATTCCCGAGCGGTGTTCCACAGGGAGGTGCACTTCCCCTCTTTTATTCCTAGCCTACACGCATTATCTGCCAGCCCAGTTAGATACCCATCCTCTCGTCAAGATTCAGATTTATGCTGATGATATTAAAACATATGGTACCTATAACGAATCCAATCAGTCAAAGATCTACGAGGCTCTTTCGCTTTCCATTTCAAAAATGATGGAGCGGGCAACAGCTTGAGATATCCCTGTGAACCTGTCGAAAACATGCGTTTTGCAAATCGGTAATGCCGCTTTCAAAGAGTATAGGTTGAAGGACATGATACTAAAGCAGATAACAGAAATTCGTGACCTTGGTATTCTGGTCTAATAAGATCTAAAATTTGAAATGCACATAAATATGATTGTTCGGAAAGCTTTTGCTGTACTCTTTGCCATATGCAGGAATACTCATTGTAGCAATCCACAAACTTTCATCAGGCTATACAAAGCATACGTTATTCCTATTTTGGAATATGGTTCACAGATCTGGAATCCCTCTACAAGAAAGCTTCAAAGTAGAATAGAGAAAGTCCAGCGAACGTTTACGAAGATCCTAATGTACAGATGTTTTCCTGACCCGGGTTATCCCTGCACCATGCCAGATCACAAAAAGAGATTGGAATTCCTCAAGCTTGACAGTCTACTATTCCGCCGAGTGTTTAACGATCTAGTGTTTGCCTTCAAAATTGTCAAGGGAGAGCCCTAATTGAGGCCCAGCAAATACTGAATTTTTAGGCCATGTAGGGGACGCAACGCTAAGCTACTGATACACAATTTTAAACTGATAAGGAATAGTAACACAAAAATGTTTAATAACATTTTTGTAGATCAGCTAGATGACTTCAGATGCTTCCTGCACCGGTACTTGAATCGCCGGACAGCTCGCCTTTTGGAGCCAGATTGAAGCGAATCGATCTGCAGTCTGCTCTAGAGATTAAGGATTTTAATTGAAAAGTCATATGCTTAAGGCTAAAGTAAATTATTGCTATTGAAAAGTCATATGCTTAAGGCTAAACCCAACTATTGCTATTGCAGATATGTCGAAGCGGTTTCAGTGGCTCTATTTGCTAATTAGATGGCAATTCCATGGACAACCATTAGCAGTTACGCACTTGCTCTTTTGGCGGCTTTATAAATCTGCTTCCCTCTACTGCTTGGGATCTTAGGGAAAATTGTGCTCAGAAATGTCGCTGTGCTATGCCGTGATACTGTTGTGATATGTCTAGCAACAAGGAAACTCTAACTCTAGTTTGTTCTGTTTGTTTGTTTGTTCTTCTTCCTAACCCTAGTTAGTTTCTATTTATTTTATGTTTCCCTGTTTTACCTAGTTTATCTGCTTTGTTGGCCTTTAGATGTTGCCATATAGGCGCATTGTACTAGGGACAATTGAATTGTGTTGAACTGAATTGAATCTTGGGATATCCGCAAATTTCCCATGGATTCAAGCGTTCCAGGCCTTTTTTATTAATGTAATCTAGTGTTGCTATGCTCAGAATGTTAAGTTTATTCTCAGGAGTGTTTAGTGCTGAAGGCTTGTTATCTAATATATTAGTTTTTTATTGAGTTATATTATCCTATTTCTATTTCGTTACGCTTTCTATGGCAGCTGTCTACCTGGCGTTGATGAATCTCTTGGCTTATGAATTATTTTGGGCGCGTGTAGCGCAGTCGGCGGAGGCGCGACTGTCGCGTGCACCCGATACCAGGTTCCTGGTTCGGATTTCCCGCCCAGGCCAACCAAGCCTTCCATCCCTCCGGCGTCGGTGAATTGGTACCAGACTTGTCTGGGAAGGATAAAGCGCTGAATTGTTCATCGGCTGGCCACCGCAAGTCATTGTATGGCCAAATACGCATTCATGTCGCCTCCACGATATCCCGTAGAAGTAGAATGCGCTGGCGCATCCCAGAAGGGATTGAGTAACGCCGTCCTTTATCCTTATCCTTATGAATTATTTTAAACCACGTGCTAGGTAAATTACATACGGCGCTCCATGGGGCCACAGTGTCATGTTCCAATATATTCTATAGTCCGCTTGGAATCGTTCACATACCATTAGAAGCCTCTTCTATAGGACTGTCTAGGGGACATGCTCTTCGTTGGCCCTCGCCGACATGTACGCTGCCCATGTAGGCTGGTTTGCCTAATCTATTTAAACCAGCAGTCTACAAATTTTTAATGGTGGCCTTAAATCCACCGTCAGGTCTTTCAGAAGTTAGGGTTTTTTTCTTAAACTCCTACATATCCATCCTTCCGCACTAGGCACCTCGTACTCACCCCCTTTTTTTCCTCGTCTTTTGGAGTTTTGTTGTCAGTGTTTACAATACTGATATGTGGACGACAATGCTTGCATGGAAAATCTGCCTAGATTGCATGAGAATGTTCTTCGGCTTTTTTTATATGGCGCGTCTTATGGCGTATTCAATAAATAAATAAATAAATAAATAAATAAAACTATCTACAATATCGAGCGACACTGAATGTCTGAGCGACTTTCACTGTGGTTTTGCCAATGCGTAGGGGCTAAAGGAAAAAGTACACGCTAGCAAGAACGCGTAAAGCAAGAAGTGAACGGTGGGGCGCATCGACATCTTCCACCACAGATCACGTGGTCTGAACCGTGTCGCGGCAAAGGTCCCATGATTATGGAACCTCATCAAGTGGGTGTTCTTTGGTGACTACCCGGCAGCGGAAGCATCGTTGTAGTCAACTCCGGCAGCACTGACTGCCTGCGATGCTGGTTCAACAATATACGACGAACGGCTGGGTGTGGTGTCAACGAATATTCCCGTTCGTTTGCAACCGTTGACAGAAATGCACCCGTTGACCGTCAGTGATTCATGTCAGTGTTTACAATACTGATATGTGGACGACAATGCTTGCATGGAAAATCTGCCTAGATTGCATGAGAATGTTCTTCGGCTTTTTTAAATGGCGCGTCTTATGGCGTATTCAATAAATAAATAAATAAATAAATAAAACTATCTACAATATCGAGCGACACTGAATGTCTGAGCGACTTTCACTGTGGTTTTGCTAATGCGTAGGGGCTAAAGGAAAAAGTACACGCTAGCAAGAACGCGTAAAGCAAGAAGTGAACGGTGGGGCACATCGACATCTTCCACCACAGATCACGGGGTCTGAACCGTGTCGCGGCAAAGGTCCCATGATTATGGAACCTCATCAAGTGGGTGTTCTTTGGTGACCACCCGGCAGCGGAAGCATCGTTGTAGTCAACTCCGGCAGCACTGACTGCCTGCGATGCTGGTTCAACAATATACGACGAACGGCTGGGTGTGGTGTCAACGAATATTCCCGTTCGTTTGCAACCGTTGACAGAAATGCACCCGTTGACCGTCAGTGATTCATGCCTTTCCGCTTTATATAATAGGATTGCTCAAATTCGAATTTGGCGAAAAACCGTTATTAGAACGTTGTTCGAAATCGAAGATTGGAAGACTTTTTCGAACATTGTTCGAAATCGAAGATGGCGAAAAAGCATTGTTCAGATATTGTTCGAATTCTAACAATGTTCGAATAATATCAAGAGTCGGCCGACTGAGTAAGGATAGCCTCCGTTCAACTTCAACAACAAAACCCCACGTTCAAACTCGCTCCCCTTCTGCGCATACTGTAATTTGCGGGAACGATGTACGATTTCCTTTCGAGGTTGCTGGCGGCTGACTCTTGATATTGTTCGAGCATTGTTCGATTTCGAGCAATATTCGAACAACGCTTTTTCGCATTCTTCGATTTAGAACAATCTACGATTTCATTTGGAGAGTTCCAATTCGAGAATCGCGAGGTTTTGTTCGAACGTAATTGGAGATCGAACGATGTTCCAACAATGCTTGAGGGCGAGGGATTCGTCAGAGTGATTAGAGAGGGAGTGAGGGAGTTGAATAGAGGTAGTGCGATATTTTGTTCGTTTGTGTTGCACATACCTAGGATGCAAGGGTCCGATTTTTCTAGGTTATTAGAATCCCTGAGCCAAAATTATTAGGCCCGATTAATCGAGATCAAGTCTAGGGAGTATAGATTGTCTGCGCTCTAGCTCTTCGATGAGTCGTGCCGCTAAGCGGAGTTTTCGCCGTCCGCCGCTCGCCGCAAAATTGTGCGGTGGCCTTTAGTAATGACACGAATGCAACGATTTTACCACCGATAAAATAAGCATACTTGTTGTCGAGATCACCTAGAGGACTCCTCCGCCCCAGTTGAAAAAAATCGAGAAATCGGGCGGAATGGAGGAGCTCTAGTCCATCCTAGAACAATAAGTGCTAATGGATCATCAAGGCATGGAAGGAGAAATATCCAGAAGGTGAAATCTAGCCGGGTTCACGTGTTCAGGTTTGGGTAACATCAAAAATGACGCAAAAGATTCGGGGCCTCTAATAGCTCTAATGCGTACAAGTAAACAATTCTTCGCATTTATTTGTTTACAGAAAAGCAACAGATCTCAACAAATCAAGAAATCGTCGTTCTCGCTAAGAATCTACGTTGGCGGACGCATTTTCGAGAGGTCTCGAAAAAAGGTCTGAGCGTTGTGGATCTGCTCTTCAGGAGCATTTATTCTTTGGACGTGAACATTTGGCTCAAATTATACAAAATATGTCTTGCCAGTGGTCGAATACTGCCCGCCGGTGTGGAGCCCGTATCATGCTAAGGACATCCGAGAAATTGTTAAAGTTTAAAAAGTTTTCACCAAAATTCTGTATCTTAGAGTTTTTCGAATGCTTCATATCCAAGGAGGCTCATTGTCCATTCCGGAGAACAGAGAAAGACTCTAATGCTTAGGGCTTAAAACTCTTCACTACCGAAGGATCTCTGCTGACTTACTTTTTGCTTTTAAGCTTCTAAAAGGAGAACTTCGACTACGGCCATCAAACTACTGGCGCTTTCGACCATCACACGGGAGACGTGGATGCTTCAACTTGGACCATCACTTTTGGGGCCGTTATCAACTAGGATTGTGCCATAATTCTTGTGTGGTTCGCTGTACGAAGTGGATGGACCGTATTCCTTCAGCTCAGGCTCCAAACGTCCTCACAATTCAATACTGCGCTTAAGAAAATAGACATTCTCTCTGCTATTGGTATCCCTGATGTGTGGCTGGTGTTGGCTAGTACAGTTCTGTACAGGAGCATTCCGAGTTCTGGATGGCGATGTCCGTTCCTCCACGTGGTGCCACTGGAAACTGCCCGCTCTGCGAGCTAAGCCGAACACGGAGATTCGAATGCAGGCGACAGGCGCTTGTGACAGGCCGTCCTACGAACACCCATTCCACATCACATGGTTGATGACGTTACATGAGTATCGAGATAGTGCTACGGCGTATGCGGGAGCCGACGTGCACTCGCAGAGCCCGGCGAGTGTGAGAAGTATGCGAGAGTCCCTGATGCGAGGGCATCGGGGGGCAACTGAGCTAGTCCGAAAGTCCCGTAACTTAAGCAGGACCCGCGTGGCAACGCTGAATGTGGGTACGTTGACGGGCCGCTCGTACCAATTGGTTGAAGCACTGGAGCGTAGAAGAGTTGATTTCTGTGCGGTGCAGGAGACGAGGTGGTCCTACCGCAAGTCAAGGGACATAGGACGTGGCTTCAAGTCCGTTCTATGTGGAAGTCCCAGGACCACCAGTGGTGGAATAATCGCCTCCGAACGATTTCGTAACTCGATTGTAAGCGTTGAGCGCTTTGACGATTGATTGATGAAGATCGTTGTCGCCGCTAAGGAGCAACTCTATCAATTCTTCTCTGCGTATGCTCCGCAGACTGGCTGCTCCGATCAAGCCAAGGATGAGTTTTGGAACCTGCTTGATGAGAAGACAGCAGAGGTGCCGTCGAAAGATCTCATCATAGTCGCTGGTGACCTTAATGGGCACGTAGGTACGAAAGACGGATACAGCTGTCATGGTGGTTTCAGATACGGACGTAACGCCGATGGTGAGCGCATTCTTGATTACGCGGAATCGCATAACCTCACCATAGTGAACACCGTCTTCCGAAAACGCGACTCGCACCTTATCTCATACTACAGTGGGAGTACCAAGACTCAGATAGACTTTGTCCTTGTGAGAGATCGCGACCGAAGTCTTGTCACAGACGCGAAGATCGTCCCGTATGAGACGGCAGCCCCACAGTACCGACCGCTGATCTGCACTCTGAAGATCGCCCTCCGAGGCTGAAGCAGATCGAGCGATGCGGTGCTGCAAGAATCAAGTGGTGGCGAATGAAATAGAACGAAGCAGCTATGATTTTCTCGCGTGCGGTTACCGACAGTCACGACTGTCGACGAAACTTGGAAGAAAGCGACCGACGCGATTCGTCAAGCTGCACAGTCGGAACTCGGCATTACGAAGCCTGGGCGACGGAAGGTCGACAAGCAGGCATGGCTGTGGACAGATGACGTGAAAGCAAAAGTGCAAGAGAAGAAGTCCCTTTATCACGCGCTTCTCGGCGAAAAGACGGCCGATAACTGGCCGAAGTACCAAGTAGCCAAGAAGGCTGCAAAGAAGGCCGTGGCTGTTGCAAAAGCCACTCATTATGGAGATGTCAACGAGACGCTCGAGTCCCGCGATGGTGAGCGGTATCTGTACCGACTTGCAAAGTTTCGCCATCGGCAGACCGAGGATATTGAGAAGTTTTTCGGCATCAATGATGAGAATGGCCGTCTTCTTATGGACCGCAAGAAGGCATTGAGGCGATGGCACGATTACTTTGAGGAAATCTCTACAGTAGAATTTCCTCATCCAGCCATCCCTTCTACGGCTCCAACCCACGTCCCCGTTCAGAAGATCACCGTGGAGAAGATTGAAGTGGCTCTGAAGAAGATGAGGCCAGAAAAAGCGACTGGGCCCGATGACGTGGCAGCTGGAAGTCCAAATACTGGTACCCTCCTGAGTATTTGGCGAAGTTCTTTAATCAGGTTGTGGCGGAGAAGAAAGTCCCTGAGTGTTGGCGCCAAAGTACGACGATACCGATTTGGAGAAGAAGGGCAGCCCACAGACTGCTCCAATTACCGTCCGATTCGCTTGCTTTCGCACAGCATGAAGATCTTCGAGCGAATTGTCGATAGACGAATTCGAGACATCGTTCCGCTTTCCAGCAATCAGTGCGGCTTCGTGGCTGGCCGTGGCACCGTTGATGCCATACATGCAGCCCGCCTCCTGATAGAGAAGCATCGCGAGAACCAGAAGCCAGTGCATATAGCCGTTCTCGACTTGGAGAATGCCTTTGACCGCGTACCGCGTGAAGTGATGTGGTACGCCCTGCGACGACATGGAGTTCCTGAAGAGCTCATAGAGTGGGTGCGAGTCCTCTACTCTTCCCCAAAGAGTAGAGTTCAAGCTGCAGCCGGAACCTCGATGGAGTTTCATATCTCTGTCGGAGTACACCAGGGTTCTGCGCTTTCCCCACTCCTCTTTGTTGTCGTCATGGATGCCATCACACGAGGTCTTCTGAAGCCCGTCCCCTGGACGTTGCTTTATGCCGATGACGTGATGCTCGCTAGCGAAGATAAAGGTGAACTTCAGCGAGAGGTGCAAGCTTGGTGTGATCGCTTGGAGCGGTTTGGACTCAAACTGAACGTGAAGAAGACCGAATATCTAACGACGGACGTTACTGAGTCCAGCTCCATCAAAGTTAACGGCATCGAGCTTCCACGCACTGCGGTCTTTAAGTACCTGGGATCAGCAGTCGCGTCTGACGGCAAACTGATGGTCGAAGTGAATTCACGCGTGAGTGCAGCTTGGTCCAAGTGGCGCTCGTTGACTGGCGTGCTCTGCGACAAGAAGATACCAGAGCGCTTTAAGTCGAAGATCTACAGAGCAGTCGTCCGGCAAGTAGCGATGTACGGCGCTGAGGGTTGGTCAGCGACCAAGGAAGTTGAAACGCGCCTCAGCGTCATGGAGACGAAGATGCTGCGCTGGATGGCTGGAGTCACGCGCCTGGACCGCATCCGAAACGAAGCTATTCGGCAGAAGTTCGGTGTCGCGCCGATAGCTGACAAGATGCACGAAGCTCGCTTACGATGGTACGGCCACGTTCTGCCTGGAAAGAAAGACAGCGTCCGCAAGATAGGCCTTAACTTCGAGGTAATAGGAAAACGGCCTAGGGGGCGCCCGAAGCAGCGATGGGCTGATACGTTGCATATGGACTTGAAAGTAGCTGGTGTCCACCCTGATCTAGCTCTGGATCGGGAAAGGTGACGTCATGACACCAGAATAGCGGACCCCACCACGAAGCGGGACAAACGTTAAAGAAGAAGAAGAAGAAGAAGAAGAAGAAGCAGCATTCCGAGTTCTATGCTTCTGTTCATTTTCGGTTTTTTTCTTCAATACAAGGCGTCCAGCATCTAGGCAAGTTTCTGGGTAGTTTAGTTGGGGTAAATTAATTTGGTGTTTCCTTCTAACCTAAACA
The DNA here is from genome assembly GCA_947396885.1 of Heligmosomoides polygyrus polygyrus. Classification (NCBI taxonomy): domain Eukaryota; kingdom Metazoa; phylum Nematoda; class Chromadorea; order Rhabditida; family Heligmosomidae; genus Heligmosomoides; species Heligmosomoides polygyrus. Next base: position 46,462,141 of record OX377203.1, read on the forward strand.
GTACATGCTATGCTTTTCAAACCCATCAACTCAACATATGACTGGGTACGCCTCCTAGGCTCAGCAGTGGTGCCAGGCGAGCTTAGTAGTTATCGTTATGCTTCGTTTTTTCGCTGGTAAGCTCCTAGGAGTTTCATCAGGGGAGGGCCCCACCAATCTCTTATCATTTGGTATGCGCTGTCAGCTTTTGGATGTTTCTCATTGTCAGCTTTTCGCTACTAGAAAAAAGCATATGCTAATTCTATTTTTCTCCTTAGTACAGAGCGCGTAAAAAGTATTGACGCACTAAATGTAAACGTTAGAAATGACAACACATAACAAAATTTAACAAGTTTATATACAAAATGTCAACAGTGATCTAGCGAACATAATAGCATCACTTGTATTTTACTTTGCTGCGAATACAGGAGCGAAAACGCCGAGGAAAGGCATCGGCGGTGCACCGCAAGCCCACGCCGATATCGTTCTGTGCTTTGACCAGATCATCCTTCACTGACTTCATAGTTTTGTGGGAAGTAGCTCAAGCCTTGTTCTCCAAAACTTCCCATATAGAGTAATTCAGCGGATTCGAATCTGGTCTATACAGAGGTCATTCCTCTGCCGAAATGAAGTCCTTCAAGTTGGCACGGCACTAGTCCTGAACGATCCTCGACTCTGCGCAGAAGTTTAATCCTTAAGGCCTACTCTCTTACTCTCGAGGTGATATTCGAGCCAAGGAACCAGTTGCTTCTTTAGGACATTAATGCAGGTAGTTCTATTGATTTATCTTCACTCCTGTATCCACGAAAACGAGAGGCGCTTGTGATGAACGCACAAGCCATGATACTGGCCGGATGCGCCTCCCTTGCAACGAGCCTTCCGCCAGATTTAGCGCTTTTGTAGGTCCTTGAAGAGTATGTAACACTTCTACAAGTGTAAAAGTGCAAAGGTGTCAAGTCACTGAAGGTCAAAGCATAAAACGAAATCGAGGAAAGGCATCGACTTGCGGCGCACCGTAGCCCACATAAAATACAAGTGATGCTATTCTGTTCGCTAGATCATTGTTGACGTTTTGTATATAGACTTATTAAATTTTACGATGTGTTGTTCATTCTAACGTTTACGTTTAGTGCGCCAACACTTTTTACGCACCCTGTAATTGATTTTGACCGGTCCCCGCCTCTTATATATAAAATTAACGTTGTAAGCAAGTGCTCAGAACGCTTACGTCCTTCAGTATTATATTAGCTTTTTCTCTAGTTTTCGTCATTTTTGAGATTGTCCTTGATGTGTTCTCCGATGTATTAGCGCGCCCTTTGGCGCATAAATAAAAATAAATAAATAAATAGAAATCTAACAGCTTGCAAGGGTATGAGAGCGACCAACACAGAACAGTGGCAGTGACTTGAATTAAAAACTTGAAAACGCCGGGAAATTTTGGCCCGACTTGGTAGGTGTCGCGACGCTGGGTGGCGCCTCGTTACGCATCGGTGGGCGAAGGCCTCATCCTGCGCCGTGAACGTGGGTTGGCTACGTATGCGTCCCGGCTCGCTACGAGCTCGCCTATGGCCACGACCACCTGCTACGATATTACAGGCCCTGCGGACCCAAAGTCCCGTTATACGAAGGCTAAGGAGCGCTTATCCCTACGCACCTATGCTTGCCCGCTTCCTGCGGCCCCGTCCTGCGTGGACTAGTTGTTCACATTCACTTCTTTTCTTCTTCTTCAAGGTCTATCCAGCTTCGTACCGGGGTCCGCTATTTTGGTGTCATGACGCCACCTCCCCCGATCCAGCGCTAGATTAGGGTGGACACCAGTAACCTTCAGGTCCATATGTAACGTGTCAGACCAGCGTTAGGCCGCTTTCCTACCACCTCAAATTTAAGGCTTATCTTGCAGGCGCTATCTTCCTTTCCACGCAGAACGTGGCCGTACCATCGTAAGCGAGCTTCGCGCATCTTGCCCGCCATCGGCGCGACACCAAACTTCTGCCGAATAGCTTCATTTCGGATGCGGTCCATGCGCGTGACTCCAGCTGTCCAGTGCAGCATCTTCGTCTTCATGACTCTGAGGCGCGTTTCAACTTCCTTGGTCGCAGGCCAACGCTCAGCACCGTACATCGCTACCGGCCGGACGACGGTTCTATATATTTTTGACTTCAAGCGCTCTGGTACCTTCCTATCGCAGAGCACGCCAGTCAACGAGCGTCACTTGGATCAAGCTGCACTCACGCGTGAGTTCACTTAAATCATCAGATTGCCATCAGATGCTACTGCTGATCCCAAGTACATGAAAACCGAAGTGCGTGGGAGCTCGATGCCGTTAACCTTGATAGAGCTGGACTCATTAACGTCCGTCGTTAGATACTCGGTCTTCTTCACGTTCAATCATAGTCCAAACCGCTCCAAGCGATCACACCAAGCTTGCACCTCTCACTCGATTCACCTTTATGTTGGCAAGCGAGCATTACGTCGTCAGCATAAACAGTGTCCACGGGGCTGGCTTCTGAAGAACTCGTGTAATGGCGTCCATCACAATCTCTATCAGGAGGCGTGTGGCGTGTATGACATCAATGGTGCCACAGCCAGATACGAAGCCGCACTGATTGCTGGAAAGCTGGACGATGCCGTTCACATTCACTGCGTGTCCGATAGACTGACGCCTTGCTAGCATAGCTCCCGTCTGCGAGTTTGCACGGCCATTCACTCCTACATATCGATCAATCAATAACACATACACACGCTTTGAGGTATTGACGGATATACCGTATTTCACCTTCGACATAGTACACGGATACTGTTATAAATGTGTATTCGATATGTACAATATGCTACATGAGGTAGAATTCCCTACGAGTAAAAGGAAGGGAGAGCCACACCCAGTTCCTACGGTGGGACAGAACCTCGTAACGATTCACGCGTTGGGCTATCACAGTGGAGTGTCACGTGTGTGGACAGCCCTAACTGTGATAGGAGTCGATGCGCGGTTACCTGACGACGCCGCTACGGCCGATTACTCGCGGAAGCTGCGACGACCCCGACTCCTGTGGCTGACGGTGGCTCGGCGTCCTGCGGCTGGTATTGGTCGATGGACGAGGCAGACTACGGACAGTCAGGACGTTCGCTGCGGAGAGAGCCGACGAGGACGACGTAGTGAATAGAGGTAGCGAATAATCGGCGCAGCGGACCGAGGCTAGACGACGGCGAGGAGCCCTGAGGGGTACGGCTGAAGAAGACGCTGGTTGCGGATGACGAAGTCGACGACAACCGGCTACGAGTCCACTGGTGGCTGCGACGACGGAAGACGACCACAACTGGCACGTCTCGGGCGCAAGAGGACACGCACCTCTGCGGCCTATCACGAGTGAACCCCAATAGTCGTACGCAAGTCACGACAGTAGGTACAGAATTTTCGTTCAAATGTGAGGGAATCATGGGTGTCGCGATTTTTTTTTGCTAAATTTTCTCGACCAGCTTCTTTAAACAAAATTTTCTACAACTATGAACGATTCTTATATCAGAATGCTTCAAGAACCAAGCACGCGGTGGTAGGGTGAAGGAAAACATCATTTCTTTATTAGCACATCTATACAACAACCAGCAACAAAGACTAATAAATTAGTAAGGTTCTTAGAGCAGCAACACATTGCAGAGACCAGCTGAGGACAAATTTTATCAACAAAAAGGAACAGTCCTGGACGGCTATCCATCATCTGGTGATCGAAGATCATCACATGAACAGGACCTTCCAAGAGGGAGAGGAATTCAAAATTTTCTGGAAAAAATATTTAAAAAAATAAAAATAAAAAATGAAAAAATATTCGGATATTATTCGAAAACTTTCCAAAAGGACAGAACTTCCGTTTCCATCTAGATCATACCACAGGTGAAGAAAGGTACTAAGAGTTAAGTCGCGAGAGATGACGCTGTGCAGATGTTAAGCGGCTCCTGTCTAAATTGGTAAGCTCAAGAACAGCTCAGAGCCTTCCAAAATTAAGTTACTCCCACTAAAGCACAGTGGACCGCGTTTTGACTGGGTACGAAACATGTGGAGTACGTCAGGTAAAGCGGCAGAAGGGTTCCCGACGTTGTTCGAGTTCTGCTCTGGGGAGGTAGCACTTGGGACAGAGAGGGAGAGAGCGGAAGGTGGATGGGATACATAAGCCCGCGTATCGAAGACAACAGGGAAGCAGGTTTTGAAAGTGACAGACCGACCAAACAGGGATACTATCAGGGATGAGCGGATAATAAAATTTTGAAACCCGGATAATGGATAACGGATAATTTTTCCCAAAAATGGCCGGATAACGGAAAAACGGATAACGAACAAACAACAAAAATTAAAACTAATTTTAAACCATTCTTTCTCTAATAGTAGGTCGGGATTTGTAATACCGTCCTCGTCACAGGTCAAGTGAGCAACTTTTAACCTTCTTATCGGTTTTTTCTTCGAGGTGCGAAGTGGCGCACTCTGAGAAGGCGCCGACTTTCGCATGCACTCCGAATCAATGTTCTTGGTTCGGATTTCCAGTCTAGGTATCAGGATTGCACGGGAATGTTAATGCACTGACTTGTCCATCGGCTCGTCACCGCAAGTCATTGCCCAAGTACGTATACCAGTATTGAGCCTGCAGCTCGTCAACAGCTGCTCCTACTGCTCAGCAACTACCCGTAAACCTATCAGCCTCAAAACGTCTGGTTGGGACTTCGTTGGACACGACGGTTTATTGACCCTTCGGCCCCATTAGAAAAGAAAATACTAATCTTGCTTATTACACAGAATAGAGTAAGGGAAGATCCTCAAAACGACTGACGTAAGCATTCTCCGCTGCCCACCGCATTAGTGCTATTCCCACTCCGAAGTGTCTAATCTGCAGAAAAATTGATAGTCGATCGGTTATTCGGTCAATCGATACTGTTATCTTGTTCTAGAAACTGTCTGAATCTCTTTATACTGGAGTATTTCCTGCAAGCGGGAGTAATTCTCTCGAAGAAACTGTCGTGTGACTCCCACCCCAATTGGTCAAATTTGGGCTAAAACCGATAACTGTGGTCGAAAAATCGATACCATCGATTAATATTGGTCTCCTCATCCGGCATAATCATAATCGCACCCTGGATGGTCAAATCGTGGTGTTGAACGACAACTCCGATCGAAAATTGATACTATCGATCAATAGTGGATGTCCGTTCGAATACTTCCACTCATTCGTCCAACCAACCTGGTCATTTTCCGCTAATTTTGGTTCGTTTTCATCCACTGCACATGAGGATAGCCTTGACAGGTTTTACATGCACTACGGGTCACCTTTACACGTTTGACATGTTTCACTGGTTCACACAGGTTTGTGACACTACATACACACACAAGGACAGAGGACTAACGCTTTTATATACAGTAGTATAAGATAGGATAATAAAGTACTGGCTCTCCACCCACCACACGGAAGTTATGCACATGCCAAACATAGTTTCAATGAGCTAAAAGATCGTGTACATAGAAGATGAATATCTGGCACATCCTTAAAACGAAGTGATTCGTACGAAGGTTTATTCCTTTCTCCTCTAACCGACAGGTTTTTTTCCAGATGGTACATTATGCTAGAAGGAATTTTGGCGAAGACCCCACAAATAGAAATGAGCAAGGCAGTGTTCTGCATTTCAGAACGCGCTATGAGCAGGTTGATAGTTTGGCCTAATTATGCCATAACAGAACTAAGAAGGGAGGCCCATGAACTTCCCCCAAAGATTCTCAACGTGACCTATATGGCCTTGTAGGGTATCGGACGAGGATCAAAGAACTGTGCTTCGTTTTTGCTACAGGCCACTGGGTGGTCCGAAAATGGCAAAAAAATTGTACCGCTTCAGGGCGGGCTGACAAGGCAAAAGTGGCACCTGGAGTGGCCCTGTCGTGCTCTGAACTTAACTTACAAAAGGTTTGGAGCTCAAATTAAGGTTTAATTTAGTAATCTTCTACGTTTCCTAAACGAAGCTGCAGTGAAGCAGCTTCAAGCGATTCATTCGCTGCCGCTCGCGGTAGCGACTGGATGGCCGAGTGGATAGCGAGGCGGACTTGCGGGAGAGGTCGAGGGTTCGATCCCGGGGTGGGGTTTCTGCGTCCCTAAGTGGCGGCTGTTAGCGTTTACATTTTGGCTCCGGTAGGGTACCTTCTCTGCGTCCTAACCCCGTTTTCAACTTATCGTCAGATGTGGAAGAAGCTGGTTTTGTTGCATGAAGCGATATCTCGCATCCATTAAACGCTGCTGCTGTCTCGCTGAGGAAGGTTCCGTTAGATACTATCCCCATATGACCTCTTTGGTATGTTCTCAATTACTTTTGGAAGTGTTTCTCACTGTCACCTCATTCGTGAACAAGATCGACAAGCATTGGTTTGACCCATCATCAAGACATGTTTATTGCTCCTCGGATTTCCTCCTACTTTCCTCATAGACTACTTTTTATTCTTCTCGCAACTTTCACTATTTCAGCTAACTGTTCCCAAGTACTGCATATTTTATCCAGCTCCGCAGAATAACCGGCACCGCTGCCTTTCACGACTCCAGAGGTCGAGGAGAGTTCGAAAGAAAATTTTTCGCTCAAACATCGCTCAGGGAGTTAGTTAGGGTGCTGATCACGAATATGATATCTGTTTTTAGAATTTTGGTCGATTACGGTAGGTTACGGTAGATATGGCTGACTAAAGCTGTGCACGTTAGTGGGATCGCTTTCTTCTCCAATTGTCAGACATATTTTCCAACCTTTGACTTCAACTTTGATAAAAAGTAGTACAAGCAAAGTGATAATTTAGAAAAAGAGTGACAGATTCGTGATCAGCAGCTTAAATAGTTCCCGATAGGGAGATTCCAGGTGTCACTTACGCCATATCAACCCGCTCTGAAGTGATGCGACTTTTGCCATTTCCGGACCACCCACAGGCCCATAGCAAAAACGAAGCACAGATATGTGATCCTCGTCCGATGCCCTACAAGACCATATAGGTCTTGTTGAGAATCTTTGAAGGAAGTTCATGGGCTTTCCTTGTAAGAGAAGGCACCGAGCTAGAATTGCAAACGTATCTCGGCTATCAGTGGAAAAAAAACACAAAACGATTTTCAAAACTTGTTCTTATATTCAACTAAGTAATCATAAGGGTGCCAGATTTTGTTGTTTGTTATGCGGCCAAAAACCCCGCATAACGAACAGCAAAACAGATAGGCCAAAACCCGCCGGAAACCAGATAACGGTTAACCCGCTCATCCCTGGATACTATTCTTCCGCGGAGAGATACCAGTTGCGAGTTGGCTACTCTGTTATATGCAGCTGTTTGGAAAGCAACGCGTTTCTAGGAACAGCGCTATCGCATTCGAATAAACTTCGTGAAATTCCCTTTGGATGGCTCCAGCGAAACCTCAGGGAAACACCGCCAACCTCCACAAACCTGTACAAGTGACAGCCGTGACACTGCTCGTCTGGATAATGTAAAACAAAGTCCACTGGATGGGGAAAGCCACACCAGTCACCCAGGTCAACCACTACACCACGACGATGAGATGCCGCGGAAAGAGTTCAATGTGTATTTAGCCTATACCAGTTGCGTAGGCCAGCAAATAAACAAGTCTCGAGTTTTCTCAACAGTTTGCTGACCTGGAGTGAAGCGCGCCAAAATCCGTGCAGACACAAAACAGGCGGCCATGCTCAGCAGACAGAGGTCGTTGGGAAATGCCGCACATTGAGATGCTGCTTTCTAGCCATATAAAACCTCTTCTTCGCACTTCATTAGGTGGTCGTTAGCCCCAAGTTGCTTAAAATCAAACTGCGTAACCGAATGAAAAGCTTTTGGCCATCAGTGCGGTGATAACAGCTCATGTTAGGCCTCCTGCAAACAACCGAAGCACACTTCTGGAAAACGGGAGTGGCGCAATTGCAGGAGCAGGCAGTTACAGAAAAAAGCTGTTCCACTGATCCAGAATGCGACAACAATATCTCGTAGTGATGTACGCCATCCGGATACGCTAACCATGCTCATAAGATGATTATCTTACAAGCCCAGGTAGTCGTCTAAGCACGATGCACCATGAAGTGGAGGTAAAATTATGCGAACTAACACTCGAGGCGTATAAAGTTGCCGCCTACGGTTTTCACTAATATCGGCGATTAGATGAAGGCAATAGTCGGCCTCATCCGAAGCAGGCACACGAAGAAGGCTGCAGTCTACGAGCTAGAAGGTCGGGTCGATTTCGGTCGTACCGCTGTATCTTTCAGCTCTCCGGTTACCATGGCCAGTGCTCCGCGAACAGCCTTCTTCTCCACTGCAACAATGATGTGAGAATGCTTCCTACTGTTAACAGGACAACTCCAAACTCACCTCCGGATTCCACCGTTCTCAACAGGCCGTATAATTCGTTCCTTCGATATTTTATTAAGAATTTCTCACATGAGCGAATACTTCGACCTGCAAATACTCAGGGTTGCCTGGCCATTGCTCGACAACTACAGATAACTGCGTGACTAACCAATAACAAGGGATCGGAGAACAACGTCCGCCCCGTCCAACTTCGTTATGAAGGGCAGCACACTAGTCACGAACTTCTCGCTTGTTGCATCCACACGAATCAGCGCAATGTCCCCATCAACCACCTTCACCTAACAACGGCATGAGCTCTTTTTATACCAGTTAACTCTTCAGGAGATTCATCAAGCTGCGCCACTCACTGCCAGTCCCGATCTGCAGGCTGCGAATCCGTAGTCACCGTGGAACTCTGCCACAGTTTCCGCAACAGTTGTAAAGAGCTTGGTAGGAGTCAGCGAAGCAGTACTGCAAGTGATGCAGTGAATCTCCAGCAGGACGTAGCGGCTCTTAGATTTTACCATCAGTCTGAAGTAACTTTTAAACTTCTTCAAGCACGCAATTCACAAAAGCTATGCGGCGATCACCGAAAAACTTCCGACGCATTTGTTTCAAGGACTCTTTATTGCAGTTCCAATACATACAATACAATGATACAACAATGGATAAAAAAATATTCGGTACAATTTTAATAACATCAACCAACTTACAGCAGCAATACGACTTTAAATCTACAACTGGACCTATCAATCTATGTCAGCACTGACAGTGCTTGAACCACCTCGGAAATGGAATGGTATCTTTGATGTTCGGTATGCCCAGCAAGAACTGCAGCAGCCTCTCGAAACCCAGACCAAAGCCGCCTGATATCGGCTTGCCGCGTTTCCTCAGCTCCAAGTACCTGAAAGTGGAACAATTAAGCGCAAGGTATGGTTCTTTAGGATGAGGATGTGAAACACCTTCCGGGGACCCAAATACAAAACAGTAGAAAATCGATTCGGAGAATGCAGTTTGCTAGAATTCCGTTGCCTTCCAACAGCGCACTTCCTAGAGCTGGAGTTAAATACAACAAAGCTAGCTTCAGCTCTTGAAAGCGGTTTACTTTTGAAGAAAACATGCACTTCTTGACGCTTAAAATTAGCAAAAATAGACTCAAAAAACATGATAAAGTTTCTATATAATAATTCCACAAACTGAAGGTAATTATTCCAAAAACTGAAGGTTAATCCAAACCAGGTGATGTTTTCGTTCCGCTTCTGTAGGGTTTCAAACGATGGCTCCCTTATCGAGCCGCCAGCGATTTCGCCAACTACAGGGCAAAGTAGATCAAACGATTCCGTCTGAAAAACCGTACCATAACGAAATGTTGTGTTAAGGGCTACACAAACACCCACCAGCCCATCGTCGGCCGAACGCAGCATGTAAAAAGGCTTCTGCTTCGTTGGAAAATGTGTAATAAATACTGGAGAGTTGTAATGGTTGACCTAAAATGGAATCGCACAAAGCTGAAGAAAGCCGCTTGGCAGTGCAATTTGTGTTGAAATTCTAGGAGAAACAAGGACTTCAGCCTAAAGAACTGGAGCTATACAGAGGATGTCAGTAGCACGAAAGAGCCCACAATGAGCAGAGGGCAAGCGCGAAACGGACGCGACGACAAAAGAAGGACAATGCGAAGCTTGTACAAGACACATAATTGTCCAAAGTGACGTCCAAGAACTGTAAAAAGCATTCAGGAGAAGGAGACGAACCACTATGCAGCCTGATGCTCTACAGAAGTGCGCTACATGCTAGGAAAGTAGCCATGCAATAGCGACTTGCAGTATCATACTTATTGGCAAAGGAAAGACGAGACGTCACGAATATCCATGATTATGTTTTTTCTTCTTTTCAAGTGACTAACCAAATACGCTTCGTTTTGTTTGTTGAATCCTCTTCCTGTTAGCTTTTGATTCTTATCAACAAGTAGCTGATGAGCCTCAGCATAAGAAATCCTAGGGAAAGAAGCACCATCGACAACCCTCCGCACAGTTTCGAGATGACTCTAAAAAGGGGATATTAAAACGGAGATAAAACCCTTCAAAACAGCACATTTTGGTCCGATGCAATTTGAAGGCAACGAGGAAAAGAAAACAACGGGATTGTAGTGGTGGAGCCGACATCCGTCAAGCCCAGCGAAACAAAGTTCGCAGACAGAAACATTTCCTTACACTTCAGTAAGTTTCAAATAAAGTACCTCTGAAGACAACGGTGCCATGGCGAGCAGATCCTCTGCCACGTCTGGATCATCTATAACGCTTCGAGCGAAAGACAACAACATATCCTCGGTCACCACCAACAAGTCCTCCAGCTTCTTAAAAAAAAAAGAAGTGCTGCAGATGTGAAACGATATGAGCAGACCAAACATACATCACAAAACGCCAGCTCAGCTTCTATCATCTTGAACTCCGTGAGGTGGTTTCGGCTCTGTTGCTTGTCTGCTCGGATACCAGTGCTGACAGTGTACACTCGTGAAATTCCACTGAAATGACAAGAAAGGTAAAAAAACATTTCACCCAGCGAGGCAGTACAAATTTCTTTAGAGCGAATTAGAGAATTCGAAAAAGCCTGATCTTAGCTCCGATACAAATGAGCAAGCTCTTTAGAAACCAAGCGCTTTCCCACAACTCAGAGGCAGCAACTCAGAAGCCTCGTTCATGCACGAGAAAAAGGAATTAGATGTGCCTTCGTGAATGGATTTCCACGCAATCCCAGAAAGATGCACAAGCATAGCTAACTCATAATGTCTATGCACACGTCCAAAGATTACAAGCGCTTAAAGTACATGAAAGGTCAGTGGATTACTCAACAGATTTTCCAACCATACGAAAGACTAAGGACTGTTCCACTGTGCAGTTCTTCCTGTGCTAAGGCAGCCGTCAGAAAACTGAGCACTGCGAAAGCGGAATGAATACACGACCTGTGTCCCACAATAAGGAGTCGAGATGGCGATGTTCGGCGTGAAGCCATTCACGCAAGTGAAAAGTGCCTACGGAGAACTGAGTTTCGTCGGTGTTCGAGGATTAGTTGTCCGGGTTAGGATGTCGAACATTGGATGGGCCGACCACGCAGCTAGTTTAGTTGGTACGCGTTGGAGGGGATCCCTAATTAACTGGATTCTCCAGGATGCCCAAACAAGACGCTAAAAAGGAGCGGGTCACAGGGGTATGACGCTCTTGTGTCTCGTCAACGCAGAAGGGTTGGAAAATAGTTGATACCAGCCATCCCGCGCCGTACTATGGCTCATCCGTTTCGAGAGCGGGATCCACGCCTACTCTGCCACTTGAGCCGAGTATTGGGCTATCCTATATAGAAGGAAATATTGAAGGAATTCGTTCGCTAATTGTGAACTGGCTGTCGAAATGACCGCTACCGCATTTGCTGGCTGAAAGATGATGGACGTCGACGCAGAGCTCGAACTATGGAGGGAGAAGTATTGTGCAGAGAATATTTAAGCATGCACAACCGTGGAATACTCGGAAACCCGTCAGGCGAGACAATGGGAATCAGTCTATGAACACCTACGTATATCTATATCAACGAGGGAAGGATACAACAGGTGGCTGTAATGCTTGGAGACAAGATGTGCAGTTCGAATTTACAAAGGGGCAACAACTTACAAAATATTCCTGGGGCCAGATTCGTCAACCGCTTACCGCCCTCTAACGGTAAAAATACCGCCAAATACCGCTGCTGATGAATGTCATATCAGAGGATTTGGCGGTATTTTCACTGTTAGAGGGCGGTAAGCGGTTGATGAGTCCGGCCCCTGGAACAAGAGGAGCGCACAGCAGAGTGGAGCGAAGCTTTGGCTATCCCTTGTATCCCAGTTTGATTCAAAACTTGGGTCCCACCCGGCGGAGAACTGGTACTAGATTTGTTAGAGGAGACAAAACACGGACTCTTCAGTCGGCTGACCATAAGTGAAGGCTGAATACCCATTAAAACTGCCTTTACAATAGTTGCCGGAAGTACAGTTCGTTACTCCTTTTGTCAATATTCGTTCCAGATGCGGAATATGCATATACAATTTTCAAAGCCGCATCTGATGACGCACACTTCATCAAGTCCCTTGGCAACCAGTTATTCACTCACTATAAGACTGTTTGATTGCAGCTGGACGAACAAGGACACACAAGCACGAACGAAACAACTGAGCGTCGTCGTTGAGTAGAGTTGCTGCCATTGCCGCAGAATGTACGCTCAAAGCGGCAGGGCTATGAAGAGAGTTGCACCGATGCCGAATAATAAGGCTCTCCGGTCAATCCCCCCCCCCAGGGACGGCAGCTTCGAGCACCGCTTTACTTATCCGACTCTGCTGTACTCGCCACAGACGGATTGAGTTGGTTTGTTCTGTCTGAGAGCACAGAACAGAGCAGCTCAGTCCGTCTGCGCACTTCCACGGGCGAGTAGCCCTGCAAGCGAATAATGGCGAGCTGGAGAACGGCCCTGATACGTGACAAAACATAATGGTGAGGTTTCCGACCCCTGCTCAAGCAAGCAGACGATGAGCCGGACGCCAGACCGCATTTAATGATGCACGTCTAGGCTTACTCAAACTGCTGACAGGATTCAGCTTTAGTTCAATGAAAAATGAAAAACCATATCTTCTATGCGACAAAAAGAAAACGAACCTTACCATTGCTTCCAAATGTAGTTGGCCACTGACAGACAGATAAACGTTGTCTTCGTCAAAGAACTCATCTCTTATTGAGGATGACGTCGCCTGAACCGGAAATCTCACTTGTGGGCGCAACTAGAATAAGCCTCCATGGCATGCGTTTTTCTTCAACAAAAGCGCACATACCGTACTGAATAGAAGAATCAGAGAAGTGCGAACAAACGTCACTAATAATAGTGGATTAGGTTGATTCCAAGAAAACTTATGGGAAGATGGAAAATAATTCAGTGTGAACTATTTCGCTAGAGCTTCAACTGAGCCTGATATCCCCAAAACACTCCAACTCACGGCAACACAGAATGTCTCCCCAGCACCTTCGCAGTCGTTCCTCGTGATCAAAGGGGTGTCAATATGAACATAGCCGCGACTCTAAAATGAGCATGTACATCGTCGTATATATTGCTTAAAGCATGGGAAATGGCGAAGAGGTGCTACACGCAAACGCAAATAATGGTGGTTTGCGCTGCGCACTCTAATAGGCGGCTGCCTTCAGATCTCGAAACTCCAACCAACTAGAGAAACATGCAATTTTAGAGATAAACCCCTTCTGCGTGGCACCCGCCTGGGAAGAAAGCTTCGCTTTGTGAGTGGTAGAGGAACAGAACCAACCGTAAAATATTCGTGCGCTTTGAGGAGTAGCCTCGACCGCAACCGAAGTAGAGCCGCGAACGCTGGTGAACGTGCACGAAGATGCACAGCCTTTCGTAGGTGGTCTGCCGACAAAGATGAGTATCTCGGCTAAAACGAGTCTGCTCAGAAAACAAGTTGTCTGTCCGCGACAAATGGGATTAGACCTTATGTGCAGCACCGACTAACGAATTGGTTTCGAGTTTCATTACCAGGGAGTATAAGCGGTAACCACTAGACGTTTTGCAGCGGAAAAGCTAGACCGCGAAAAAATGGGACAAGCGCTGATCTACCTTCAGGTTGTGAATGCTGAAAATCTAGCACTAGAAGTGCACACGTTTTGCCTGTAAAACACAGTTCAAAGCGTTTCAAATATGGTACGCTGGAGCAGACCTGGACTAATTCTACAAATAGCCGGGACGACGGATGGGGTGTTTCGTCCCACCATTCATCCCCTTCTCTTAGCTTGTTCGAGAGCTCACGCTGCTACCCTACAATACCAAGTCTCTGATGCAAATTCATAAAAGAGTTGAACAGTATTGGATGAGGAATGTAACTACCACTTTTGGGTTCTAACTAGAAATAATCGGAGGATATTGAGGATTATATCCAGTTTCTATAATACTACGTAAAAAATTTCTCCATGAAGCATCGAAAATCTATATATGGATGCGCCTTAGTGCTCGCTACAATAAGTCCTCCCGCCACAACATTCATCGTCATCAATTAGTTTCATATCAAAGTTCATCGGAAACTCCACGGTAGCTTCTTTTGGAGATTGGCAGAACAAAGGACCACTCAAAGGTGTTTAAGAAACGCTCCTCTGTCTATCTGTTTCTTCTTCATCAGCGTCTGTCCGTCTGTGGGAGTCCGCATTTCCAATGCCATGACACCATTTTTTCCCATCCAGCGCTATATCAGGGTGGCCACCAGCTGCTTCCAAGTCCATGCGTAATGTATCGGACCAGCGCTGCTTCGGGCTCCTCTAGGCCGCCTTCCCGACACTTCCAAGTCAACACTGTCTTCTTACCCACGCAGAACGTGGCCATACCATCGCAAGCAAGCTTCGCGCATCTTGTCAGCTATCGACACGCACCGAACTTCTGCCGAATGGCATCGTTTCAGATGCGGAACAGGCGCGTGACCCCAGCTGTCCAGCACAGCATCTTCGTCTCCATGATGCCGAAGTGACTCTCCGTTTCGTTCGTCGCAGGTCAGCACTCAGCACGGTACATCGCTACCGGCCGGACGACCGTTCTATAGATTTTTGACTGCAAGCGCTCTGGTATCCTTCTATCGCAGAGTACACCAGTCAACGAGCGTCACATGGATCAAGCTGCACTCACGATTGAATTCACTCCAAATATCAAGCTGCCATCAGACGCTATTGTTGACCCCAGGTACTTGAACACGGAAGTGTGTGGTTCACGTCTATCAACATGAAATGTTAAACACTGCTCTCAGCAAGGAACAGGAAATCCTATGTTCAAGCAATACCTAATATTTACTTCTTCATCAACAGCGAGAACTTCGCAAGCATCTGCCAACAGCTCCACGTCCTGCTTCTCGCCTATGCTTTCTTGCCATCTCCCGGCAACGGACACTGCACTTCCGACGGGAACTGGAAATAATCTCAACTAATATAACGCCAGAAAGGGTAAAAGGTGAAGATCGACAATAATCAATTCTTTTTGGGGTAAGTAATGCCTTCTGCCCCTACAGACAATTATAAACGGCGGATATCAGGGCCGGCTCACCGTAACCGCAGTGCGGGTCGCGCCGAGACTTTGCTGTCTGCGCTCTCCTAGCTCAGAGATCGCGCGTCGGCGTCCACGCTGCGACGTCCGATCAATGTCTTGTGTGCCCGCGATGGCACCGTGTGCAGGTGGGTCGTGGTGCAGCAAGTAGAGGGTTCGCTTCATGCGAGGGATGTCGAGGGTTCGGTTCCCTTTCGTCGCGGCGTTCTTGCACTTCAGCTGAGTGTCTGAGATCTGAGAGGTTTCGACGTCTACACGACGTTGCGCGTTTTTTGCATTGTTTCAGCCGTATGAGCTTCGCCGCTCGAAGAGCGCAGAACCCAGCCGCGGATTCCCCCTGAGCGACGAAAGCAGTTTCCATACGAGCAGTATTATGGCATACACCCTGGAGTCCCTTCCCTAGCCTGGATCTGCGCTCGAAGAGCGCAGAACACAGCCGCGAATTCCCTCTGAGCGAAGAAGGCAGTCTCCATACGAGCAGCTTGCATGGCACACACCCTGGAGTCCGCTCGAAGAGCGCAAAACCCAGCCGCGGATTCCCCCTGAGCGACGAAAGCAGTTTCCATACAAGCAGTATGATGGCATACACCCTGGAGTCCCTTCCCTAGCCTGGATCTGCGCTCGAAGAGCGCGGAACACAGCCGCGAACTCCCCCTGAGCGAAGAAAGCAGTCTCCATACAAGCAGCTTGCATGGCACACACCCTGGGTCCCTTCCCTAGTCTTGTTCTGCGATTGCACAATGGACGTCTCACCCGACGCCTAAGGTTACGGTGAGCCGGTCCTGATATCCGCCGTTTATAATCCTGTCTGCCCCTACAGAATAAAAACAACAAACTAGCGTTCCATCATTTCAGACAACTGATGCTAGTTCACCAATGACGGAGGGTTGGAAGGCTTGGCGTGTTGCAGTGTCGTAAACAATGGTCGTTGAACAGTGTTAATGTAAAGGGCTTCCGCCAGCCCTTTCGCATCAGTACTTGGTACAGAACAAGTATCACTTATTTAGCACCAATTATATTCGTCGCCCAGCAGACTGCAAGTCATCTGCACCTGAACCACAATACGCTACAAACCAAAACAACAGAACGCAGTCCACCAGAACTCTTCTCTTTGTTTTAGCTCCACCTTAGATTAAACAGCAACAACTGTGATCTTACAGGGAGGTCGCGAACGGTTAGAAAGGTTGCATATCATGCGTTGGTGCTCTGCCTTTCGGACATACATCCTCCTTCGAAACCCCTTCGTGAGATGCACCTCTGCCCCCGTTCCCTGTTCTTCGAAAAAAAAAAATTAAACAAGAGATATCTACTAGGTTCAAAGGCCGGTCTAGCCATAAGACGAAAATGAGTACGAACGCAACAGAGTACCAGCACCCTTTCGTAACACACAGAGCTCCAATGCTGCTCGAGTTGGTAGCAGGGGGTGCGTAATTACGATCTTACGACTTACGGCTATTTTGGCCGAATTTTTGACGATTTACGATTTACGCCATTTTGGGTTGTAAATCGTAAATTTTCGTAAATGTGATCTTTGATCAACAATCAAGTGGCGTCCAAATCTATGTGAACCGGGTTATAAAGATGTATTCACTCTAATGGTCTCCTCTTATAGCTCACTCCCACATCCTTTTACCTACTTTTACTTTTTTTTTACTTTTTCCTTTTAGAGTTGTTTTTTGATGTTCTGATGTGTTATTGTGGCAAAGGACACCGTCCTCTGAAAAGGCTTCTCGAATCCGACACATCTCTTCGCTTGACTAACTTTTTGATTTCTCTAACATTGTAAGTGCTGCCGTTTGAAATAGGACCAGTTCAAAAGGAGAAATACGTGCAATACAATATTAAAAAATAGGCCCCTGTCTATGAGGCTGGGATGCTCAGTTTCCGGTCCGGAACTACATAGCAAGGCACATCGCATTCCTACTGTCGCTATTCCATTCCAGTCCGCAGGAACACGTTGGAGGCCGTTTCTTAGAGAAAAAGAGAGACGAGTACTCTAGACCCATGTGCTGTTTGGTAATAATAGCTAGTCACTTCGTTCATAACGATTTCGTGATCGGAAGCCGTGTCTATTCTATCGGTTTGTATTGCACATGTGCGGAACAAATTGATATACGAAGTGCGATAAAATCGGGCACGTAGTATTTCAAGAGAAGGCCGAACGGGTTTCGACAGTTTTGATCTCCATTTTTGGTGACGTGATTGCGTTTTATTCACTCTATCTATTCCGCGTAGGATGCTGTAGACTCTCGGAGAGCAAACGTTCGATACAGAACCGAAGGGTGGCCCGAACGAGTGCAGAGGATCACTAAATAGTAGTGCAATATTTTGGACTTCGAATTCGGGAAAAGGCAGGCAAACTTGCGTAGGAAGCCGGCGCTCTAGGTAGGGTTAGGTCTCCGCGATAGCTGATATTGTCGAACGATGAATCGGATCTTCCAAGTACTTTTGAAATTACGAAATAGCTTCGCTCCAATCTCTCTGTAATTAACAGAACTTCTCAATTCGAGTAGTGCGCTGTGTTTATTGCTTGATAGCTCATTAAGCAATGGATGTGTTACTACCTGCCTGCAGCGGTCTATTTATTTATTTACTTCTGCGATTAAAATGGACTTCTGCAAACTCAAACTGAACCTGTATTCACTAATACCGCGTTCCTCTTAATTCGCAAGTGATATGATATTACTTCTAAATCAAACTAGACACTACCTAAATCAAAATTATCTTGTCTGCGGAATTAAACTTAAGATGCATCAAGAAGGTTGCTTTAAGGAACACGATAACCTTCCCATTTTAAAGCGACTATAAAAGTTGTCCAAGAAATATGACTACACTGTTTAGGTGGTGAGAAGCTTCCTATCCGCCTGCTATGGATGTTCCTGGACTTATTTCAAAATATAGGAGAGCTAAGATTTTTCGGTGCGTCACACGATAAGATTGCGCCATACGTTCAGTCACTACGAATGGCGGAATCCGTCATGTGAGCCAGTATGTTTGTTGGGATTACTACATGCGCAATTGCTGTTTTCGTTGCAATGGACAGTGATGAAATAATTTTTTTTAACTTTTGGTCTTGACAGCACTTTGTCTCTGCGGTCTCTGATAAGTCCTAGATTTATGCGTAAGCTGAAAACTGTTAGTAAGTTAGGAATTTAATGCTTTTTGTTCGAATACCATGCATAGGCTAAGTTTAATGTGAAAGCTGAAGACGAAGACGTGGAAAAGTGAGATACTTTGACAAGAAAACTGTTCAACTTGAGCTGAAAATAGCACAACAAATAAATAAATATTGAATTCCATCTGATTAACATTAGTTGAAAAAGCATCTGGAAATTTAGTTGTACTACACTACAAGTCAGTGACTCTTAAGATTTACGGTTTACGATCTACGGTTTTTCGTAACCACGATTTACGAAACATCACATTTCATTGACACCCTTGTTTGGCAGCACCTTTACAACTATCTGTCCTTATTTTGCGACAGTGTTTAGCGCTGTGTGAACGGCAACAGCAAGCGAAGCGCATCGGCGTTGCACCGCTTCGATGAATTTAATGAAGACAACACACATAACCATATTTGCTGAAGTTTCCTACGATTTAAAGCATTAAAGCTGTTGCATTCAGCTTTTCGCAGACACCTTCGGTTTGCTCTTGCAAACGGTGATCGTGTGTGCGCTGATCGTCTCCTGTGGCAGTTACTGCGGGCCGTCGGACGTCACTTGTTAATCGGCTGGTTGACAATTTGCCCAGCGTCCGAGCAGGAAAACCTCCCTCGTTCTTACGCATAGCGGAATAGGTCAGTGCTCTCCTGTCGCGCCACTCAGAGCATCGTGTTCTCAGTTCCTCGCTGTGCGACTTACATGCGGAAAGTTCAGCTTATTACTGTATATACGGGTGACTAAAATAGCGCCGATTTCGCCCGAACTTGGGTATGGGGTTGGTTGTTTGGAGTGCTGAGTACATTTTACACAATGACAGATGCGGTGGTGGCACACCGTGCAGGGTCGGAGTCGAACATGCTAGGGTCACTAAGGCGCTTGGTGGAACAGAGCGCAAGTTTTAACCAGTGCTCCACTTTAAAGGCTTTTTAAGACGAAGGGAAGTCAAAACGTCAGACCGCATTAATAAGGATCCATCCAGAAAGCTCAAGTGGCACAAGATCGTGACAATAATTTCGAAGCGTTTCTCTACCGTAATCGACCGAAATTTCAAAAATGGAGGTCAGATTCGTGATGAGCACCGCTATAAACCCCATAGGCAAAATTTGGTCGAATTTTTGATCACTTTTCGACTTCTGGAGTCGTGGAAGTACAATAGTGCTTGGAAAAGCAGACTCGCCGATACACTTACAACGGGAAAAAACCCCGCCCGAGTTGTCTGGTGCGCAACGCCGACAGTCGCGCGATCCGAACCTGGTTTTCTATTAGCATGGAACGCCCTTACTACAGGCTCTAAACGTTGAAGCCAGAGATGAGAGAGATCAACGATGCTCTATGGGATTTTCTGCCCATCAGAACCACCTCTCCCCCCCCCCCCCCTGTTTGCGGACAAGCATGCAAATATCACTAGCTACAGCGGCTGACTAGCAGAGGGATAAGCAGCTATGTGGTCCCACAATGATTTCCCTGAATTTCACTCCAAAACTATGGTGGACAACTCAGACGGTTTTCTTTTCGGTTGCGAGTTTATTAAGCACTGAAAAACGGTAAAGCTAAAAATCCAGGAAAATTGGGTACCTACGCTCGAACGGTGAACTTACTTGTAGGACATGATTTCCTCGGCACTACCACTTGTACGTGCTTGGTAGACAGACCGTCAGAAATGTGCAGGAAAGTGAACGCGCCACATCTGTGAGACTTCTGCACCCATCCCTGGAGTCAGCACGTAAGTACATCGAGGTGGGTCTAGTGAACGTTACTTATGACTAACGTTGAGTCGGGCGTAGGGCCTCGTACCCTGAACAGCCGAAGGATTTAAGGAAGAATCCGAGAAGATGCGGTCGCTTCGATAGAGAACGGAGACTGCTCTCTTAAGAGCCATTTAAGAAGAAGCTCCCCAGGATACGCTTTGGGTGGAAAACGTGCTCGAAGGCGAACACTCTACAAAATTCGTGATAGAGCGGATTACATGAGAACTGGTCCATGACTCATTCCGCCACGCGCGTGTGGCGTGAGTCAGATAGGAAGAGTGGGCCTCTGCGTCTTGTCTCCTTGCGACCGCCCCTTCATCCGCCGTCTCCTCGAACAGCAGACTCACGTGAATAGAACGTGAAGACGGTCGGAACCGTAGGGAGAGTTGGTGTCGCATGGAATCGACAACTTAACAAGTATTGCTTGTGTTACAACTGTTTCATGGATATGCAAAAGAGAAAAGGGAACTGAAGTGATTTAGCCCGAGGTTTGCGTGCGGTATGCGCTTGGTTCTCCATAATTTGAAGTATGCAGTGACCCGCTTACCCGTAAAGTTTATCTTCAACGTCACAAAGGTAATACCAATAATACCATGTGCAGGAAAATAAAAACAAAACAAATATCACCAATGTGCTAATCTATCGGCAAGTAATCGATGTGTTCCTTGCATTCCCTTCTAGTAGGAGGCCAGCCTGCGGTTCTCAGAAATAGGAGGAACCTTAAGAGCTCGATGAGCACTTCCACTTGTCGTTGTTGCTCATCCGTCCTGATGTGCCGTGCTGCAACTTCATCTTGACGAAATTTTATGCCTAATCCTAATACTATAAGATGGTGTGCGCTATGATTTAGCCGCTGGACTTGACTGACCCGCACACAGCATTCGTCTCGTAGGGATGTGGTGAGATAGCAGGGTTGATTCCAAAAAAATTAGCAATTTCACCCTGCTTGGCCGTTTCGTAGCATGTAACTGCAAGGTCTGAAGTGCCTGTTATACTTCCCTTGAGAGCGCAGTGACACTGTTTTAATGCCATGCACTAACTTCCATTCAATTACTCTCACTGTAGCCTCAACAGAGGTGTAATGGGGCTCGGAAGACCTGCAGCTACATTAAATGTCCTCAATGTTTGTTACAGGTGTTTGTGCTGATTTGATCAATCGGTCCACTACTTATAAGGTCTATTATTGGTCGCGTAATGCCGTTCGTCGCGATTTCACTTTGCTCATTCCGTCTTTGGATCATCTCCACTAGTGGTAGTCTCGCACCCAACTTGCACGCACGTGTCCTCAACGAGAGAGTTGTAGGCAGTGCGCTCATGAGTGAGAGGCCTGTCGGTTAGCCAGAAGTAGAGGCACATGTTGGGTGTGAGAAGCGGCAGACGCTAAAGACACGGCGGGATGCATGTGAGGCGCGAGAGGGTGCGGGACATGGCTGCAAAAAACCCGCGCGCCGCGTTGGCACCTTGCCCATGGACCAGTTCTCCGGCAACGGATAGAGCGCGCAATCGTAAGTTTTTTTTTCAATGAGCCTGCTTCGGCGGAGCAGTGTCCTTCAAACCGCCCATACGAAGGGGCGGGGCAAGGGGCGCCCACCGCTTATTGGGGACCAGTTGTCCGAGTGCACGACAACTAGGGCTGATGCGGGATTACCGGCGCTGGTGACGGATGCTAGATTATCACAGGCGCAAATAGGGTCCGTGGGGTCACCTCCTTAAAAAATGTGTCACCAACACCAAGAAAACGAGACAAGGCACACTGACAGTAAAGAAAACAAACAAATAATGCTGTAGCTGTGTTCTGTGCTTTCCTCCGCTGACTCCTCGTTAAACGTACACAAGCAAAAAACTGAGGGGAAGTTGTCCTAGTACCAGAGCTCGGTTGGTCCCCAAACGAATGACGTGTTAGAGCCCTCTAACGCGCTCTAACACGTCATTCGTTTGGGGACCAACCGAGGACAGGACAAAGTCAATTGAAGATATCGCTAGATTGTTCAGTTCCTAACGTTCAAAGTTGGCGTTATCCGTAAGCCAGAGAATACATAGCTATCGCAGTTCTGAGTGGTTAATGCCGCCGGCGGCGTTCCTGCCCTATCGGTGTTGTGGGGATGGGTCTTGTTCGGAAAACTCTCAGTCGAAGCAAACTAAAAGTCGAGTCGCAGGAAACCGACCAAATAGTCCTCCAGAACACTGCGTCGGACCAAAGGACTGATGGAGGGTTCGCTCACTCTTCAGGTGTCGGTTAAGTTATCGCTTAAGTTCCTATAATGCGCTCAGAAGCTATTATAGCAACACGCTCCGACAGCTTAGGATCCTACCGTTACCTCATATATACCACGTCGATAACTTTCACTCAATACCATCTTCTCTGGCAAATACACCATGGAAGTTACTTCCAGCCTCGATTTCGCTCACATTCTGCGAACTTTCCGTCCAGTGAAATCTACTGCTAAAGCCACCTTGTCGGGTATATTCTATCATATCATTCTTGTATCGTATCATTCTTGACCTGAGTCGAGTCGTGAGCGGCCGACACTATCTGGCTCTCCGTGCATTTCCCGACACTTCACTGCTGTTCAACTACATCGTCGGTATTTCTGCACACTCCTCTTCATTATGCGCTCCACTACGATTGTCTCGTCAAGAACGGCGATTATTCAACTGTGAGCCCTGAAGTCCGCCTTCATTCGGATGCTGATGGCCTGCTAACCGACAAATCCGACTTCGATCGCGCAATCGAACAACTGGTCAAGGACGATCGTGTACCGTCATATCTGAAGGCTATCGTGGGTTACTTACTAGAAAGTCGAAATCAGTTAGGTTCGCTAGTTCAGTCCGTGGTCAACAGGAACAACGAACTGATGACAGAAAATTGAGCCCTGAAGGCCGAAATAGAAGAGTTGAAAAATGCACTTGCTAACAACCGCGAAAAGTGCCCTATTCCGGCCCACACTCCTGCGGAACTCTCGTCATATGAAGAAATCGAACGTCGACGAAGTGTCATTATCTCTGGCCTACCAGAATCTTCTCGATCACCTGCCTCTGTGAGGGTAGTTCATGATATGCATTTGGTCATGCAAATTTTAGACTTTCTCGATATTGAATGCAAACCCATCTCGATTTGTTGGAGTGGTTCTCGAGCAAAATCACCTAGAGAACTCAAAGTAATTTTTCCTTCTTCCTATTACTGTAAGATGACGCTATTTCGGGCTCCTTGGCTGTCACGTTTCTTTCTTCTCCGCGTTTTTATTAGGGCTTCGCGCTCATGGGAAGAAAGAGAACGTCGTCGTCAGGAAAAGCTAGTTCGACGTAGTAGTAATGGTGCTAATATCACGATCGAAATATCTCAAAATCTCCCGCAGGATGTGTCTCTCGCTCACTCAGACAACCAAGAGAACAGACCAGGTCTTTCAGCTTCTGCCCCAAGAAATTTTTAAGAGGTC
Organism: Heligmosomoides polygyrus polygyrus; assembly: GCA_947396885.1. Lineage (NCBI taxonomy): Eukaryota > Metazoa > Nematoda > Chromadorea > Rhabditida > Heligmosomidae > Heligmosomoides > Heligmosomoides polygyrus. The sequence continues at coordinate 46,485,914 of OX377203.1, forward strand.
CTCAGGATTACAACCATGAATTGAATTGCGTTCTCTCAAATATTCGATCTTTATCAAAAAATGATGAATCTCTCAAACTTTTACTAACTCAACAAAAACCAGCTCTAGTACTTTTAACTGAAACTTGGCTCAAAAGTTCCATTTCCTTACCTCCACTTCTGGGTGAATGGTGTTCTCACTATAAGTGCATTAGGTGTGATCGCCCTCGCAAATCGGGGGGGGGGGGGGGCGGTGTTGCGATTCTCTGTATTTCATCTATCTCACCAATTTTATTTTCAAGGAATCCATAATCAATGCTTATGAGATTTTATGTTGTGATATTTGCCCAGTATCCAAACCTTTACGAGTCATATTTGTATACAGAACTCCAAATTGCTCTGCAGAAAACAGTGAGTTACTCATGAAAGCCTTAAGTGACATGTTATGTTGTGAACATCCCTGCCTTTTAGCGGGTGACTTTAACTTTCCAGACATCTCCTGTCTTCCTTTAATGTCCCCATCCAGTTCCGTTTCCAAGCACTTCATCGAATTTATAGAAACACACAACCTAATACAGTATGTTCGTGAATCCACACTGGGAAACCACACTCTCGATTTGATTCTATGCAACGCAGACAGAATGATACAAGATGTAAAAACGAATCCCCCTTTTGGAAACAGCGATCACAACAGCGTGAATTTTCGTATCAACCACTACGCAGAATCTGAACGCTTTGTCATCAGAAAGAACTTTATGAGCGCGGACTACGACGCTATTCGAAAACACTTGGCCGTAATAGATTGGTACAGTTTCCTAAACACGGCAAACTCAGTAGATGAAAAATACGAATTATTTCTTGCTACACTACAACATTCCATCCAATTGTTTGTCCCAGTCCAGAAAGTCCCAGCCTGCGGTAAATTTCTACCCAAATATCTCCTAGATTTATTCAATCTCCGACATTTAGCCTGGAATAAAGCAGCAAATGACCATTCCTCTAATAGCTGGGATGAATATAAGCGTGTAAATCTCAAATTTTTTAAGAAACTTGCAAAATACAATCGCTGTCAAGAAAAGAAAATTGTTGAAGCAAAAGACAAATTAGCCTTTTATAAATTCATGAGATCGAGACTTCAAGAGAAGAAAAGAATTGGAGTTTTAGTCGCAGAAGATGGAACCATTGTCAGAAACGACCTAGATAAAGCCCGACTATTAGCGGACACTTTTGTAAAAGCTTTCACTGATAATGACCTCGGCAATATATCATCTCCAATCAATGCATTCCCCATCATGGAGGATTCTGTTTGGTTTCATGCAGACGAACTATATGAAGAGCTCTCAAGGTGGCTTACGTCTTACTCTCAAACGCCCGATGAAATACCGTTTTTCTTTGTAAAACAAGTAAGTGCAAGTATTGTCAAGCCTCTTGAATTCATTTTCAATTTAAGCTTCATGACAGCTGAAGTTCCATATAGATGGAAGAGCGCTATAGTTACACCAATATTAAAAAAAAGCCCCCATTTACGACACCGCAAAATTATCGGCCGGTTAGTGTCACATCTATGTTCGCTCGCCTTTTCGAAAAAATTCTTAAAAAGAGAATTGTTGCACATTTGGATCAACACAACATAATCTCTTCAAATCAACATGGTTTTCAGAAAAAAAGATCCACTGAGACAGCTATGCTACAGGCCTTGAATGATTGGACCAATGACATAGATAACATAGGATGGCTTGATGTGATTTATTTTGATTTTGCAAAAGCCTTCGATAGGGTATGTCATAAGAGACTAAAAGCCAAACTAACCATGGTGGGCACACATCCTCGAATAATTTCTTGGATAGTTGAGTTTTTAAATCGCAGAACTTTTACTGTACGCGTCAATTCCAATTATTCAGCACCTCAACCGACTCTTAGTGGCGTTCCACAAGGTTGCGTTCTATCCCCTATTCTATTCAATATCTATACCCACGAACTACCGTCACTAATAACGAGCTCAGGAGTGAAATGCATAGCTTGTGCTTTTTGTGATTTGAAAATTTACCATAGCTCACCAAGCCATGATCAAAACCTTCTGCAGCGAGCCATAGATGCTGTTGATTGCTGGTCCCACGAGTGGCGGCTCCCTTTGTCAAAAGAAAAAACTAAGGTGCTCCATTTAGGAAGGACAAATCTCCGCAACACATACAAGTTAGATGAAAATGTGATTACCACTGATCAAACGGCAGATCTTGGATTTCTCCTCGACGCAAATTTGACTTTGGACGCGCATTGTGATCAAATTGCAAACAAAGCAGTGACTGTAGTACACAATCTCTTTAGAAGTCTTTCTATAAAAAACCCCTCTGTCCTCGTCAAAGCCTATAAGACTTACGTTAGGCCGATACTTGAGTATGGAACAACAATTTTTTACCCAGTTAAGAAGAAGAATATACTTAGACTTGAAAAGTCCAAAATAGCTTCACTAGAAAACTGTTTATCAGGAAATGTGGCTATGATTACCATGCTATTCCCAGCAGTGAAGTAAGGAACAAACAAATTGGACTACAGACACTTTCATCCAGACGAAGAATATATGACCTCGTAATGGTTCACAAAATTCTCCATGGTTTCTGTGGACTTGATAAGCGTGACTTCTTCATAGTGAGACCATCTAGAACCCGAGGTGGAGGAGAGAAACTTTCACTAAGTACTGCAAAATCTTCTATTCGACATAATTTTTTCGTTATTAGAGCAGGTTCGGATTATATAAAACTTTCCAAAAACTCAGTTATTCCGTACAAGCTGAAGCCATTTATTACGAGTGCAAGTCAATTCATGAATAATTCTAGGACATAATGAGATCTTGTGGCGAAGCCCCTCTTGATCTGTTCTCCCTTCCATTCTTCTTTCTCTGGGCATTTGTTGTCGTATGCACTTTCTAATCATTCTATAACACTTTGATCTGGATCGTTAGCCAATTTGATGTGGATGTCGTTCTATACCGTTTCTAATTACATTGTTCTTCACATGGATTTGACCCATGTAATAAATAATAATAATAATTCTATGTCTTCTATCAGTTTGTGTGCGCTCGAAGATTTTATAATTGATTGCCATTTCGCCACGTTCTTGATCAACCATGTCGCTGTCCAATTCCGATCACCCGCAAATGAGCAGAATTGCGGTTACTAATGAGGATTAAAATGCTGTACAGGCTGCAGGAACAGGTGGCCAATCTGCGTAAAGAGAATTGTGCTCTAAAGGCTGCTTTGGTTGGAGCTGAAGGGTTGAGCTGTACGGCGCGGTCCCCACGTGATATTATTGCTGCCAACACTTTGTCTGCCGTCGAAGAAAAAGAAAGACTACGTTCTGTCGTCATATCTGACATTATCAAATCTAATGTTTCTAGATGTTCAGAGCAGGCTATCTATGAATTGAATTCTGTGCGAATTCCTGTTCGTGATCATCTGAATGTAAAATGTGTTCCGCCACTAACCTATCGTCTTGGAAAGCCTCGAAAAGGTTGGCCACGTCTTTTAAAGGTTGTACTTCCTAACGCTTTCTACTAATCTTTGGTGCTTAGGAAAGATTCCTGGTTGCGCTCTTTCTCCGGTTTCTTCGGTAGAGGCGTTTATATACGGCCCTCCTCAAGCAATGAGGTGAGAACGCGCAATCAGGAATCTAGGTTAGGCCGCACAGGATCTCTGGGTGTGGCCACCACTAATAGCCAGCCTAATCAGCTGGATATCTCAACAGAAAGCTGCTAAACTTTCTTCGGATATTGGTCAAAGACCTGAGTTTTCATTATTGAAACAACCGATCCATTCAGAAAAACATTACCGCTATAGTTCGCCACAAGAAAATTAAACTCAGACATTGTTGTCATCACAGAAACCTGACTATATGATTCCATAAATCGGTGCAATCTCAAGGGGCGGGGCACTATAAAGTAACAGCGGGTCGCATCGCCGGAATATTGAAAACATTTAGATATAACAGCATGAAAAGGCTCCAGCGGCTAATCCCCGTTTAAATTCCCGCACTACCAAATGCATGAGCGTCGACCGATCCACATGCATGGGTCGATACGTAGAGGTGACCCGGGGACGCCTTAGGCGTATTTTTTGATCATTATTTTTTGCTTTTGTTTTTGTTCTAATGTTTTTGTTGGGCATTCTCACGGGACTCTTTCCGTTTGGGCTTTCGGTTTCCCAAGCACTCTGGGGCTGGGGGTAGGGGTGAACACGCCGAGAAAACGAGTAGGGCGCAAGTCTCGTTATAAGGTACCCCCGCTTGGGATTGCTCCCATAAATCCAGCCGTAATTCTCTGTGATTTGTGTGGCCTGTTTTGCTACACAAGATGCGACAGAACTCTTAAGAAAGGTGGAGGCGTACCTATTTTCATCAGGTTTGGCACCCACTCTGATACAATATGATGCGAATCAGCAGCTGACGGCTTTGAAATACTATGCTGCGATTTGAGTTCAGCTGATACAAGCTTAAGACCTGTTGCTGTTTATACGGTTCCTTCTGCATCTCTAAACAGCACAAGCAAACGACTCAAGGTATTAAGCGATCTCCGCTCCTGTTAAAACTGATGCCTTGTTTTTGACAATTTCATTTTTCCAGATATAGACTGGTCCAAAAAGTATCCGTCTTCTGCTCCTATGGCATCCAATGCTTTGTTGTTATGTGTCAATCTTGCAATTTTCATTAGAACATTGCTATGCCTACGCCCACCCGCTATGATCGTCTGCTGAACCTTATTCTCAGCAGCAGTTTGCGACTTGTCAAATATCAATTTTGGGCCATCAATAGATTCCGGTGAGCACTCTTGCATTTCATTTACTGAATTTTTTCTGACTAGTTCGAACGGCATTTCATAAAGTAAACTCGACATTATCTGTCAGTATTTGCTCGTAATAGATTGGAGAACACTCCTTGAGGAACGCGTTACTGTAAATGAAAAATACGAGTTCTTTATATCAATTCTCCATGCATGCATTGACCGGTTTGTTCCTGTTGAAAAGCTACCAGTGCATTCTAGTAAACTTCCCCCCAACTTAGTTAGACTTTTTGAGCAAAAACAAAGAGTGTAGTCGACATATTAATATTGTTCAAGTTCAGATAACCTTCAACGTTTTTAAACAATAAAGAATAGAACAAGTACAAAAAGTATGTTGAGAGGAAGATTCTCGATGGTACCAACAAATCATCGCGTTATAAACTGTTAAATTCTGTGCTGAAACGTTCGTAGTGAATCCATACACTGACGAACGAAGCGGGCATCGTAATATTGACTGACTTAACCAAGGCTTCTATAGTAGCTAAATATTCAAAAGACTTTTGCAGAGCGTCCTTACAACATCGACTGTTGTTTTGATAATAACTGCAGTATGGAAAGTTCGGTTTGATTCTATAAGGAGGAGATTTATAATTTCCTCTGTGAGCTACCACCTAATTATGCTGCTACTCCGGAAGAAGTGCCGTTCTACTTTATCAGGAGAATTGCCATCGCAATCGCTTACCCTCTTTAGCACATATTTAATGCCAATTATATGTCAGGTGACGTGCCATCCCGGAAGCATGCGTTTGTTGCACCAATCCCAAAGAAGGCTCCCCACAATCTTGTATCAAGCTATCGTCCAATTAGCATCACATCAGATTTTGCCAGGGTCTTCGAGAGAAAACTCAAGGCTGCCCTAGCGTTTTATCTCGAGTCTAATCCTAATGAACAGCATGGCTTTCGAAATTAACTGGCATACATATCTGATCTGGCGAAGAAGTAACTAGCGACACAAAGAAGTACGGGCAAACAGCGCCGGTGCTGTAAGGAGCAGCACCGCTGCACGGAAAGCAGAAGTTGCGGGCTTCGTCCCTGTCGCGTGCCAGAGTGCTCCAATGGATCCTCCTCGCTCGAGGGACACGAAGAGCGTCATAGCGGTCGTTCAGGGCTTTCACGAAGAAGTCCAACCAACGCGTTGGTGGATGTCCTGGTGTTCTCTTGACATCCCGCGGAATCCAGTCGGTGACGGCTCTCGTCCAGCGGGTGTCTGCGAAGCGCATTACAGGTCTCTGAGGCGTATGTTAGGGCAGGAAGAACAGTGGAGTCCAACAGAACAGGACGGAGTCGGACGTCCGAATGTGAAGAGGTGTTCGAATAAATTAAACGCAGGGTTAAGCAGATTAGGTTTTATTTTCATTAGATTACTAATTAGTTTCGTTTACTATTCATTTATTTGCTTAATTTATTTTCATAATTTCAGTCGCTCCTTCAGGTGTCGTGTCCACGGCATCATCGAAAGATCCGCCAAACTTGAGATCATCGTGATGGATCCGAAAACTGCCAGCAGAAAGTCTTTGAAGTCTTTTAGCTTGACTTGAGTGAAGCGCAGGCTGTAGCCAGGTAGCCGGACGATGACGATGATGTGGGTAGTATTACGTCTCCTTGTAACAGTGAGGAGGATGCTGCATGTGACGGCCGTGAGACCACTTGCAATATGGTTGGTTGAGATGAAGAAGACAGATTAGTACTGTTATGCTTCCTCTCCAGAGATCGAAGAGGGATCGAAAAAATTAAACATAAATATAGTCAATTAATTGATAAAAATAAAAAATAAATAATAAAAATAATAAATAAAATAAAATAATAATTTTTCCTCGATCTTTGGAGTTCTGAAGTTATCTATTTTGTAGGCAAAGAAACGTCGCCTGCTCCTCCTCAATGGCCAATCGAATTATGTACTATGAACGCTGTTGCTTTGTGTGTTTATCTTTGTGTTTGTATCGTATCATCCAGGTTAAAATAAAGTTATAGTGTCAGTATGGTACACTACCGTGGTCAAGATACACTTTATATCGACAAAAATTAATGGATCAAGACCAGCAATGCAGGAGCAGCACCTCCGAAACCGAACCCCCGACACTTTTCCCGCAAGCCCGCACCCCATAGCCACTCCGCCATTCAGTCGGTGTAGTGAGGACGCACTTCAACGTTCCACTTCGGTCACTGTACCGCTAGCAAGCAAATGGTGAAATCGCTGTAATTACGCCGTTGTTCCAGCCCCTAACCTTTTGCAGGTTACATTCTAACCACAACATGGCAGTTCCAGGCGTCAGTATTGCTTTATCGGCCCGCACTGAAGTGAAACGGTTTTTTTTGCAATTTTTGGCCTACCCAGATGTCCGCAGGAAATTTGAAAACAACTACGGTGCTTCTCATACAATCCCCTACAACCCCCAATACGTCACTTTTAAGATTGCCGCGGGATTTTCCTTGACCTCCCTTGTGAGTAGGAACACCCTGAGTGAGTAGGGCGTCGATGACCGCTTCAGTTTCGACGGAGTCGAATGCCTTCTTCAGGTCGATGAGCGTAAAGCACAGCGACACCTTGTACTCTCGCGACACTTCGATGAGCTTCGTAATGGTGTGTATGTAGTCGATCGTGCTGAATCCTCTCCGAAATCCTGCTTGTTCGCGTGGCTGTCCTTCGTCCAGCGTTCTGCTGATCCTATTCAGGATGACTCGAGTGAACAGCTTGTAGACTACGGACAGCAGGCAGATCGGGCGATAGTTGCCAATGTCGTGCACGTCTCCCTTCTTGTACAGCAAGACGGTTCTGCTGGTCTTCCACTGAGATGGAACCTTGCACTCCGACAGGTAGCGCGAGAAGAGCCGCGCCAGGGTGAGCGCGGCTTGATGAGCGCTGGCGGGAGGTTCTTCAGGTGTTCGGGTCTGATCCTGTCGGGACCGGGTGCTGTACGTTTCTTCACCGACGAGATGGCGTGTCGGATCTCGGAAGGGAGAACAGAAGGGACGACGTATCCATCCTGCGGAAGGTGGCGTGGGGGCAGGTGGACGTGGCTATCGAAGAGATCGGAGTAGAAGTCGTGGATGACCTTCTCCATGGTCCTTCTGGAAGGGGTGGCGGTTCCGTCAGGACGTCGGAGAGCGGTCATCTTGGTCTTGAAGTTGGCGAAGTTCCGGCGGGCATTGCGGATGCTCAAACCTGCCTTTGCAGCTTTTGCCAACACTTCATCTCTTCTCTCCTTAAGGTCCTCCTTTATCGCCGCTCTGCATAGCTTCGCAAGCTCGGACGTCAGCTGGTAGTTGTCTGACGTTCGAGCTGCTCCACGCTGGCGTATAAGCTCGAGAGTTTCCGGAGACAGGCGTCTCGTGGCGGTCTTCAAGCTCTCGGCTCCCTTAGCACTATCGCGGAGATGGTGCACGAATTTCGTATGTCGTATTCCTCGTCGATGTTGTCCATAACGGTATCTTCCCAAAGGCCGGTAAGGGAGGTGTAAATTTCCCAGTTGATTATTTAATTCACTAGTTACTAACTTACAAATTTTAATTTGATTCGATTTCTTTAATTTCTTTTTTTGACGCTCTGAAAGTTATGCGTACGTAAATGCGCATTTTCTGTCCCATGCATTAGTGAGCGCTTCATACACGTATTTGATCACAACTGCTTGACCTGCAGTTTTTGGAACTCTTGCAAACTACTGAGGCTATCACCACCGGCACGGGATAAACAGATTTTCCTGGTAAGGGACGCCGTGAAGAGGAATAAACTGTCCCTCCTGTCGTTGATCACCGACTTGTTCGAGTGACGGCAGCAGCGGCTCTATATGTCCCCGTCGCGTGCCAGAGTGCTGCAATGAATTGCCCTCGCTCGAGGGACACGAAGAGCGTCATATCGGTCGTTCAGGGCTTTCACGAAGAGGTCCGACCAACGCGTTGGTGGGTGACCTGGTGTCTCTTGACATTTCGCGGAATCCAGTCGGTGACGGCTCTCGTCCAGCGGGTGTCTGCGAAGTGCATTACAGGTCTCTGAGGCGTATGTTAGGGCAGGAAACGTATGTTAGGGCAGGCACAGTGGAGTCCAACAGAACAGGACGGAGCCGCACGTCCGAATGTGAAGAGGTGTTCGAATAAATTAAACGCTGGGTCACGCAGATTAGGTTTTATTTTCATTAGATTACTAATTAGTTTCGTTTACTATTCATTTATTTGTTTAATTTATTTTCATAATTTTAGTCCAAGATGTCGCTCCTTCAGGTGTCGTGTCCACGGCATCATCGAAAAATCCGCCAAAGCTGAGATCTTCGTGATGGATCCGAAAACTGCCCGCAGAAAGTCTTTGAAAAACATAATCACCCTGCAGCGTTTTAAAGAACTTAATTATGTGTTAATTAGCTCAATTCTGTGCTCATAACATTTCTCCTTCAGTGGAAGAAGTTGTGCGCAAATCTTCACGATGTCGAAGCCGCAATGGAAAGCCAATTTTTTAATAGAAACAAACAGCACCTAGAAAGTTGAGCAAATCAGGACGGATGGGAAGTAAAACAGCGATAGAGACAAATCCTGAGGCGATTGTCATACCCGTGACCAGCATCTCAAATAACCCCTATCCACAATGCTTGAGCGAGGTAGCCTTGGCCTCACGACCTTCGCCCTCGCTTACGCATCCTACGCGACCTACCAATGACGGCGTTCCACATAGCCCTCTGGAGTAATGAAGTACAGCAATGGCACCGTGTGTTTCAGGGCCGTAGATGTTCAAATCTTCTCAAATACCGAGTGGTATGTTGACAATCCTTACAGCATGTTAATTATTGCAGTCAAATATTTGGGGCTACTTGGGTTCCAACCGTTTGTGGCTTTTTCAATGTTGGAGAAAATTTTTACCCACAGCGTTTTTCTCAGCGAACACCTCTGCAAAATGCATGACAGTCGTTACAATGTGTTTCTTACAAATGTGATTTATATGGTAACGAAGAGTTTTATTCAAGTCAAACCACAGCAAGTAAAAAAGGCACGACGGTGGCAGGCGAACCCACGACCTATTTGTCATGAGATCCAATCCTGCCGCAACACTACTCTGACCATCCGATCTTCTATGATATTCTACGCTGATGAATTTGTGGTCGATTAAGGTATGTTACGGTAAGCACGGGTGGTGAGCACAGGTTTCGCCCAAATTTCTGGATGCAGTTGTCTATGGTACTGCCACCTAATTTCCATCCACTTTGACTTAATTCATGTTGGGATTAAATTCGTTGTCAACAGCAACAGCGTTAGCGGGTCAGACCTAGTTAAAGAAATCCATTTCAAACAGCACCTGTAGGCTTCATCCAGCTACCAAGCTCTCAATTCATTGCTCCAGCACCCTTTCCTGGTTAGAGAAGAGTCTGTGAAAAACACTATTGCATTGAAGAATGATTTTGCACAAACGTCCATCTGTTGTATCATCAGTTGGAGAGTCATCCCACCGATTTTACGATTACCAAGATCTTTCGTTGCTATTCCTTGTTGAGGAAAGATTGCACCTGCCTCGTATAGAATGCCGCGTAGTCATATCTCTCATTCAAGATAGATTTACGAGAAATTGAATGAGAAAATGAGTTCTGTACATATTAAACGTAGTAAAAGACTCATTACTTCGGAATGTCAGAACTGGTTCTCGTACAGTGTCGTACCTGGGTGAAAGCTGAAATTTAGAAAGATTTAGCGGCCATGCCTTGAAGTTCGCAGCAGAGTTGCGCTAATTGTTGCTGCATTTAGAAATGTGGACCGCTGAACTCCCAGAAGTTGGGTAGCGATATCGCTCTCCTCTGAACTGCATTGCGCAAGAGCAGCCTCCTGCAGGACGTTGGACAGCGAAACGCAGCGACCCTGACTGGACACTTCATATTTAACCAGACACTCTTTGAACTGCGCGCTTTTAAATTTGTAGCTGGACTCCTTTAGAGATAAACACGCATTTTACAAACTGAATTAGACCATTTCTAGTGTTCAAATAAAGGTGATCTAGCGAAGTCAAACTTATCCTTCAACAAGAAATTTTCTGTTAACAAACATTTGCAGAGTGTCTTAAGAAAAAATAGCCACACTAGTTGAATAGGCACAAAATTTTTATCAGTTTACGTCAAGAAATGTTTTCAGGTTTGCCCAGGGTGCTGGAAAGCGAGGAATGTAGTGGAGTGTTATATGGAGAGTTTGTGCCTCACTTTCGTCTGATGTTTCCATCGCCTATTGTATTAATAGTGTAAATGCTATTTTCATGTGTATATCTCTAGAAACAGCAAAAGTAATCCGATCTCGTCAGCTGCACAAGCACACTGCAATTCTCCACGCTCTAACGTTATGTCAACGACTTTACACAATCAATCATGTCAACACCGCAATGTTCTGGACGGTGCGCGGCATAATCTCATCACACGAACATCTATTAGTGTCTTCCGATTAGTCATAGAGGCTTTGTTCTGGCTGGTAGAATAGGAATTTGATCCTTTTTCAAAAAGTGTGGGTAGTTTTTCTTAAGAAACCCTGTTTAACAAACTGTAACCTTGCCCTTGTTAAAAGCTGTTTATTTTGGCTTAAGATACATTTAATTTGGCTTGAAGTGTCTTCAGTACAAACTGAGGGGTGTCCCATCGAAAATGAAAAGTTCCGCTTTAACGCGAAAGTGGTAAAAATCGTTGGCCTTGAACTTCGACAGCGCGCGCTACTCTATCACAGTTAAAAGTTGTAGTCGATTGGTAAGCATGTAAGCTGACTGAAACCTGGCAACGTTTTGAGATGGGTCACGGTTATGGAGCCGATTGCAGGTAAGTGAATCTGCAGGTAATTTGCACACCAATACTGAGAGCAACAAATAAGGATAAAGGACGGCGTTAGTCAATCTCTTCTGGGATGCGCCAGCGCATTCTACTTCTACGGGATGTCGTGGAGGCGACATGAATGCGTATTTGGCCTACAATGACTTGCGGTGGCCAGCCGATGAACAATTCAGTGCTTTATCCTTCCCAGACAAGTCTGGTACCAATTCACCGACCCCGGAGGGATGGAAGGCTTGGTTGGCCTGGGCGGGAAATCCGAACCAGGAACCAGGTATCGGGTGCACGCGGCAATCGCGCCTCCTCCGACTGCGCTACACGCGCCCGAAGAGCAACAAATACAGAAAGAAATTGTCTGCTTCTCAGGTGATGTTGTCTGGATCATTTCTCCACTTCCACCCCTCCTGATCGGTCTCAGAAGCACTTAACTAATGCTCAACCTGCACTTCCATTTCCTGCTGTTTCTGATAACACCAAGTGGTTGCGTCCGCAAGGTGTGGAGGAAAATAATTTATTGTGTATTGCACAGCTCGTGCATCGTTTCGGCCGCTCAGTGGCGACGGTATCCAGCAGCTTGCACGTTCTGGGCAGCGTTGCGCTGGGGGCAGGGACAGTACTCGGCGTCCTTGCCTGGCTCTCCCTCCTCTCCCGGCTCTCCAGCAGCTCCGTGAGCTCCATCGTCTCCCTGAACAGGGACGCAGTTACAACGAGAACAACGTCTGGGTCGTAACAATGGTAACGAGGAATCCACTCGCATGCCTTACCTTTTCTCCCTGAGGTCCACGCTCTCCTGGAGGGCCGGCTTGTCCTGGTGCTCCAGAGTCTCCCTGAAGACCTTGATCTCCAGGCTCTCCTACTGGTCCGGGTACTCCCTTGGCGCCAGGTAGGCCAATCTGGTGCTCGACATCCAATCCAGGTTCTCCCTGAGGTCCTTCCTCGCCAACAGGTCCAGGAGCTCCAATGCCTCCAATGGTTCCAGGGAATCCGGGCTGTCCATCGCGACCAGGCATAGCCGCCTGTCCGCGAGCTCCACGCATACCGCGAGGTCCAGGCTTTCCACTTGGTCCTAGATTGACATTTCATTACCAGCCCAAGTGCAAGAATATAGATGAAATCTCACCAGGTTGACCAGGAGGTCCCTGTGGACAGTTGAAGCATCCGGCGTACTGCTGGGTTTGGGCCTTGGCGTCCTCTGCATCCTGTCCGTCGATTCCAGGAACTCCTGGAATTCCATCAGGGCCGTTAAATCCAGGAACTCCCTTGGGTCCAGCGGGGCCAGCCGGGCACGAGTTGTCGGCCTTGCAGTTGCAGTTTCCATTGGGTTGGGCTAAAAGCATCGACATTGGGGCTTTAAGCGAACTTAGAATTCTTCGAACCAGGTCTTTTAGTGTTCGCATCAGAGAGTGATCAGCACTCACCAGATGGGGCTCCGTCCGATCCTGGGAAGTTGTTGTGGTTAACACTGGGTGGCACTCCCACAACTCCGGGAAGGTGTCCGTTGGGCTGATCGCCAAGCCCACCTCCTGGAAAACCGCTTGGTCCCTGAAATTAATTGATTACAAATAGTATGGACGTGACTATGCTACGGTATCTGTAGCTACCTGAGGTCCAGGGAAGCTCCCACGTGGGGGAGGAGCTGCGTATCCATAAGCCTGACGGCGGACACGTCCATATTTGCTCATATCCCTCCACAGGTTGTCGGTCTCGACCTTCCAAGAGTCCATCTCGGCATCAAGTTCAGCGCGGATGTCGCTGATTTCGCTGAGAATCATGGGGAAAGCGAAAAAGCACGTGGCCAGAGCGAAGCAGCCAAGGCCCGTCGCGACAACGGCCACCGAACGTGGCGACATCTGCAATGAGCGAGGAGTAAACTTGAAGACGTCGCGAAAGGCGTAGGAGGTACACCGAACGGTGAAGGGCACTGAGGCTGGCCGTCTCATCAGCATCCGTTATATAGGACAGTGGGCAGGGTAGTGATGGTGATAATGGCCTAGATCCGCTATGCCAGCGAGGAACCAGATTTAGATGAAGATAACCCGAGGAGATATGCAGATGCGCATCGGAAGACAATGGCCCCGGCACTGTACGATTGCCTTCATGCGACCGCGAGATATCTCCTGGTGAAGGCAGTCAGCAACAACTGCTCGGTGGGTTGGATCCGATCGGTTTTCCCATCATCGCGCCTAGAAGCACCACTCTCCACGCACGGCTGCAAGCTTTTACATGATGTGCAGGATCATCGCAGTTTCACAAACCGTCAGGTTCTTCTGAGAACAACTCTCCGCTAAGCAACATGGAGTAGCGGGACTCAGAAGCAAACAGAGGTAGGGGCCTAGTAGAGTTCCCTGCCACTGAGCGTTCAAGCAACATAATTACGTACCGAATGTCAAAGAGAAGGAATAAAGGTCCGAGTTAATCAATCCCTTCGCGGGAGACACAACGCATTCTGCTTCTAAGGGATGCCGAGGAGGCAATTTGACTGCGCATTTGTTCTATGCATTGACCTGATGAGCAGTCAGTGATGTATCCCTCCCGAGCAAGTTTGGTACCAATTCAGCAACCCCGCAGGGATGGAAGGTTGGTCTTTCTTGCACAAAAGGAGCAACAACGTAAAACGAAAGAAACAACTACAAAGGAAAACTCAACATGGTCCTGGACAACTACATAGCTTACTAGAAAAAAGTAAAGCGAGATAAAACGTTTAAAAAAGCAATTATCGTTGCTAATACATTCTAAAAATGGACAAACCAGTTATCTCAGGAAACACTAGAGGATACTCTAGCGGAAACCAGCTTCTTGGAAGCCGATAAAGACATTGTTAGAATGGAGGCTGATTGTTAGTCAACATTTGCCAACAGACAGTGGCTGTCTATGCATAAAAGGCATCTATAGATGGCAAATAAATTATAAAAGTAAATATGTTATAGATCTATGTCCCTCAACAATCACCTTATGAATATGAATGCGCCCAACTTTCATGCTCACATGGGATGACGATGGATGAGCACGAGATTGCGTTCATCCACCGTCATCGTTCATTTCTTTCCAGCGAATTTTAGTCGGAGTTCTGGGATACTGGTTCCTAACTGTTGTAGAATAGCACAGTAGACAGCAGGGGCAGGACTTAGGAAAGACGTCGTCCACAGCACCCGCGGGTATAGGGGATAGAGATACCCTTGTCTCTACCTCTAATACCCCGCATACCCATGGGTTCAATTGTTGGTGAATCCGGCCCCAGTACTCAAACTCTCCGAGCTCGCTTGTGCACCCACTACGTTCGCCAAATTCGTTCTCTAAAACTGTAGTGCTGTCGCAGCTAGGTGCATTATCCTTATCCGATGACCAATCTATCTTGGGTTGCTTTGACTCAGGTTTTGATACACTCATAACAAAAGAGGAAACAAATGAGTCTAAGATAATAGAGTTTGTCGACATCCTAGAACATGTTGTCCTCCTTTAGTCGCCTCACTCAAACGAAGGAAAAGACGAAGGTGGCACTGTTTTTGGCTATTGTTAGCGTTTGAGAACTTTAACAAGAACATCATTTCAGGAAAGTTCAGGGAAGTGAGCTTCCGACCAATCTGTGGCTACTTTCGTTCTCAGTTTAGGATAGTTGTCTGAGTCTTACCTGACCAAGTTTGGAATGAAGACGATGTCTCCACTAGCCTCGGTGAAGCGAATACCATTCCCTAAATTGTCATTGTAAGATTTATTTTATGTTCAAACTTATACAATGCGTTTCAAAAGTACATATCCACTCTAAAACTTGCCCTTATCTCGTTTCGCGTTTATTTCTGCAGGCGCGCAGTAGCTCCACTAGATTCCTCATAGTCGAAATTTTTTTCGTCTCACACGAGAACAATGCTTTTTTGGAGAAAATTGGTTGAAAATTGGCGTTCCAAAAGTATGTATCCACTTGTGAAAAACAAACTTTTTACTAAATTCCAAAGTCGATCGAAGCACAATTAGTTCCTATTGCATCATGCAGCGTATTATTCATGCTACTGACAAGGCTCTGGATGATGTTGTCTTCGCTGGTGTCCCATGTAATCAAAATCGCCACCACGTTATTGAACTGTCGGTTAGTCGCGTAGACTCGTCGAACTACGATCCCCCTCATATTCCCCATTAGGTCGCTGTCAGGAGAACAGGCCTGCCAGTCCGTTACTTGAATGTTGTGACGGTGGAGCCAATCTTTGGTCGAGCTAGACAAATGGACTGCAGCGCCTCCCTGCAGCAGAACATGTTCTGAGTACTTCTGCTTCTCAAGAAAGGCAGAGGGGTAGACTCCAGTACACCTTGACACTCCAGACTGACCATATGACACAACGGGACACAACGGAAGACTAGGCTTCAGAATTCCGCTGCTGCAGAAGCCAGCCATTGTCACTAATGAAAAGTTGCGACGACGGGGCTTCTCAAGGTCTCTCCAGTAATGTTGGTATCCATCGGGGACCATCCAGATTAAATTTCTTTTATCTTTACCAACGGGAAAAATCTCAACTGGATGGCTGCGATGGATACCTACCTTATGGAGAGACCTGCGAGAAGTCCCCGTCGTCGCAACATTGGTGGCGGTTCATTAGTGACAATGGCCGGCTTCTCCAGCAGGAATACTGAAGTCTTCCGTTGTGTCGTGTGGTCAGTCTGGAGTGTCGAGGTGTACTGGAGTCTACCCTTCTGCCTTTCTTGAGAGGCAGAAGACATCAGACACATGTTCTGCAGCAGGGTAGCGCTGCAGTCCATGTGTCTAGCTCGACCAAAGATTAACTCCACCGTCACAATGTTCAAGTAACGTACTGGCGAGCCCGTTCTCCTGACAGCATCCAGAACCTTGTCATTAGCATGAATAATATGATGCATGATGTTATAAGAAATAATGGTGCTTCGATCGACTTTGGAATTTAGAAAGTTTGTTTTTCACAAGTGGATACATACTTTTGAAACACCAAATTTCAACAAATTTTCTTCATAAAAGTCTGATTCTCGTGTGGGACGAAGAAAATCTGAAAGTGAGTGGTAATCTATTTTCGAAATCTAGTGAGACTATTGCAGGCCTGCAGAAATGAACGCAAAACGAGATGTGGGCAAGTTTTGGAGTGGATACATACTTCTAAAACGCGCTGAATGTTCTTCTTGTTTATTTTTCTTCACTTAGTGTTGTTATTGGCTATCATAAACCCATGAACGTATATACTTTCATATAGTCTGTATACGCTTTCCTTTTAAAGAACGAGTTATAAAGCATACCGGAGTCACGATGGAGCAGCTCGTAGAGCTCGAATCCTCAAGATGCACATTGCGCTTTTTTATTAGGTTGGTCGGAAAGACCTGGCGGTTTCTGTGCAACCGCTTTTCGGTCGCTTTTTACTGAATCAATATTGAAAATCCGAACGGTATTTCATTTCAATTTCAAACTGGGCCAATCTGCCGTCGAGACAGCCGGACAAACCAACCATATGTGGGGGCCGAATAGTGTTGGAGAAGGGGCCGTGAAACGGTGGTTCGAGAAATTTCGTTCTGAAGATTTCCACCTTGAAGATGCACCCCGAAGCGGTAGACCTACAGCAACCGACTGCCACCTCTTTAAGAACTTTGAGAACTTCCTCGCTGGTAGAATCTTAGCAAATCAGGACCACACAAAAACGGCCTTTCTGGAATTTGTCACATCTCGACCAGCAGTTTTTTCGCTCATGGAATCAACCAGCTAGCATCGCGTTAGAAAGAAGTGTGCTGATTCGAATGATGCTTATTTCGGCTGAATTTGGTAGTATGAATAAAGTTATGATCGTTTGAGGAGGACCACTCAAAAGCGCCGGAACTTTTCGGCTAAGCTAATATACAGTCCCCTCCCGTTATAACACCTCCGGATAAGACGTGACTTTCGATATAACGTAGATTTCCTCTGGAACCGGCCAGTTACGCCAATACAGATCAACACTGCTTAAGACGTCGTCGACGAGCGTCGGATACAACGCTACTCCCGTTATAGCGCGGTTCTGAGAGGAGCTCTTGCGTTCAAAGTCACTCCAGTTATAACGCGGCCAAGGCGCAATTCCGGTCCCACACGGAAATTGAAGGCGAGCAAGGTGCTGACCGCGTCTGTGGTGAGACGTACCATTATACGCCTCATTCATAGGTCACGAGCGGCACCCGCGCGACAATGTGTTGGATGCATATCAGCGTTTTTCGCAAAAAAAAAGCGGTCCACAAAAGTGTTCATAGTCAGCAATACGTCGAGCACAGTGGAAGGCTCCCGGTAGTCGTTAAAAGTCTAGAGAGATTTCCTCTATCAGAAACGAGAGAAGATGTAGGGCAACACCCAGATTAACCAAAACAATGCTCTACACATTTGTTTTGGGCTCAGAGTATCTGGTATAGAGGTTATGCACTGTTGGAGTAGGTTTTGTTGCGATCAGAACTCTCGTACCATGGAGGGTTTGTGTGTACATCCTCTGCTTTTCGAAAAGGATTAAAGCAACACCGCTGTTTGATCACACTCAATATTCTCAAATCATGGGAGAGTGCTGACAAGCCATTTTCAACGAGAACATGTGGCGCTCGGTTCACCAGCGCTGATAGTATGGTGGGGTAACACCCCGTCCGGAAGAAAGAAAGTGCGAGTTCGAGCTCCGTCTGGCGCGAGTCTTGATCGCAACAAGTGATTTTGCAGCATCAGTTTACCCACTTTTGTTGTTGATTACGTGTAATCTACGTCTCACTAGGCACGTCGGCACTCGTTACTCCTCACACGTATTTGTCATTCTTATGCATCTAACAGAGACTATCTCCAAGGACAGGGATTCGTTGTTAACTTAAAGTTGTTTTATGCCTTCACACTCTTTTCACGACCACACATGTTAACGCTATGGCCATAGTTAGTCATTGACTGCGATTTTAGATATATGTGTGCGTAAAACGGCGAAAATATCAGCTCCGGTTAGGACGCGACTCCCGTTATAACTAACGCGGATTTTCTTCGGTCCCTTCAAACGCTTTATAACGAAAGGGGACCGTATAACAACTTCAACTGAATACCATAGTTTTCTACTACGTCTTAAGAATTAGTGTTCCAGAGAAGCCCGACAAAATTTTTTGTAGGAGAAAAATGAACGGTCAGCAATCTTTCCTTCTTCCAGCAAGGCGCTTAAAAAGAAAGCAGCTTGGGCTGTTGACAAATATTGACAAACTATCATGCTTCAAGTCAGCAATTTTACGGGAGGGAACTCGACTACCCGAAATTCGTTGCGCATGAGTCTATAATTGTGATACACGTGAAACAGTACACATGACGTTTCCAATACAGTTCTCGAAAAAAGTTCAAATAGAGCTAAGAGTACAGCTAACGGTTTTTCACTACGCAGGCCTTGGTTGCTATAGCGGCATCATGCACTTGCTTGTGCCGAAAAGAAAAAAGCTAAGACTAGCAGTGCCTGGATGTGACCAGAATGAGTGAGCACAGAACGGAGCAACGAAGGAGCTCCGGGAAAACGTGCCTTCGTTCAGTTGAAGGACAGGAAGGATGTCTTCCTCTGCTATCGACAACTCCATTTCGCATAGTGACCGTAACTCAGAACAGCGCTTGCAGATATTGGGGCCGATTCAACGCGGCTCTGGGCCTTTCCTCTTCATTAGGCACTCTCCCTTTTACCTCCCACATCCACTCCTCCTTAGTAGGCTAGCGCAATTCACATACATGTCGCTGGCATTGATAGCAATAAGGGGGTCAGTGAATCATAGGAGGTAAGGTATGCATAGTTCCCAGCCGAGACGTAAAGCCGTTCTCCTGGAATGTAAACGGCTTCCTGTGCCTAGCTCGTCAATTCGCTGCAATGCAATTGTCGCTGAACGGAAACGCTGAACCTGCAGATTGTAGAGAGGTAGGCAGATGAGTACAAACAGAGGTGGTCCTTTTCTTGAAGGCTAATTTTTGATTCTACCCCGACGTTGCACAGCTTAGTGATGTGTCGGATATCAAGTCACCTGATACAACTCGTTTTGGCTTTCCTGTATTCTGACAACTTCATATATTAGGTGCACCACGCTTTCGAACGATTTGTACTTTCCGGTTCCGTTGAGAGTAAAAAACGCAAGCCAACCTGCCTTCATTCCACGTTTTTGAAGCGGAGCCATGATTCTTCTCTAGTGACGAGACTCCTGATGTTAGTCTACTACTACTAATGATGAGAGGAAGTTGCTTGTTCCAGTACAGGATATCGGATCAGGATGGGACATGCCACATTTTTGTTTAGGATGGCAAATTCGTGGACGCTTTTGCAAGCCTTTTTAAAGTCGAATGGTCAGTATCGAAGTTTTCACCCAGCGTTCTCGCTGATCTTTATTACCGGATCTTTATACTCTTTCATGCCCATCCTCTTCTGAAGGAGTACTTCTCCGAAATCCAACATTTAGCTGAGGATGTTGAGCGGAGTTAGAGCGCTCGTACCGCCGGATCTTCGCCAACGTTTCATGTCCAAGGTGAACGATCCCCGCGCCTATATGCAGCGATCTCTTCATCCAAAGTACGAAGGTCATCCACGGCTTCCGCTCCGATCTCTTCGACAGCCACGCCCACCTGCCACCTGCCATGGCAGGATGGAAGCGTTACGCGCTCTGCCCTCCAGAAATTCGGCACTTTGTCCCGTCGGTGAGGAAACGTACCGCATCCGGTCCCGGCAGCATCGGATCCAAACACCAGAATAATCTCAAAAAAGTGCTCATCAACACCCTGGCGGCTCTTCACACGCTACCTGTCGGAGTGCAAGGTCCCATCTCAGCGGAAGACCAGCAAGACCATCTTGCTGTGCAAGAAGGGAGACGTGCACGACATTGTCCATTCCATTTGCGCCCGGTGCGCCCCCCCCCCCCCCCTGCGGCCTACTCTCGTAGAATTCTGGCATCAATAGTTTTTGAGAACTCTGCTTGCGAGATACACGTGTGGCAGACCGATTGAGAAAAAGCGGGCAGTTTGCCGTTGACGTCGTTTAAAGCTCGAACAAGTCCGTCCACCACTGGTCGAGGTCCTGATTCGGCTCCAAGCAGTTGAAATCGACTGACGGAGTGGATGTGTTCAGAACCAGGAGATCAGGATTATTGCTCATCGGTGTGTCGATGGAGTGCGTCGCTCCTGTGGCGACTCGCAAGCCTCATCGAGATTCTCCTCGAGGTCTGGCAACTCGTACGTGGGAACATGTATCTGCTTGAGCGTTCCCCGACGATCCTTGCCAGCCTTCGACTCTGCAGCTTTCTCAAATCGCTTCGCCAGGCTGCCGAATATGAACTTCTTCGCCTCACCCACAAGCTCGGGTATCGAATTTCGTCGCCATTGCTTCTTCTCGTTGCCACCCTCCTCCTCAACGCTTCCGCGCGATTCGAACGATTCAAAGTTTTGCGTGGCTTGGGGAGAAATTGAATGCGAACTGGCGAGGTTGTGCAGAGAAGAGACTTGCGGGACATGGGGAAGAAGGCAACTGAGCCGATGCAGCGGCAGCGATGTGGGGCATCACGCTATCTGACTGAGGCTGAAATCTGAGCCGCTCACAGCAGCACACCACCATCTGAGGAGATAAGCGCGGAATGTCAGTAGTCTACAAGATGTCGCTCGAGTGGGACCGGGTGAAAATGTAATCAACAGATCCACGAGCAAGATCTCATTATTCCACGACGACGTCCCCATCGCGAACAGAACGGTTTGGCAAAGAGATACCAATTTTCGAAGCTGTTCAGTGCTACCCTCGAAAACGTCAAGCGCGACACCTGGCATGGGAAGACATGGGAGTGAAAATCGACGGTCGGAAACTGCACCATATTCGCTTCGCTGACGACACCGTGCTCATCACACCAAGCATTACCCAAGCTGAGCTAAGCTGGCAGACTTCAATCGTGTCTGTGGGAACGTTGGACTGCAGCTGAATCTTACGAAGACGATGTTCATGAGGAACGGATGGGTTTCTGATGCCCCATTCTCGCTCAACGGAACGAACATCTCCGAATGCTCCAGCTATGTGTATCTGGGTCGCGAAGTCAACATGGCCAACGACCTAGCACCAGAGCTGAGCAGGAGGAAAAGAGCGGCTTGGGGAGCTTTCAAGAGCGTCGAAGAAGTCGCGAAGAAGACGAAGAACGTCCGACTCCGTGCCCACCTATTCGACTCCACTGTTCTTCCTGCCCTAACATACGCCTCAGAGACCTGGGCTATACGAAAGCAGGATGAACACGCGATCAGCGTCGCGCAGCGTGGAATCGAAAGGACGATGCTCGGAGTGAAACGACTCACGCAAGTGAGAGAAGGCCTCCGGAGTTCCGAGCTTCGCCGACGCTCGAAGATCAGAGACGCTGTCGCGTGGGCCAAGTTGTCGAAAATTAGGTGGGCCGGCCACGTAATGCGCTTCGCAGACACCCGCTGGACGAGAGCCATCACCGACTGGATTCCGCGGGATGTCAAAAGAACACCAGGACGCCCACCAACGCGTTGGTCGGACTTCTTCGTTAAAGCCCTGAACGACCGATATGACGCTCTTCGTGTCCCTCGAGCGAGGAGGATCCATTGGACCACTCTGGCACGCGACAGGGACGAATGGAGACGCTGCTGGCACCCGCTCGAGCAATTCGATGATCAACGGGACGACAGGTGATACAGGTGACAGGTGCTTTAAGTGAAGCGATAGCTTGACGTCTGCGCGGAACTTACCACTAGGATTGGCAGAGGACGTGCATCGTATAGCCACCCGAGCAAAGCCGACGAGAGAAGGGCGCAGTTTCGCTAGCACCGACATCCTGGAAGGAAAGGAGATGACCGGCACACGAACGAGCAATGCGGCTGGAACGGCAAGGACGAAGTGAGCCAGAGATCTCTCTGGTCGAGCGTACAGGTATCTAGACGGGTGCAACCCTAGCTGGTGGTGGCCACTCTTAAACGATTTTTTGACATAACGAAAAACAACAAATCGGCAACAGCATATAGAAATAAGTGAACTGCACCACCGTGGCTGCCCAGACTCAGCTTCCGAGTTCCCAGTCTGAAGAGGACCGTTCTCGGTGCACATCTAGTTCCGGAGGACCCCCTTACTAGATTTTTTTTTCCGCCCAGGCCAACCAAGCCTTCCATCCCTCCGGGGTTGGCGAACTGGTACCAGACTCGTCTGGGAAGGATAGAGCGCTGACTTGTTCATCGGCTGGCCACCTCAAGTCATTGTATGGCCAAATACGCATTCATGTGGCCTCCACGACATCCCATAGAAGTAGAATGCGCTGGCGCATCCCAGAAGGGGTTGAGTAACGCCGTCCTTTATCCTTTATACAGTTTTAAAAAATATGGATATTATGTAGACCAATTCAGACGTATCTACGGTTTAAATAGACCTTGTCTAAAAAAGCCGAAACTATATTTTTAAAGAAACTTTTTTGTTAGAATTCACTTAAAAGACAAAAAGAGAGACATAGAAAACACTCTACTTGAATAAGCGCATAACCCTCATCATCTGACCTCAAACAAAGTTTTTTATGTTTATTCCGGCGTGTTAGAGACCAACGAAACCGCTGTTGCGATATATGCAGAGCCTATGCGGCGCAGCCGTCCTATACAATAGACTGCCTTTTGAAATAATGGTGTTAATCCTGTTTACACGGATGCAATTATACAGCAACAGCAAAAGCAATCGCAATAGAAGGAATACGTCATCATTCTCCGCCACGTAGCGGCCTCCAAAATCCTACGAGTTTTTGTGCAGATGAATTTAACGACGGCTATTTGAAGCTTTCGCTCACATGATAAGGAACTTTTTATTTACCAGAACGGGCACAATTGTAGGGTTTCTGTGCTTCTCAGAATCTCATCACAATATTTTGCTGTAATCCACTTCCTTCTTGAATTTCTTTCCTAATTATACAAAAGAGACCTTTCAGAGTGACCTAGAAGTTAGGCGATAGTTTTAAATAAGTTTACAAAGGTTCAAAAAATCAAACCGAGCTTTACACAATGAATAGTGTAAGGAGTCGTGTGTCGCGTTTCCTAGTAGTATGTCAACATACCGTACTCCTCTCCTTCAGATATCCATGCTGGGTTACTGTTGCGTTAAGGCCTCCGCACAGTTCTGCGGCAACGCGGCATGCGGCAGGCAGCAAATCTGCCGCGTAGGCGGTAAAACTGCCTCAAAGTAGTGAAGGGATGACATGGCGCGGCTCTCTTCCTCGCCTCCATCGCCAACGCGGCTTCATTATCATTATCAGTTTCTATTCTAGATCCTCGCCATGGTCAGCTAGAGCCCAGAACAGAACTCTGTCCGCGGCAAAGCCGCAACAGCGGCAATAATTCCTTGAATCATTATTGCCGCCGCCGCTTTGGCGGCGTAGCGTCTTCCATATGTTTGAAGATTGGGCTGCCGCATTGCAGCATAAGTGTGCGGAAGCCTTCATGTAGTATGTTCTCATATCCCCTTCAGTTCTAACTCATCTCCATCTTGCTTCCGCAACCAACTCCTGTATTTATAGGAGGAGCGACGCCAACGAGGCAATGCGATGGATATCCGACCGAAAGACGGCTGCCTCCTGTCTCTGCGATCCCGATCCCGAGCACGAACTCCCACCTACTGTCACTTCGTCTCCCTTCACCTCTCCACACCTTCCACTGCCTCTACTAGTGATCTGCTCTCCTCATTGCGTCGTATCCACTCATAAACTTGTATTCTGTCTCGTTTTACGACGGAGAGGCGAAATGCAGCATATAACTATAAAGGATAAGGATAAAGGACGGCGTTACTCAATCCCTTCTGGGATGCGCCAGCGCATTCTACTTCTACGGGATGTCGTGGAGGCGACATGAATGCGTATTTGGCTATACAATGACTTGCGGTGGCCAGCCGATGAACAAGTCAGCGCTTTATCCTTCCCAGACAAGTCTGGTACCAATTCACCGACCCCGGAGGGATGGAAGGCTTGGTTGGCCTGGGCGGGAAATCCGAACCAGGAACCTGGTATCGGGTGCACGCGACAGTCGCGCCTCCTCCGACTGCGCTACACGCGCCCTAGTTCCCATTATATGTAGGAAAAACATGAGAAGTCAGGAAAAATAATTTCAAATCAACTAGAGCAGTATCATTACTTAAAAGTTTTTAGGGAGAGGCAACTTCGCCGAAAAAGTAAAAGAGCACCTACTGCTATTTAGAGAAATGCGTTAGTTATGGACTTCAAGCAGTTCAGAATAATCAATCCATCTTTACATAGTTATTCAGTTTTCAATCTTAGACGTATAGAATTGAGTTTGTCTCTTTGGTACAGGTTGAATTCAAGTTTTCGTTCTTGAATGAAACCTTGAGATTGTTCAATACCAATTTAAAGTGCAAGACGGCGACAGTTTTTGAGGCATTAAAGAAAGTGATAGCGCTATGCACTCGTTCAGGATATCGCGATTTTTCTTACAATGATAGCAAAAATTCTGTTTTCATGAAGTTACAAATTTTATCGGCTGTTGTGGATACCCAACTAGATCTATGTCCAGATATATTAATGTACTACTGTAATATAATATAGTGTATTATAATATAGCACATCCCGATATGAATGATAAGGCTTAAGATACTTAGGTGAGCAATATAAGATAAGCATCATTGAATATAATCCACAGGCAAAACTTAGCGATATCGTAAGTAGGCACTCATGAACGTAATCTCCCGTGGCGCTCGAGTGCGGCACCGCCTTTCAGGTTTACACTTGTGATACCGATTGCGGACGGAATGTCACCATATTGTGGCTACGCCCACTGAAATCGTGTATATATACGATGCGTGTACCACTATTGTGGGTTCTACTATAACAATGTGAGAATAAACCTTTGTTCCACTGATTAGTAAAGCCACCCCATTGGTTATTCATCAAATCAGCAGTACCAGAAAAACAAATGTGAAAAAACAGGGATGTCCTCATTTAGCAGTTTCAAGTAGGTGGCATTTACACCATCAATAAAACGAATATTGCGACGTGCTTTAAAAATGCATGCTCTAATTTTCCCTTATAACTCCTTCAAAAATTGCTGCTGTCATGCACTTTGGAGCGAGATTTGAACCACCATATTTCTCAAGAATTAAAATTTCGTAACTTTTTACAGTGTTCATTTTTTGGGGCAGGTTAACTAAAAATTCTCAGTAAACGATTTGTGTTCAGCTTTAGTAGAACAAAGAAAGTATTTTAACCTTCTTGCAAAGCGTTTGGTTTAACCTATAAGATGCTCGTTTCTAATTGGAAGATGACTAGTTCGATTTTAGAGGCGTCCAGCCAGCTTCGAAAAGTGTCCGACTTGATTTGGAAACGTATACGCATGTACAGCTCATCGACTGCGAGCAACGTACTAACTCCATCCTGGGTAGCCAAGGAAAAGTGGCCGAGCGGGTTAAGAATTCTGCTACGCAATAGTGGACCATCAGACGAATTAGCTGTGAACAAGGCCCCCGAAACGGATAAGGATACCTCCCCCCCCCACCCCCCCCCCCCCCACATAGCAAGGTCGTCTCGCCAGAAGTTGCAGGAGCTTAGGTGGGAGGTGCTGCCCCATCCACCGTATTCGCCAGATCTTGCGCCGTCGGACTACCACCTCTTTCGAGCTCTCAAGCAACACCTAAGGGATAGCTGCTTCAACGACCGATCCGACCTGGAATTCGAGGTGGAGCACTTCTTCGAGTCACAGCTGACGGAGCATCCGCGGAC
Organism: Heligmosomoides polygyrus polygyrus; assembly: GCA_947396885.1. NCBI lineage: Eukaryota > Metazoa > Nematoda > Chromadorea > Rhabditida > Heligmosomidae > Heligmosomoides > Heligmosomoides polygyrus. The sequence goes on from OX377203.1 coordinate 46,512,196, forward strand.
GGACGGGAACCGCGCCGAGATCCCTCACTTGGCCAATCGCCGCGCCTTGCCACATTTTTTCCTGTTCTGTGAGTGTTCCCAGTGGAGTGCTCCTTCCTGGGGATGCAGGCTTAATGCAGTACCCGCTGGACCTTGGAGCTGCAGGCTCAAGGCAGCACGTGCTGGACCGATTCACGTGTTGTCCACGTGAGCGGCCTATTTGGCGGCAGCACGCGCTCGAGCACAAACCGATCCTGCCAGCAGCAGCTCCCCGGCGTATGCTGCACGCCGGGGGCAGTTCATACTGCCGAACCAAAAAAAAACAGATCGCCAGATAACTCCAGCACATCTTCCCTACCTCCGACGCTCGTCGCGGACGTTTCTACCCGAGTATATGCTGCTTAGTTTACGCCCCCCTCCCCGCCACGCCCCTTGTCGACCAACCGGGATCGACCGCCCCCACCGCTGCGGTCAATCCGGTGGTCCGTTTCCATGTTTTTGTTTTTTATTATTGATGTGTATTGAAAACCGAACTTCATCGGTTCTCCGATATTATCGAACCTCGTGTTCGATGTGTTTTTATAATTTATTGATGAATGTTTTTCTTTTTACTTTTTTGTGTACTGTGTTTCGTCACGCTAACAAAAACCAACACAACACAAATAACAAAAACTGCTCACATCAAAACGGACACCGCAACACAAAATTTAATTTGAAGAATTAGAAATAAATAGAAGAATTAGGAAAATTAGGAATATTGGGGAAAAATTAGAATTCTTAAATTAAAATTAAAAATTTTAAATATTTGTAACGGGCTCGTCAGTTTAGCGATGATGCGCAAGAAAGATCGGACTGCTTAAGTTTTACTAGTGCAACGCTTGCGATAGGCATCCTTTCGGTCCAAAGGCCTTGTGTCAGAACGAGGGCTGCCAGTTACGAGGGTTTGTTTTACCCCTATATATTGAGCCTTTATATAGAGTACCTCAAAACAGAGTGTTCCGCCAAAGCGCTAGAAATAGCGAACGTCAATTTTCACGGTTCTCATCAAGCGTCAACTCAGCCTAATCCTCGAGAGAGTCCTTCCGCTCTTAACTGAATTGCACGGCTCCATCCACAACGGGGTGCGCTTTCTATGTCTAGTTTTGGAGTTCAGCTCAACGTCCTCTTTCCTTAAGTACGATCGGGACATCGAGTCGGTTTTGGATTTTCGAGATCGCAAGTTTTATCATTGATAGGATCGAGACACTGGCGATGTGCCTACAGCTCCTGTTATGAGTTTAGTTTCATTGTTTTCACTCATATTATTAGCTTGAATGATGTCCTCGAAAGGTATGTGGAAGTCTAGAGCGTGACATGCATGTAGGACTCTTTTTATCAAATAGAATTCTTACACTAACAGTGAGAAAAGTTCCACACGAACAAATTGTGGCGAGTGCAAAAGCAGAAATATTGTGTAACAGATCGTATTCGTCCGACTTTATTCCTCTTCCGTGGAATGGTCTTCGTCCTTTTGTAGTTGTTTCAGTCTTTTAATAACGTTTACAACAATAACAATTCTAACAACACTCTGAATGAGCAGATCGGTGAGAGTAATGGTGGATAATAACTCGTTCGAATGCGAAAATCGCGCCCAATGAGAAGGTAGGACGGCTGACGCGCTCCAATGAGAATGAGGAAGACGTGTGCTCCCTTCCCCTGATAACTTCTCTCGGTCACCTCTAGCCACGGCAGGGGCGCGTAGGAGTTGCCCGATGCGCTCAGCCTGCAACAGCCCAAAGCCACGTCCCAACTTGTCGTATGAAGCGTTCCGGCTCATTCTCCCAGAGAAGGAAAGCTGTGGAATTCGTTGCAATCGTGAAACGGCTACATCGTCTTCTACATTTCACCCTGCACAATGAAGAAATAGGAGTGACCAAGACTGGTGTGAGACCTCAACTACGTTAAATGAGTAAGTGAGAGACAACTGGTTATGTCCATTTGTGGGTTAAAAACTAAGCATGGTCAAAAGATGGTTTCAACTTATTGAATAGTAATGAAAATCCCATTACATAAAAAAGATGTTCCAAGAGCACATGATGCTTACAGTGTTTCGGCCACAGATAGTCGAACAATCCCAGATATGGCTTTCTTGGTTTTATTCCACCACATTGTCTACCTATATTGGAGATATATTATAGTATTCCGATATTTATAATTGTAATCAGGCTAGTTGACCATTAGGTGCCGTTAAAGATACACTTTTTTTAGATACGTCTTATTGGGCTGCGAGAGCTGATTTCGTGCACTTTAGATCTTTGAATTTAGGTCTTCAAACCTATTGAAGAGAAAATGTAGTGGCGGTCACGAACATGAATTCACAGAAAGCTTGGAACCCTAACAAAAAGGCCATCAAATCCAATATGTATAGCTTCGCTAAACTTCTATGTATTCGGCCTCTAAATACATAATATACTGCGCTGATAGCATAGCCATTTTAGGAAACGCTTGAAACACAATAGACCTATAATTACAACTTCCCATTTTTAACATGAATCTCCGATCCTAAAAACAAGGGCTTGTTCTTTTAGTGTATCTTAAGGATTATCAATAATCTCACGGGACCACTATTTTTGGATACGTCTCGTCATTTAGCTTCACCAGTTCTCCTCTCTACTTCTTGGACGTAGCACTCACCAGTGCATCCGCACTCTCACGTTCCAGCCCGCTCAGCGTCGGCGCGGTCGCGTAAAACTCGTCCTTTCCGCCAGCGAAGTGGCGAGTACTCCGCCCGGGGCGAGCACGCGCGCGCGACCGCACGCGCCATTTTGAGTATCGCTGCCGCCTCCCGAGAGTACCCTCTCGTCGCCTGCTTCTTCATAACCGCTAGCAGTCGCGGAGGCGTGCAGTGCAAGAAGACTGAGTTTCAAGGAGGAGAATTGCAACATTCGCAGCTTACAGACTTCCTAAAGGTCACGAAACAGTCGTCTGGAAGCTGCAACGTTTTGGGTGGCACGACAGATATCAGTTGGTGGAGGTACACAGGTCTGTCAAAACTGGATTTGTAAAAGAAATTAGTAGAGACAACGTTTGGGTCCTGCTTACATAATGGCAAGGTTTTCACGGAAGCACATGCCAGTGGAAGACAGGAAGCAATAAACTTATGTGGATCACAAGTGCTTCGACACGCCTCTAGGGTGCCTCGCACTTGCGCGCTTCGCGCGAGCTTAGAGAGTCCTTAAGCCAAGATCACTCACTTCAAGCAGCTGCTCTGCTTGTGCAGCCTTCTCAGCACTTTAGCAGTAAAAAGAGGTACTTGAAAACCTTAATAATTTCGGACCTTGGTCTACCTTCTCTAAGATCAGGTGAGTAGTTCTTCGATATGAAGCCGTCCAGCTCTCCCTCCCTCCATCCTCAACATCTCTTCAACGTCGGCACTATCTTCAGACAGTTCAGAAACGTAATTTATTTGCGTTGATCAGTGCTTTCGTCCTAAGACTCTTGTGGAGCACTCCTTCGGCCATAGTACCCGCGTGTCTATCACCTTCCCCCTCCCCACCCCGATCGGTTAAATCTGGGAGAAAACCACCGGTCAGGCGATCGATAATATCGGTCGATACTGGCCTCCACATTGAAACTTTTCACCTGATGTGGAGCACTCCTTCGGTCGTAATACCCGCGTATCTCCCACCCCCCGCCCCTCTCCACTCCGATCGGTTAAACCTGGGAGAAAGCCACCGGCGTGTCTCCCACCCCCCCCCTTCTCCACCCTGATCGGGTAAATCTGGAAGAAACCGCCGGTCAGGACCTCGATTAGCCCCAGGGCTGAAGTTTCGTGCCGCTTGAACGACACCTATAGAAAACCGACAATATTGATCGATACCGATTGGTCGACTGCCGATTCGTGTTCAGCGATCTTGATTAGCCCCAGCACTGAAGTTTCGTGCAGCTTGATCGACATTCGCAAAAATCTGCTCGTCTACTGAGTCGCCAGGCGCCTAGAAGCCGTCTGGGTATTTTCCGCTAATTTGTTGCCTTAATTGTGCCCCGTAATTTTCCCTATTTCATGACTCATCGTCGATCGATAGTGTGACTCATCACTTAGCGGATTATTATATAGTATGATGAGGCAAAATAACGCAAATGCGCCACACAGCAGAGCTGGGAAGGAACAATGAGGTATGACCCACAGACGCGTCTTGCGAAACCTCGTCATAAGGGTGTTCCTTGGTCTTGGCATATAGCCAAAAACAATAGAGACGTGTTTCGAGACCTCGTCATATGGGTGCCACCACCCGTCTGCCTGTGAGACGTCGATGGTAAACAACAGTATTGGACAATTGCCAAATATCCCACAAACTTACAGAAAGAAGTACACAAAGTCCAAGGGGCTATCTTCGGACCAAAAACCCTTCCTCTTTTATAAATAGGGCGATTTGGTGGTCACTCATTACTCCCCTTAGTAGAACTCGTCCCCCATTACTACTGGTCCCCCTCAATGATCTTCCTTAGCGGGCGACATGTTCGGCACGTCTTCTGATCCCCCAGGGATGTCGGACAACGTCCTCGGCACGCCTTCTGAATCCCCGGGCACGTGGGCGACGTGTTCGGCACGTCTTCTGTAATTTGTTCAATATCGGTTGATGGCAGTCCACACCTCAAAAACGAACTTCATAATCGTGTTCAGCGACCTCGACTACCCCAGGGCTGAAGTTTCCGACCGCTTAGATGACATCCGCAAAAAATCGATAATTTGATCGATATCGATCGATGGTGATCTACACTTCAAAACGAACTTTATAATCATGTTCAGCGACCTCGACTACCCCCAGGGCTGAAGTTTCGGACCGCTTGAACGACATCCATAAAAATCGATAATTTGATTGATATCGATCGATGGTGATCTACACTTCAAAAACGAACTTCACAATTATATTCATCGATCTCGACTACCCCAGGGCTGAAGTTGGCGACGTGTTCGGCACGTCTACGGCTCGCCATGCACGGTCGCCGACGTGTTCGATGCGTCTACGGCTCGCCATGCACGGTCGCCGACGTGTTCGGCATGTCTTCTGCATCGCCTGGCATGGTTGCCGACGTGTTCGGCACGTCTACCGAGTCGCCAGGCACGTACAAGGCGTCTTGGTATTTTCCGCTATTTTCTTGCCTTAATTTGTGCCCCGTAACTTCCCTGTAATTTCCCCTATTTTATGACTCATCGCGTCGATCGATAGTGTGGCTCATCGCTTAGCGGATTATTATATAGTATGATATTCATGTATTCTATTATTCGCCTTCCTTGGGCAGAACATTTGCGTTCATGAGCAGATTACAATCCTTAAGGCCGTCTCTGATTCTTAAGCTATCTGGGAGCGTTAGGTCTGTTTCTTTTTACAGACGATAGTGATGGAATATACATCTGCATACAGCTAGAAGCAATGAACATTAGGATAAAATTAGAGATAAATTCTGAAAAAGGGCCTCTCTTTGAGATAAAAACCAATCACTGTTCACACAGCGCTGCAGTAACTGATCTCCGAAGCGTTCTGAAGCCAGGTTTTGAGAAGTAGCGGACTTGAAATCCTATTGGTCTACACATGAAGAGCGATATAACCTATTCCAAGCTGCTCGGTACTTTGTGTGTAACTTTGTGCAGCCAATCAAGCACACCCCTGTGACGTTCTGGCAAGTACACGGCGCGTCCCAGTCTCGCGACACAGCAGGCATAGGATCTCACCTTTGAGCCGGGACACTGGTTGCGAGTACTATTACCAATGCCCTTGACGTGACATTCCTTTAAAAAAGTCGAAAAGTTAAGCCAACACCAAGCCCATCGCATCAACGTTTCTAATAAGAGAGGTCGCCTAACCGACATCGTTCGTATGCGAAATAATGGTTTATGAAGCGCAGTCCTCGAGCTGCTCTATCTCGCCTGCAGTAGAGAACTCGCCTCTAAAGCTAAAAGTAGTGACGAGTTTTCTGGGGCGGGTTGGACGAGTTCTCGTACCGTATGCAGGCGATCGCCGCAGGACCGGTTGGCGATGCGGTCGCAGCAAACCAAAACCTCGTCGAGTTGAGCTGTTCCGTAACTCGACAAGGGTGGGAATGCTCGCTCTTTTCAGCTAGTAGTGTTATAATGTGGAGCCCTATAAGTAGGATTATTAGTAGAGATAGAGATAGCTCCAGAGAGTACTAGGAAATGATTTCTGAAGTTAAAAACCAAGGAAGTGCAGATTTTCACCTTTGACGTCCGCTACGCTTGCTTCTTACCATTATGGCTATACAGAAATATTTGCTTTGAGAGTGACTTGCACGTGGTGGCGTTCAGTGGAAGTAAATACAATACAATGGTTACACACATATAAGACCTTCTATCTGGCGAACTAACTCAAGTGGACCTATGATTCTTAGATTCCAAAAGTGCGGATTAAAAGCGGTTAGACACTTCTGCTGGAGCCATTTTCCGCTGCTATTTGGAGTAGGCTATTTAATTTTCAGCTGCTCTTCTAAGCTTGGAACCAAGTTGTGGGGCAGCCTCCGGCAATCGAGATTTCTGCTTGAATTGTTCGGGCGCTGTGGTGGTTAGTCACCATAACATACCGTGGGGCGCAGTTGTGGGGAGTAGCTACATACTGCGAATGTAAATGCAGTCTTATCTCCTATTCTCGATTACAGATCCATATTTTGTTTGCTTCCGTATTGAGGGAGAGAACTCCAGGATGTAGGCAGTTTTAACATGGGTGCTGTCGTGCCGCAGGGGGACCTCCGCCCGTACATCGGTGGAGGCCGAGGTCCTCTCTAGAGCCCGAGCTGTGGCATATTGGATCCGCGGCTCGCGACCAATGGGCTTGCACTGCTACGCGGTTATTCCTACCCGATAGGCCCTTAGCAGATCTTGATTGCCGCGTGCCCTTTTTAAATGTGACCTTACATCCCCACAGGATAGCTTCTCTTTGTATGTTGACTTCCTCCGGAGGAATTCCCGTTGGTCGAAGCATCCCCGACCCCCGGCGATCCCTCCATTTGCGACGCTGATATGACCTTTGACTTGACCCGGATAACTTGGCAGACAACCTCACGAGTTTAGATATTGGACCTTTTGAATTACGAGTTTATATTGGCTATTTGATACGACCGACATAACATTAACAAAATATGAAGACGACCTATACTACGTGTTACGGGCCAGGCTGCACCCAAACCTACTGAGGGAATCAGGACCGCGACCCGCGGTGCTTACCCAGCCCAGGTCCTGTGGCCTGCGCCAAGTCAGGACCGACGAGGCCAGGCAGAGGCCCCGAGTTACCTGTGGAACGACGACCGCGATGACGGCGACGACGGCGACGGATCCTCGACTCACTGACGACGGCTGGCGGCTACCGATGATGATGACACTTAACGACCAGAGCGACCAAGAAGGTGTACCTCGACGGCGACGGAGTCGGAATCCAATCGACGGGGACTGGCGACCAAGCCGGTCAGAGACGACAGAGGCACGCACCCTCTGCGTTTCTGCCGGCTTCTAGAAGCTTCAGCGGCGGCGACGTGTCGGTCGACGCGTTTGACCAGGTCGATCGACCGGCGCGGCCCAGCGACGGCGACCTGTGAATACATGTCGGACGCGAGTCACGACAGGTGCGTCACTCCAACCACATCCTGGAGTCCCTTCCCCTGCCCAAATCTAAGAGCACAAAACAGAGCTATAGCTTTGTTTGTTTGTTTTCTTTATTACAAGTGTGCCCTCGTTTCTTTTTTCGTGTAACTGACACTTTTTATAAGGTGACCCCCCACAACTACCATAGCGCCACAGTTCGTTATAGCAGACTAAGAAAATTGTTCAGCCATTTACTGCAGAACTCTGCTTAAATGGAATTTCCACCATCAGTGAACAAGGTGAATAGGTGTATGGCAGACAGTTCCTAAAAACGAATATAACATGTGAGCCGTAAACACTTCTTTAGTGGAAGCGAAAGGAGAATCTCATACACATCCCAACAGTGCAAACATTTGCAAACATTTTTAGGGAATTAAAGGTTTTCTATTGTTTCCACCTCCATGCTCGTATTGTAGTTACCGCCCATTCCTAGCATTGGCCTCCCCTTCCTAAGCAACTTCCATAGATTCTTGCTGAGTACAGAAGCCTACTCGTAAGAGTTGCGCGTCATACTAAGTAGTACTCACCAGTGAAATGAAGGTTGACAGGCGTTGATCGTATTTAAAGATACAAAGCGGGAGCGACAGAGGTCACGCGCGGCGGCGCCTGGGGCGTTGCCAGCTCTGTCGGCCGATTACGGGACAGCTCGCCCTCGAGCATGCTGATTCATCGGAGAGCCAGATTCCAGAAAGGAAAAGGCCAGTGGCGGCACCTGTACTGTTTCTTTGAACTCTCGTGCATTTCATGCGCTTGCCCAGGAAGGAAAGGCTTCGAGCGAGGCGGAAAGGAGGAGGGGAAGGGGACGTAACCGGATATGAGGTTATGGAACTTAAGAAATCACGGTACTAAGCGGGCTGGCGCCTGCAGTACACTGGAAAGGTGGCTCAAAGCGGGTAAGTTAGATCACGCACACCTCGGAGTTCCCTCCCTTGCCTAGCTTTGTGCTCTCCTCCGTGTCAGCGGAGGAGAGCACAGAAACCGTGTTTATTTGAGTGTTCCACGACCATGGTCTCATAATGGAGCGGCCACCAGCCTGGATTGCAAGGTATACCCATCGACCTTTTGTCCCTTCTACTAAAATCTGAAGTAGGATATCTGCAGTGGATTATGGAGCCCGGGAGAAACTAATCCATCTCTTCGTAAAGGATGCAAGACCCCGGCATGTTTTTATGGATGAACATGGAAGCTGTCGCGAAGTGGGAGGCCGTCCCCACCGACGCATCGGTGGAAGCGGGAGGCGACGGCCCACGCCGTGACTAGGAGGCACGACGGATCCTCAGCTCGCCCTACGCTCACCTACTGGCCACGCGGTTACCACGCGCTGGGGGCCCTGGTGGATCCTACCGTGCCTTACGCCCTAAAGATTTTATACTGCACATCTCTCACGTCCATGACTGCATGGTACGCAGACTGCCTGGTGCGACTCCAGCTTAGGCCATCGTCGACCGAGGCGTCCCCCGACCGACGACGGCACCCCAGGAGGATGTCCACGAGCACTTTAAGGATAAAGGCATACTGTGCTACTACCGTTTTACGATATAATACATTTGTGGTTTTAAGATATTTTTATCTGGAATAAATCTATAAGGAACTTCTGTATGGAAACATAACAACTAGGGAGATGATAAACCTACGGGTCAGAGGGCAGGACCGCACCCAGCCTACGAGGGGGTCGAGACAACAACCCGTGCTGGGTGCCGAGCCCTGCCTTTGTGGTCTTTGCCAAGGAAAAGGCATCGAGGCTCGACAGAGCCAGCACGTTACCTGTTAGGGCTCTCGAAGACGACGGCGGCGACACGGCGATGACGGCGAAGAGCGATCCTGACGTAGCCAGACGACACGATACCAACGAACCATCCGAGCCAGCGATCCAATCGAACCGGCGACGTATCAAGCCAACGGAGCGGAGCGGGGCGATGACGTTGACCAGCTTTGTCCCCAGGCCTAGGGACGACTAGCGGACCGGCTGTCCGCAGCGGCTGCACAGGAGGCGACACTCACGACGGCTGCACAGACGACACTGACTACCTTGGGGCAGGGAAGCGCGTTCCTCTGCGTCCCTGACAGTTTCCAGAAGGTTCCGCGGCGTTGACAGGTGAACTGACGCGTTCATCCGTGTCGATCGACGTGGGTCACAGCGTTGACCGCCGGGGAGCGGGATACTGTCGCACGGAAGTCGCGACACTTGTTTGAAGGAAGGCTCCGGCCACGTCTGACGAGTAGTCTTCCTGACGCACACGTTTGCGTAGAGCCGATTAAACAGTAACGTACAACAAGCAGTATGGCATAGATTGCAAGATTGTAGGGCAATGGAAGGCTAGTGTGAAGTGTAGAGGCCTACGAGACATGGGTGTGCAGTTGTGACAGAAGATTGTTCAACAGCATGAGCTCTATGGCACAGCGCCAATAGCTAAGGCCAAGGATCAAGAGAAGTTGCGGGCGGAAGAGCGACAACAGTTAGAACTGCCAAAGGGGTAACTTGCCAGCAAATGCGTAGCCCGTCCGTAACCAGCCTGAGCCAGAAGCTACTATACATTTGTTTGCCTGGGGTGTCCTGTCGGCTTCCGTTTGCATGCTTCTTTGACACTGCGACTTGATCCTTGAGGGGTTTCCTGACCGGTCAGTCCGGTCCCCTGCTCCTTCTATGTGCGCACCGTAGCTCTTGTGTCTCGACATTTAATAATGGCTGTCCCTGTGTCGGCTCGTGCCACTCGAGGCTTCACAGGTAAGAGACACGACTACTAGAAGGAGGAAGGCATTACCCCAGTTACAGCGTACGCCAGTGCCATCAGCGGCATCTGAAGCAGCCAACCTAGCTGTCACTTGCACAACGCGTGGGGCAGCGGCTTGCATATCGGCGAGCTGCGGTGGAGTTCGATCGCCAAGGCCCACACGTGGGTTTCCCCACGTGAACCTCGGTCCGATGCACCATGTCGCGACGTGGGAGGCCGTCCCCGCCGACGCATCGGTGGAAGCGGGAGGCGACGGCCCTCGCCGTGACTAGGAGGCACGACGGATCCTCAGCTCGCCCTACGCTCACCTGCTGGCCACGCGGTTACCACGCGCTGGGGGGCCCTGGTGGATCCTACCGTGCCTTACGCCCTAAGGATTTTATACTGCACACGTCTCACGTCCATGACTGCATGGTACGCAGACTGCCTGGTGCGACTCCAGCTTAGGCCATCGTCGACTGAGGCGTCCCCCGACCGACGACGGCACTGCGCCCTACGAGGATGTACACGAGCACTTTAAGGATAAAGGCATACTGTGCTACTACCGTTTTACGATATAATACATTTGTGGTTTTAAGATATTTTTATCTGAAATAAATCTATAAGGAACTTCTGTATGGAAACATAACAACTAGGGAGATGATAAACCTACGAGTCAGAGGGCCAGACCGCACCCAGCCTACGAGGGGGTCGAGACAACAACCCGTGCTGGGTGCCGAGCCCTGCCTTTGTGGCCTTTGCCAAGGCAAAGGCATCGAGGCTCGACAGAGCCAGCACGTTACCTGTTAGGGCTCCCGAAGACGACGGCGGCGACACGACGATGACGGCGAAGAGCGATCCTGACGTAGCCAGACGACACAATACCAACGAACCATCCGAGCCAGCGATCCAATCGAACCGGCGACGTATCAAGCCAACGGAGCTGTCATGCTCCTGCCTGGGAGTGAGGATTTACAAACCTTTATTATTAGTCTATATTATATACAACAACCATCTAGCATGAATGCAGTTAGGGAGACTGCCAACCTTCCAACCCATGTAGGGGCGTGGCTTACAGAGGCGGTCGCCACTATACCGTGACATGCCCTTCCTTTCGAATTTGTCGGCCTCGACAAAAATATACAACACAATAGTTTTTAAATAACAACAAAAAACAAGTGTTCACTCCAATGATGATTAAAATGATGGGTCGATGGACATAGAGACGATTATGGGAGGATTCCTTCCAGTACGCACAGGGCGAAATTTGTGCATAAGCATAGGGCCAGGTCATAGGGCCTCCGGATCATGTGCCTTCGAGGCATTTCTCGCATCGCTGCCCTCACACTGCCGCTGGCATTACTTGGAGCCATCGCATCTCTAGAGCCGTCGACCATCGCATCTCTAGGGCACGTCTTATCAGCGCCCCCCACATTGGCGACCAGATTTAAGTCCTTGTTCGCCATCTTTGCCATCGCATCAACTTGCTCCTGACAAGCCATCAGTGTTTGTCGGAGCTCTCGCATTTCCTCTTCCAAGATACCAGTTCGAGCACTGGTATCTTCGCATAGCTCCTTCAAATATTTATTAGATATCGTTATGAATTTGGTTTATATTGAATCGTTATTCTACCAATCGTTATTTTTCCGACCTTCTGGTGAAAATATTGAAAGTTACCTCGAAATGACTTTTTGGGGGAGGGTAGTCGCTGTCGTTATCATAGTCCGAATTTCTCTATGTCCTTATCAGTTCTACGGACATCGTTATATTCTGTAAAATGTCAAAAATATTTCGAAATCGTTATGACTTTACCTTTTGGTAAATGACGCGGCTTAGAACAAAACTTGCTATTTCGTTATTCGTTTTCTTCCAGTAAGATCGTACGTGAATCTTACTGCAAGGTATTTTTACTGCTCAAGTAACCTCCAGCAGGGGGTTTTCGTGATTCTGCTATAAAATGTCTTTTTGGTGACTTTCGTCTACTTTACCTAACCGAATATTTTCCCCTTCGTTATAATATAGGGCGTTATTTTGAATGCAAAAGATTTTTATGCCGTCACATTGGCTTCTCAGTTGTGTGGAAATTCATTAGAATAATCCGAATATCGACCGTTATCATGTTGGTCATCATAATTTCTCACGTAATTGTGAGAAGCGTTATTTCTAGGGATTTGAGAATTGCGTCCGTGATATCCACGTTGGCTTCGAATTCCTCCGTTATTGAAGTAACCGTTATCGTTATGGGGTTGAGGACTACGCTCGTGATATGCTCTATTATTGTTCCAATGTTGTGAAAAATTTCGCGATGCACTAACAGCAGGATTTGGTGATTGATTCCACTGCTGACGCTGGTAGTTCCCTTGATTTTGGCAATTTCGATTTGGACAGCTTTCACTAATGCGTGCATTTTGAACGGCTTCCGTGATTGCATTCACTAGGGCGTTATCAATTATTCCCCTCTCACGCGTCACAATTTCAAGAAGATGACTTTCGTTTTCTGCAACTTGTTGCAGATCTTTGAAAGTCTGTGATGACTGCCTTTTTTTCATTACCGCAATTCGAAGATTCGTAGTAAGGCCGCGCACAAATGTTTCGCACATTATTTCTTGGACGGCGATGGGATTACTTTCGGCAAAAGCGTCGGCAACTAAATCTCTCACCCGTTGCCCATAAATGACCACATTTTCATCGGGTTCCTGCTTCACGTGATAAATTTTTGCTTTCGCTATTTCGACATAGTTAGGGCTGCGAAAGTCTTTTTTCAACTGGTCCACAACCTTTCGGTAATCCAGCTTAACATCGTTATCATAGTTCTCGTATTTTATTTTGGCTGCTCCGCTTAATTGCAGAGGAAGGAGCCTTGCCAGTTTCTGCTCGTCATATCCCGCTGCATTGGCTTTTTCGTTCATCTCTCTAACAAACTTCACCACTGACATGTTAGTTCCGTTATAATTCGGCCAGCACTGCAATGCGGGAAGGAACAAATCCGCTATATTGACCCGAATATCAAGAGGCCTTTCTGAAATCTGGATAGGCCCCCCGATTGGTCCGTTATCATTTCTCGCCATGTTCGTAATGAGCAACCGTTCTATTAATTCCCGTGATTCGTCAATAAGTCGACTCGCTAGTTTCGCTTGATTTCTTTGCTCGGTGCGAGCAAATCGTTTCTCAGCTGGTGAGCTGTTCGGCACTAAGTAATTATCCGTTATGTTGATGAGTAAGATGAAGAAATAGGAGACAGGCAGAGAACTAAGGAAGCAGTAAGCAAAGAACGCCGTTGAACACAACCGTTCAATCGCAGTCACGAAGACGTAGTGTCTGTTAGATGACCTCAGTATGGGTTACCATCCTCTATTCCTTTCGAGTGGGATTATCATAGCCTCGTTGACGCCGCTATTTTTAAGTGGGTACTTACGTGAGCTCTGGTCGACGCCCTCGAGTGTATGCTCGAAGCCACGTTTCGGCTCCTTTGTAATGCCGACACTACCTAGTATACGGTAGTGCAGCCAATGGGCGAAGTTCTATTAACATCGAATAAAAATAAATCTAAAAAATAATTTTTTTCTCTTTCGGATTTTTTTTGGACGTCCTATGTACAGATTATATACAAGCTAGCGGTGGCATGAATGGCAGAGTAAAATGTAGCAATTGAATTGACGATAAGTTAAGAATTGAGGGTTAGAAACATGAGCTATAAATTAGACGGTTTAATAAGCTAATAGTGAAAGATTTGATTAAGCTATTAACGTGATAACGAAAACATGAATGCAAAGAAATCATCTAGGACGTGCGCAAAAGGGAAAATCGGAAAAGTACGAGGTTCACAAAGGAGGTAGTTTGCACTCGGCAGTGACTCATGTGAAAAACGTACTTCCCGCACACTTAGTGTTTTTGAAGACGCCAGGTCGGAAAATACGATATTCGCTTTAAATCGCTGTCGCGAATAGCGAAAATCGTACTTTTCGCAATCGATAATTAGATTTAAAAAATAGCATAGAGTAAACGGCTCAAATTCTTTGAAAGTAGTAATAGTTGAAAGTAGTAATAGAAATTCTTTGAAAAATGTTAGCTGTTTAGTTACATGCCCTGCCTCATTCATGCGCCACGACGAAGGCAAACGAAAAAGTGGAAATGATAAAAATCATGCTCAGTACAAAAAATCGTGCCAGCATGCTTCGTGAGAAATGTGCAATGTGCATGCGGTGTGGTGTGTATATCTCGAGATATAGATACGTTTTGATGGCCGTCAAAACGGAGTCTCCCCTACTGCTAACTTCTTTTAGAAATTTTGAGCAAAAGTCTAAAAGGATCTCCCCGCGACCTCCATGTCATGCTCCTGCCTGGGAGTGAGGATTTACAAACCTTTATTATTAGTCTATATTATATACAACAACCATCTAGCATGAATGCAGTTAGGGAGACTGCCAACCTTCCAACCCATGTAGGGGCGTGGCTTACAGAGGCGGTCGCCACTATACCGTGACAGAGCGGAGCAGGGCGATGATGTTGACCAGCGTCGTCCTCAGGCCTGGGGACGACGAGCGGACCGGCTGTCCGCAGCGGCTGCACCGGAGGCGACACTCACGACGGCTGCACAGACGACACTGACTGCCTGGGGCAGGGAAGCGCGTTCCTCTGCGTCCCTGACAGTTTCCAGAAGGTTCCGCGGCGTTGACAGGTGAACTGACGCGTTGATCCGTGTCGATCGACGTGGGTCACCGCGTTGACCGCCGGGGAGCGGGATACTGTCGCACGGAAGTTGCGACAGACGCACGGGCACATGTTTGTTAAGGGGGGAGGGCTTGACCACGATACCAAGGATCGATGGGGTTCAACGGATCGAAGGCGCTTCTCTACGAAGAATGAACCCTAAATGTGAGCTCTGGGGCGAGCGAGGGTGACAGGTAGCTTCATAAATCACTAATAACTACAAAATTCGATAATATATTGGTGGTTGTGGGACAAAAATTCATTTTCCTAAGGCAAGGTCACGACTGCGAGCTTCCTTTTTTACCCAAAGAGCTGGTTCGGAGTTTCTAAAATTTTCTAAAAAATATGGTCTACCGAGTTCCATTTCACAACTGAAAAAGCTCATTGACAGGTACATCAAAGGATGATTCATTAGGGTGGTGTATTTCTAATCATCTATCATGCATGCATGTTTTGTTCTTCTCGTTGTGTTTATCTTTTATTGTCTTTTCGGATAGCCAGTAGGAAGCATGCTGACGTGATCCAATGCGAAAATTGCGGCAGGCCGACAGAGCTGGCAACGCGCCAGGCGCCGCCGCGCGCGACCGCTGTCGCTCTCGTTTTGTATCTTTAAATACGATCGACAGCCGTTCATAGTTTTCTCGGCGATTGATTGGAGCACTTGGGTCCCGCAACGATCGCCTGCATACGGTGCGAGAACTCGTCCAACCCCGCCCCGGAAAACTCGTCACTAGCTTTAGACGCGAGTCAGTAGAGAAGCGCGGGGGTGCTCCATTATCTGGACTCTAGCCAACGTCGTTGCCATAGAACTGGTCCGCTGGGCATGGTGCTTAGGCGGCGCGCGGTCTTTCGTCGTGTCGTCACGCGCACTCCAGCCTCCCTGCTCGCCACACCCAGGAGTCCATTCCCTAGCCCAATCTGTGCTCTCCTCCGCGACAGCGGATTCTTTTAGTGATCATTAAGATTAACTCTTAACGAAGGCAACTGCTCAAATCCGACATTTTTGGACCAAACTCATGGAATAACAACCTCGAAATGGATACGAATGCTTTGAAAAAAATTAGATTCTAGGAGGGCTGCACGAGCAAAACTGACTGAGTGACACACATACTCAGTAAGCAACTGAATTTCACAACCACGGAGCGTAATAGCAGATCGAAAGTGCATTCGTAACATTTGTTGAAAAGTGTTTTCCTTAGCGTTTATCGCGAAATACGGCTTGTCAAGTACGCCGTACACCTAATTTCGGATTACGTTCAGTGGGCACTGTTCTGACGTAACATATATTTCTGTTTCCCTCGAGGCTGCTAAGAGGTTCTCAAAAGTTTTCCATTAAGCGTTCCTCAGGGACCAGGAAAACTCAAAGACTTCCTACCGTGTTCTCTCAGGAGAGCCCTGGAAGCACCTGAAACTTCTTTCCACCGCTAGGGAAAGAAGCTTTCAAAAGTTTTCCATTAAGCGTTCCTCAGGGGACCAGGAAAACTTCAAAGACTTCCTACCGCGTTCTCTCAGGAGAGCCCTGGAAGCAATTGAAACAAAATTTTCGGACCATTTGATCTACCACCACCGGAGAGAGGAAGGACGGAATTTGAAACGATGCTCACATTCCCAATTCGCAAACTGCCTATAGGTTCAACAGATTTCCTCAGCGTAATGCAAATAACAGACGAACAACTATCACTAACTGAATGCAAACCCCTTACATGTCTCGCAGACTTATCAATCCATGACGCATTCCACCCATTGCTGCCAGACTTGTCTGGGAAGCATAGAGCACTGATTTGTTCATCAGATGGCCACCGCAAGTCATTGTATGGCCAAATATATATTCAAACCACCAGACCACCTCCACGCATCCCGTAGAAGTAGAATGTGTGGCGCATCCCGAAACAGAATAAGTGACGCCGTCCTTTTTCCTTCTGATGTATTATTATAATTATCGTGTAAAATTACAAATTGAAAAAGGGCGGTTCACATTTAAATATTTGCCGTATTTCATAGGTTTGTGGTCAAAACACATGAACCGAGATTTCCTCTCTTGGGGGTATTGAAGGATAGAAACAGAACGCCCGTTGCTGAGCAATGTTTGGATGCGCAATGGATTCTAAATCTGTGAGATATCATATGGGTGGTTTGCATGCAGTTAGTGACATTTCACTGTTTAGTAACCACCGCTCCTCTTGATGAAAAATTCCTCAAAGCAATCTAACAATAACAAGTTGAGGTTATATGTATATTTCAGTGGAAAGAAGAAAGACTAGATCAAACGTCTTGATCTATAGAAGCCTTAAGGAGTTCAATACATTCCTATTTGGGATAAAATGTCGCTGGGTTTATCTGGCCAAGACTTCCGGAAATTTATAGGGATAAACCCCGCTGGGGAGTACAGATGATGTGTCCGTTAGTTTGTCGTTGTTTTTGGTTTCTTTTTTTGGTTTTTTGATTTTTTTCTTGTCGTGTTTCAGAATGTTCAACACAAACAGCAAGAACTTGCTCAAGAACTTATGTTGGTGGCTTTCTGTTCACATTTATTGTCTGTTCCTAGCTTTTTTCTTTGTGTTTCACACGTGTTGCTTGCTCCCAGATCTTTAAATAAATCCAAGAAAGGCCAAAATAATGTATACTGCGTTTGGGGCACCTGGCGGCATGCAAAGAATGACTGCGCATAGCAGTTATTCGTCTTCTGTGATTTTCTAAGGATGTGTCTCCTCAAGCCTAGTATTTATGTAGAGTGAAAATCAGTAAAAACCTTTGTCCTATAGGCACTAAAATATAACATAACATTTTTGGAACCAAATGCGCTATTTATGACTAGCTATGAAATTGCTCCAATTTGGATTATTGATCTCCATTAATTTACCATCTTATAGAAAAAGTTCTGGTCTAATCAGCACAGAGGAAAAAATAGGGTATAATATCTTCTTTGGAACAGATGAGGAATAAAATCCTGTAAGAGGTGCTGCAGCGCGATCTACAAAGCTACCCACACGTTAAGACCTACCTTTTTACCTTTCCGCTCCTCTCTGATACTGTAATCCTCTTTAAAGCATGGATACCAGTGCACATCAAGCCTCATTGCATGAACGGTTGACCTGACATGACGACGAAATTCTTCAAGTTCTTCGAAATTCATGTCTGAAAACGTCTTAACAGATGAACGAGCACAAAGCAGAACAAGAGTGTGCTAATGAGAGGATGGCACGTAAAAACGGTTGACGGGCAACTCGGCCCCGTTCGTCCGTCTAAGGACACGGGTCAACCAGACGAGCGGAAAGGTGAGAGCGCAGAGAAACAGACTCTCCGGCTGCGATCCGACCGCTGCCGACCGAGTGAGCTGAATCAGCGCGTGGGTGAGAGTACCCTCTCGTCGCTTGCTTCTTCATAACATCTAGCAGTTGCGGAGGCGCGCAGTGCAAGAAGACTGAGTTTCAAAGAGGAGAATTGCAACATTCGCAGCTTACAGACTTCCTAAAGGTCACGAAACAGTCGTAAGGTACGCAGGTCTGGCAACACTGGATTTGTGAAAAGAAATTGGTGGAGACGTTGGGTCCTGCTTACATAATGGCAAGGTTTTCATGGAAGCACATGCCAGTGGAAGACAGGAAGTAACAAACTTAAGTGGATCATACTCTATTATTCGACTTCATTGGGCAGAACATTTGCGTTTATGAACAGATGACAATCCTTAAGGCCCTCTCTGATTCTTAAGCTTTTTGAGAGCCTTAGGTCTGTTTCTTTTTACAGACGGTAGTGATGGAATATACTCATTTGCATACAGCTAGAAGCAATGAACCTTAGGATAAAACTTCTGAAAAAGGCCCTCGCTTTGAGATAAAAACCAATCAGTGTTCACAAAGCACTGCAGTAACTGATCTCCGAAGCGTTCTGAAGCCAGGTTTTGAGAAGTAGCGGACTTGAAATCCCACTGGTCTACACGAGAAAAGCGATATAACCTATTCCAAGCCGCTCAGTACTTTGCGTGTAACTTTGTGCAACCAATCAAGCACACCACTATGACGTTCTGGCAAGTACACGGCGCGTCCCAAACTCGCAACGCAGGAGGAATCGGATCTCACCTTTGAGCCGGAACACTGGTTGCGAGTACTATTACCAATGTCCTCGGCGTGATATTCTTTTAAAAAAGTCGAAAAGGTAAGGCAAGACTATCCCATCGCATCAACGTTTCAATAAGAGAGGTCGCCTAACCGACATCGTTCGTATGCGAAATAATGGTTTATGAAGCGCAGTCCTCGAGCTACCCTATCTCGCCTGCGGTAGAGAAGCTCGGGGGTGCTCCGTTGTCTAACCTCTAGCGCAATAATGGAGAGATGCAGCGAGGCAGGAGAGCGAGATCTCTAATCGAGAGGGCGCCGACGGCACGACGAAACCGCCGAAACATGAGTCATGGTTGACCCGTACCCTGTAACCCCGTTCGTCCCCACTACTGCTGAGTCACGTCGATTTGCAGCGCGTCTGCCACCTCTCGCTGCCTCCCCGCTGTTTCGCGCGTATCTACCGTCTCGCTGGGAGCAGGCTGTTTCTTGAACGATTAGCACCGACGTCTCATCGTAGCGTGATATATTTCCACACCAATTGTACTGTTGGTGATATCACTAAGGAAATGCACCGATCCGGCCACAGCGGTCACTGAGTTTCTGCAGGATGTTCAGAGACATGTTTGAGACTTGTCTCTTGTTTGAGATAGATATTTGAGAACACTCTTTACCAAAGCGGTTGAAGTACAAATGGCACATACGAATAAAAACAACTGCATCGTGTGAAGCATGAGATTACATTTGTGAGCAAGCATACACCTGAATACAAAGGCAAGTGTGCTAACAGTTCCCTCACGGAATGGGCAGGATAACATGCATAGGGCTCTTCAGAGGAGAACGAGGGGACGGGGACACATTGAGAGCTAACTAGTGGGCAAGGTTGCTGGCTAAGGTATCAAGGTGATCCTTACACTATCTTGTGGTAGGTGGACGACCAGCCGCCTGGAGTAACTATCTGAAGCGTCTCATCTCATCGTGTATTTATTTTGCCTGCAGGCTTCGCGACTTCGGATATATCTTGTCGCCATTTCCCCATTTGCTATAGGCAGGATCTGCGATTTGGCCATAGTTAGCTGTGGGGCCAAAAACTGTAATAGAGCTGCCATAGCAGAGGTGCCAGTAGGAAACGCCCTTCGAAGTTTACTGTGAAACCCTTCAACGAATCGCAGGTTATTCTGCCCATTCCGTGAGGGAACAGTTAGCTGTTACCATTGTCATCCGCTCTGGGGCTGTGAAAGAATCGCCTGCAACCATAAATATCGTTCTCTAAACCATATTTGTTCCCATGTGTCACTTGACCGAAGCGTGGCTGTGCCACATCAGCTACTAAGCCTTGGATAACGCTGATTGGAGTTCCCGTATAGGGTTGTGCCCAAAATTCGTTGCACCTCTCGATCACCCTCGGCACATAATAGAATGAGGGGCGCTTCTTGCCTCATAGAAGTGGGGGCGAACCGGATTTTCAGGATCCGTTATGAAGTGTCCACTTCTGACTTTGCAGGAAGGTAGAGGCTGATTGTACACCTCGCGCTCTCAATCCTTAAGCGATCGGCATCCACAGCACACAAAGGTGCTGGTCTCTCCGTCTGAGAGTGTCTTCCGGTACGCCCACTCATAGCACAGCTGACGATCTCGAAGTAGGACATATATCGCTATATCTCTACCCCTTTGCTGTAAGGGAACAAACATCATTCGAAGCGGTTCGAACGACACCATTTCGTAACAGTGATACTTCCAAATCCCGCCACATCTTCTTTCTTTTGGATCTCAGGTGAAGTCTCTCCATCGTGGGAAAGCAGTCGCATGAATTGCACGTGCGGCTAGAGATGTAGGGTTGGATTAGGCGCCGGAACTCTTCCGTCTGGAATCTGCCTCGTCGCGATGACTCAGCATGCTCGGGCCGAGCTGCCCGTAATCCGTAAAAACACCCCTTGTGCCATCGATTGGGTCGGGCCTTCGCGATGGCGCGCGCTTGGGTTACAGGGTAGGGGTCAACCATGACTCACGTTTCGGCGATTTCATCGTGCCGTCGGCGCCCCCTCGATTAGAGATCCCGCTCTCCTGCCTCGCTGCATCTCTCCACCGTAGCGTTAGAGTCCAGACAACGGAGCACCCCCGAGCTTCTCTACCGCAGGCGAGATAGGGTAGCTCGAGGACTGTGCTTTATAAACCCGTATTTTGCATGCGAACGATGTCGGTTAGGCGACCTCTCTTATTAGAAACGTTGGTGCGATGGGATAGTCTTGCCTTACCTTTTCGACTTTCTAAAAGAATGTCACGCCAAGGACACTGGTAATAGTACTTGTAACCAGTGTCCCGGCTCAAAGGTGAGATCCGATTCGTCCTGCGTTGCGTGTTTGGGACGCGCCGTGTTCTTGCCAGAACGTCACAGTGTGTGCTTGATTGGTTGCACAAAGTTACACGCAAAGTACTGAGCAGCTTGGAGTAGGTTATATCGCTTTTCTTGTGTAGACCAATGGGATTTCAAGTCCGCTACTTCTCAAAACCTGGCTTCAGAACGCTTCGTAGATCAGTTACTGCAGTGCTGTGTGAACACTGATTGGTTTTTATCTCAAAGCGAGGGCCTTTTTCAGAAGTTTTATCCCAAAGTTCATTGCTTCTAGCTGTATGCAAATGAGTAGATTCCATCACTATTGTCTGTAAAAAGAAACAGACCTAAGGCTACCAGAAAGCTTAAGAATCAGAGACTGCCTTAAGGATTGTCATCTGTTCATAAACGCAAATGTTCTGCCCAAGGAAGGCGAATAATAGAGTACCATGAAGATTATCCACTTAAGTTTGTTGCTTCCTGTCTTCCACTGGCATGTGCTTCCATGAAAACCTTGTCATTATGTAAGCAGGACCCAAACGTTGTCTCTACTAATTTCTTTTTACAAATACAGTTTTGACAGACCTGTGTACCTCCACTAATTGATGTCTGTCGTGCCACCCAAAACGTAGCAGCTTTCAGCCGACTGTTTCGTGACCTTTAGGAAGTCTGTAAGCTACGAAGGATGCAGTTCTCCTCCTTGAAATTCAGTCTTCTTGCACTGCACGCCTCCGCGACTGCTAGCGGTTATGAAGAAGCAGGCGACGAGACGACGAGACGACGAGACGACTCTCACCCGCGCGCTGAGTCAGCTCGCTCGGCCGGCAGCCGTCGGATCGCAGCCGGAGTGTCTCTTTCTCTGCGCTCTCGCCTTTCCGCTCGTCTGGTTGACCCGTGTCCTTAGACGGACGAACGGGGCCGAGTTGCCCGTCAACCGTTTTTACGGGCGGGGTAGTGTTCTTCCCCCCAGCATGCGGAGGGCGGCGCTAATTGCGCGAGGAGCGCCCATCGCGGACGAGTTCACGCGCTCGGCGGACTGGGGGGAAGAACGGGCCTCCTCCTCCGCCATCAGCTGTTATCATCGACGGAATCGACAGGAGGCCTTCCTGCACTGTATTCTTTCTTTTTCTCCCTTTTCGTCGTCTGCTTTGTAATCGCTTGCTACTTCATGGAGGTTTACTTGTGCTTCTGGCTGCAAGTACCCTTCCTGATAAGCAAGATGGTACAATGCCTTCGAGTGGGTACTCAGATCACAAATGGGTGATCACTAACCTTGCATGTAAGTTGGTTTTCTTGCTTAATTTGTCTTCCTTTTTCTGTTTTAAGCTTATAAATTTTGATGTTTTTCATGAGGTTAACACCTTGTTTACTTCTAGCCCTTTAAATTTTAAGTGGAAGTGTGATATTTTTATAAGCAGCAATGCCAGATGTATGTCTAGAGCAGGGAAATCCACAGTGTCTCTTCCTAAACTCGGAGCGCTACCCAGAATGCAGCAATCCAAGATTCACCATTTATTTAGATGTGGATGTGCTTAACGTTATTTTAGGTTGTTGGACAAGCTCCTGACGTTTTGATGCTTCGATGATGTGGACCCCCGCTCTAGACCTGCACCCAGTGCCATATTGCCCCTTATTTCCATGTTGGTCCCCTATCTTACAGGAATTTCGCTTGCTTGCCCTCCTCTTTGCCGGACGTCGTGACCCGTTGCGCACCTCGCACCTTTTACGGCCGTTCGCACCTACATTCGGTGCCCTAAAGGGAAGCTTTAGTTGTTCTTTGGCAGACATGAGTGTCAAACGCAAATCAATAAAGTGATTGATGAGGGGAAACATAGATGGAAGGATAAAAGCTGAATAGTTATTCTTTGTGGGGAGCGGCATACATTCTATTTCTACGAAGTCTCGTGAAGGCAGTTTGAGTGGTATTTGGACCACAAAGTGGCTTGGAATGCCCAGTCGTTGAGCACGTCAATGCTTCATCACTCACAGAGAAGCATGGAACTACTTCATCGAGCTCTAAGTAGTGGAACTCTTGGTTGGCCTGGGCGGTCTTGTAAAGCCTATCAAACCTTAAATGGGTCGTTATAAAGGCAACATAGTTTCGAGCGTATACAACTAGCTTTGTCATAGTGTTGGACAAAAAATTGGATGATATTTGCTGACTTCGACCGTCGAAATGTATCACGGTGATAATCAGCTACAGGATGATCTCTCAGT
The DNA here is from genome assembly GCA_947396885.1 of Heligmosomoides polygyrus polygyrus. Classification (NCBI taxonomy): domain Eukaryota; kingdom Metazoa; phylum Nematoda; class Chromadorea; order Rhabditida; family Heligmosomidae; genus Heligmosomoides; species Heligmosomoides polygyrus. The sequence goes on from OX377203.1 coordinate 46,535,827, forward strand.
TTTCTTCCCACGTCGATGAAATAAGTATGAGCTGAAGACATTGTGTCCCTGCCACTCGATTTAACCGATGAATGCACACATTGACGAAAAATCGAATTTGGAAAAATTGCCATCACACAATGTTGCCCCAATATCAGTTTCTAGCCACACCGCAGCAGAAAAGCTGAATGGGAAGGGTCTGATCCACGTTGTACACGTCTCCTGAATTCGTACGCCCGTAGTGTGATGTCTATGGCATGTCTTCTAGGTGCAATCCGCAATCCCTGTCGGGGGGGGGGGGGGCAGTCCATTTCAATTTCTAAAGAAATGCAACATGCACCACAACATATGAATATGTATAAATATGTTTACGTTATCCATTGCTGTCCTTCCAATACCAAAATCAGCTTTCTAAATTGCTTTCCTAGTCGGGGGGAGGGAGTAACGGAAACACAGCAAATTGAACAGAAACCTGTAACAATTACAATACTATAAAACAACGGAAACACGTTAAAGCAACGTTATTACCTTAATCAATTAGTGCATAGCGGTTTGCGATTTCTTTCCAAAGCAAATTGAGTTTTGGATCACAACCGTGCTGCCGTGCATAGTGCCCCATCCCTCCCCCTCCTGCACCGTGCATAGTCCCATATTAAAACTTTTTCAATGTTTCAGCGGAACGCTCGGACATTTCCAAGAGAGGGGATCAGGTAAGTTAAGGCATTCATATGTTGTATTGCATGCTGTATGTACACATGCGTAGCTATCGTTAACAATTCATAATGGACTGCCCCCCCCCCCCCCCCGACAGGGATTGCACCGTCTTCTAAATCCGATCGCATGCTGCAGGACGCCTGTGACACATCTTCTGAACCCCAATTCGTGTTGCACGAAGCCAGTGACGAATCCGAATCCGAACAAACGTTGAACGACATTTGTAGCACGTCTTCTAAATTTCAACGTACAGTACCTCTCATTATAACACCTCCGGGTAAGACGTGATTTCCGATGCAACGTAAAATTTCTCTGGAGCCGACCAGCTTACCTTTACACCAACACAAACCAGCTCCGGTAAAAACGCGTCGGATATAACGCCACACCTGTCATAGCGCAGTTCTGAGAGGGATTCTGCGTTCAGAAAGACTCTTGTTGGCGCAGTTCCGGTCCCACACGAAAATTGAAGGCGAGCAAGACATTGACTGCCTTTGAGATCGAGCCTAACGTTCTATTATCTCATCACAGTCACGAGCAGCATTTGTGCTAAAATGTGTTAGATGCATATTGAGGCTTTTGCGCGTGCACAGTCGGTGATTTGAGGAGCACGGTGTAAGAAGACGTTCAGAGCTCCATCGCGGCGCGACGCGATGTGCTGATAAGCTCCGATGTTTATGAATACAGCGATGAATCGATATGGGAGCGTATCACTACGTCGCGTTGCGCCGCGATAAATCTCTGAACGTCCTCAAGACACCTGGTGGCCACTAGAAGCTGCTGTATACTGGAAGACCCCTCTATCGGGAACAAAAGATATCTGATCCAACTCGATGTCATATTACTCAAAACAATGCATCACACATTTCTTTTAGTCCTAGAGCGGCTAGTATGGATGTCAGAAACTGAACCTGAACCCGCTCCCTCTGCTCTTTGAACGGAGTTCTAGCCTAAATGCATCACACATTTCTTTCAGTCCTAGAGCGGCTAGTGTGGATGCCATAAACAGAACCTGAACTCGCTCCCTCTGCTTTTTGAAGAGAATTCTAGCTTATTATACCAATAACGCTCCTTGATCGCACATAATATCCCCTTATCACGGACGAGGGCTGATAGGCTACTGCATTGAGGATAACGCGAATGTTGCGTACGATTAAACACCGCTAGTGGTGTAATGGGCTGACATCCTACCCGAAAAGTAGGATGGGTGTGGTGGGGGTTAGAGTCCGGCGTGAGAGTTTTGATCCCATCGAGACATCCTGTAACATCAGCTTACTTAGCATTGAGGTTGATCGCGTTCAACGTACCTGACATTCGTTATATGTCTCTAAGCCAAACTTGTCATACTTGCGATTATCGCAGAGAGTATCTCTGAACACTGGGCAGCGTTAGTACCCTAAAGTTATTCTATGCATTCAAACTCTCTTGATGGTCGCATATTCCACTGAAATTCTTATAAGATGCTGCTGGTGTGGCAAACGCTTGTGTTTACTTGTCTCATAGTTTTGTCCCATAGCTGTTGACTAAAAAAGAAGAGCAGTTCGGAGACTGTTGAGGAAATCCAGGGAATTGATATGGTGCAGATACGCATCGTTAAAAAACTAGCACATATTGAGGTGCAAATAGACAACCTTGGGTTGTGGTAAGCATTGACCGAATATAATTGTCTCCTGTGATCCTTCTCCAAATGTTCTATCCATAAACGCCTCAAACAGCACGAAGTTTCCGTATTCGGTTGTTCCGAGGCTTAGTTATTGATTACCATGGAGTTAGCATGATGATCAGCACTGATCGGTGACGTGTTGGTCCCGCAACGATTGCTTTACGGTAACGGTTTGAAAACGTGGCACTATAGCAGGAACGTCGTGTGTTTTTGGACGGAACATTTCGGGAAGAAGTAGCGTTTGGCTGCTCTACAGAGCTCGGCGGCACAGTTGGTAGGAGGGACGCCTCATAGTAGCACATCGGAGGGGTTTTAAGTCCGAGTTCACGTACTGTTAAAATTTTTGTACATAATAGTTTGTTGTTATCATGCTCACAGGAGTCAATTTCATACCATCAATACTTACAACAAACCAAAGCTGACTATTTGCGAATTCATATGTGCTAGTTTTTCAACAGTGCCTATCTGCACCACCACCACATCATACCATGTCACCAATAATTACGTAACTGTACACAAATACGCCTATCTTATGGTTGGATATTATGGACCCGCACCATATCGGTACATAAGTGTGCTAAAAATATTGTTCTCACCTGAAGGTGTTGTCGGCCGACTACTTTCCACCTTCACATGGATTTCACATCTCCGACAAGGAGAGAGACTGCGATTGCGAATGCCATAAAAGGACTCCTCCTGGACGCCATGCTATTGAGATATCGACTATCGGGAAGAACAGGCTTTTCAAGCTAGAGGTGGTATAGTGAAAATGGGACCTTTTTATGTCTGTCAAACGCGTGGGTGGCAGCTGGGTACATCGATGTTCACCCAGGACCAGGGGTGTGCGTAAATGAAATTTGAAATTTCGTATTTAGATGTGATTCAATATTTATTCATTTCTCGTGCTATTTTCAGCTCAAGCTGAACAGTTTTCTTCTTACCAAACTAAATTTTTCCCTCTTTCATGTCTTCTTTCTAGTAAGACATATTTGAAATCAAACTTTACACATTTCAAGAAAGCTGAAAAACTGTAGATTCAAAAACTTTACCTTAGCTTACTATGCACGGTATTAATACAAAAAGCCTGCACTTTGAATATTCATTAAATTCCTAACTTCCTATAAATTTTTTAGCCTGCGTATATATCTAGCAGTTAGCAGAAACAACAGCAGAAACAACCGCTATCAAAAGTAAAATTTTTTGACGCTTCAGTGTGTTAACGTGGCAGAAGACACCGTCAGGCTTCTCCAACCCGACTTATTTCTCCGCCTAACTTACTTTTCCATTTCTCTAACACTGAAAGGGCTGTCGTTTAGACCAGTTCAAGAGGAGAAATAAGTCCAATATAAATTAAACATTAAGGTCCTTTCTAGGAGGTTGGGCTCCCCCGTTTCCAGTCCAGGCAAGTCCAATGCAATATTAAAAAATAAGCTCCTGTCTAGGAGTATGGGGTCCTCCGTTGGTCCAGTGCTAGCAAGGCACATCGCATTCCTACTGCCGAAGGTGGTTTCATTCCAGCCCACAGAAAGGCATTGGAGGCAGTTTTTTAATGAAGGAGAGACGAGTATTCTTTGATCCACGTCTTGTTTGGAAACGACGTCTAGTCAATTTGAGATGCTAACGTTCCGAATAGAATTGATGCACATCCACGATCGGTCATCGTCCGTGATTGGAAGCGGGGTCTAGAAAGTTGCTACATTCATGTGGAAAGGATAAGCTACTGATGTTCGTTCGGTTTACATTGCGCTTCATGGGGGGGGGGGGGTGGGGGAGCAAATCGATATATGTACATACAAGGTACGGTCAAAGCGAATATTTCAAGGAAAGGTCAAACTGGGTCTGGAAGTTTTGTTGTCCCTTTTCTGGGGTGGTGATCGAAGCTATTGCATTTACCCTAATTCGTTTGGGATGGTGCAGACTCTCGCAGAGCAAACATTCACTACTGACCGGCGAAGGGTAGCTGGAGCGAGTGCAGAGAATTATTAAATAGTAGTTCCATATTTGAACGTTTTCAAAATTAACCAAGTGCAAAGGGCGAACTTGTTAGGAAACCGGCGCTCTAGGTAGGTCTAGGTTACCGCGATGGCTAATGTTGTAGATCGGTGGTTCAGAGCTTGAGAGCATTTTTAAAGCGAAGAAACGTCTCGCTGCAATCTCTCTACATTTGAGAGACCTTCTGAATTCGAATATTGCGCCGTGGTTATTGCTTGGTACCTTCTCATTAAGCCTGAAGCGGCCCTATATACCGTTTTTGCTCGATGCGTTTAAAATGTACTTCTGCAAACTCAAGCTGAAACTGTTTTAGCTTAAACTGCTTTCTTCCCGACTCGTAACTTAAATGAGATTACTTTTAAATCAAACTAGATACCTTCTCAATCGAAATTGTCTTGTCTATGGAATCAAACAGAGGATTCCTCAAGAAGGTCTCCTCAAGGACTACGTTAACCTTCCCATTTTCATTACAAAGGATGTCTAATAAATATTATCAAACAGCTGCGGCGGCCGAAAGTTTTTTAACCGTCTGCTATGGGAATGTTCTTGGACTTATTTAAAAATGTAGAAAAGCAGAGATGTTTCGCTGATTCACACGATGGAATTGCGCCGTGCACTCACTCAGTACGCATGACGCAATTCCGTCGTATGACTCAGTATATTTGCGTTTATGAACAGATGACAATCCTTAAGGCAGTCTCTGATTCTTAAGCTTTCTGGTAGCCTTAGGTCTGTTTCTTTTTACAGACAATAGTGATGGAATCTACTCATTTGCATACAGCTAGAAGCAATGAACTTTGGGATAAAACTTCTGAAAAAGGCCCTCGCTTTGAGATAAAAACCAATCAGTGTTCACACAGCACTGCAGTAACTGATCTACGAAGCGTTCTGAAGCCAGGTTTTGAGAAGTAGCGGACTTGAAATCCCATTGGTCTACACAAGAAAAGCGATATAACCTACTCCAAGCTGCTCAGTACTTTGCGTGTAACTTTGTGCAACCAATCAAGCACACACTGTGACGTTCTGGCAAGAACACGGCGCGTCCCAAACACGCAACGCAGGACGAATCGGATCTCACCTTTGAGCCGGGACACTGGTTACAAGTACTATTACCAGTGTCCTTGGCGTGACATTCTTTTAGAAAGTCGAAAAGGTAAGGCAAGACTATCCCATCGCACCAACGTTTCTAATAAGAGAGGTCGCCTAACCGACATCGTTCGCATGCAAAATACGGGTTTATAAAGCACAGTCCTCGAGCTACCCTATCTCGCCTGCGGTAGAGAAGCTCGGGGGTGCTCCGTTGTCTGGACTCTAACGCTACGGTGGAGAGATGCAGCGAGGCAGGAGAGCGGGATCTCTAATCGAGGGGGCGCCGACGGCACGATGAAATCGCCGAAACGTGAGTCATGGTTGACCCCTACCCTGTAACCCAAGCGCGCGCCATCGCGAAGGCCCGACCCAATCGATGGCACAAGGGGTGTTTTTACGGATTACGGGCAGCTCGGCCCGAGCATGCTGAGTCATCGCGACGAGGCAGATTCCAGACGGAAGAGTTCCGGCGCCTAATCCAACCCTACATCTCTAGCCGCACGTGCAATTCATGCGACTGCTTTCCCACGATGGAGAGACTTCACCTGAGATCCAAAAGAAAGAAGATGTGGCGGGATTTGGAAGTATCACTGTTACGAAATGGTGTCGTTCGAACCGCTTCGAATGATGTTTGCTCCCTTACAGCAAAGGGGTAGAGATATAGCGATATATGTCCTACTTCGAGATCGTCAGCTGTGCTATGAGTGGGCGTACCGGAAGACACTCTCAGACGGAGAGACCAGCACCTTTGTGTGCTGTGGATGCCGATCGCTTAAGGATTGAGAGCGCGAGGTGTACAATCAGCCTCTACCTTCCTGCAAAGTCAGAAGTGGACACTTCATAACGGATCCTGAAAATCCGGTTCGCCCCCACTTCTATGAGGCAAGAAGCGCCCCTCATTCTATTATGTGCCGAGGGTGATCGAGAGGTGCAACGAATTTTGGGCACAACCCTATACGGGAACTCTAATCAGCGTTATCCAAGGCTTAGTAGCTGATGTGGCACAGCCACGCTTCGGTCAAGTGACACATGGGAACAAATATGGTTTAGAGAACGATATTTATGGTTGCAGGCGATTCTTTCACAGCCCCAGAGCGGATGACAATGGTAACAGCTAACTGTTCCCTCACGGAATGGGCAGAATAACCTGCGATTCGTTGAAGGGTTTCACAGTAAACTTCGAAGGGCGTTTCCTACTGGCACCTCTGCTATGGCAGCTCTATTACAGTTTTTGGCCCCACAGCTAACTATGGCCAAATCGCAGATCCTGCCTATAGCAAATGGGGAAATGGCGACAAGATATATCCGAAGTCGCGAAGCCTGCAGGCAAAATAAATACACGATGAGATGAGACGCTTCAGATAGTTACTCCAGGCGGCTGGTCGTCCACCTACCACAAGATAGTGTAAGGATCACCTTGATACCTTAGCCAGCAACCTTGCCCACTAGTTAGCTCTCAATGTGTCCCCGTCCCCTCGTTCTCCTCTGAAGAGCCCTATGCATGTTATCCTGCCCATTCCGTGAGGGAACTGTTAGCACACTTGCCTTTGTATTCAGGTGTATGCTTGCTCACAAATGTAATCTCATGCTTCACACGATGCAGTTGTTTTTATTCGTATGTGCCATTTGTACTTCAACCGCTTTGGTAAAGAGTGTTCTCAAATATCTATCTCAAACAAGAGACAAGTCTCAAACATGTCTCTGAACATCCTGCAGAAACTCAGTGACCGCTGTGGCCGGATCGGTGCATTTCCTTAGTGATATCACCAACAGTACAATTGGTGTGGAAATATATCACGCTACGATGAGACGTCGGTGCTAATCGTTCAAGAAACAGCCTGCTCCCAGCGAGACGGTAGATACGCGCGAAACAGCGGGGAGGCAGCGAGAGGTGGCAGACGCGCTGCAAATCGACGTGACTCAGCAGTAGTGGGGACGAACGGGGTTACAGGGTACGGGTCAACCATGACTCATGTTTCGGCGGTTTCGTCGTGCCGTCGGCGCCCTCTCGATTAGAGATCTCGCTCTCCTGCCTCGCTGCATCTCTCCATTATTGCGCTAGAGGTTAGACAACGGAGCACCCCCGAGCTTCTCTACCGCAGGCGAGATAGGGTAGCTCGAGGACTGCGCTTCATAAACCATTATTTCGCATACGAACGATGTCGGTTAGGCGACCTCTCTTATTGAAACGTTGATGCGATGGGATAGTCTTGCCTTACCTTTTCGACTTTTTTAAAAGAATATCACGCCGAGGACATTGGTAATAGTACTCGCAACCAGTGTTCCGGCTCAAAGGTGAGATCCGATTCCTCCTGCGTTGCGAGTTTGGGACGCGCCGTGTACTTGCCAGAACGTCATAGTGGTGTGCTTGATTGGTTGCACAAAGTTACACGCAAAGTACTGAGCGGCTTGGAATAGGTTATATCGCTTTTCTCGTGTAGACCAGTGGGATTTCAAGTCCGCTACTTCTCAAAACCTGGCTTCAGAACGCTTCGGAGATCAGTTACTGCAGTGCTTTGTGAACACTGATTGGTTTTTATCTCAAAGCGAGGGCCTTTTTCAGAAGTTTTATCCTAAGGTTCATTGCTTCTAGCTGTATGCAAATGAGTATATTCCATCACTACCGTCTGTAAAAAGAAACAGACCTAAGGCTCTCAAAAAGCTTAAGAATCAGAGAGGGCCTTAAGGATTGTCATCTGTTCATAAACGCAAATGTTCTGCCCAATGAAGTCGAATAATAGAGTATGATCCACTTAAGTTTGTTACTTCCTGTCTTCCACTGGCATGTGCTTCCATGAAAACCTTGCCATTATGTAAGCAGGACCCAACGTCTCCACCAATTTCTTTTCACAAATCCAGTGTTGCCAGACCTGCGTACCTTACGACTGTTTCGTGACCTTTAGGAAGTCTGTAAGCTGCGAATGTTGCAATTCTCCTCTTTGAAACTCAGTCTTCTTGCACTGCGCGCCTCCGCAACTGCTAGATGTTATGAAGAAGCAAGCGACGAGAGGGTACTCTCACCCACGCGCTGATTCAGCTCACTCGGTCGGCAGCGGTCGGATCGCAGCCGGAGAGTCTGTTTCTCTGCGCTCTCACCTTTCCGCTCGTCTGGTTGACCCGTGTCCTTAGACGGACGAACGGGGCCGAGTTGCCCGTCAACCGTTTTTACGTGCCATCCTCTGGCGGGGTAGTGTTCTTCCCCCCAGCATGCGGAGGGGCGGCGCTAATTGCGCCCATCGCGGACGAGTTCACGCGCTCGACGGGCTGGGGGGAAGAACGGGCCTCCTCCCCAGCCATCAGCTGTTATCATCGATGGAATCGACAGGAGGCCATTCTGCGCTGTATTCTTCCTGTTTCTCCCATTTTCGTCGTCTGCATTGTAATCACTTGCTACTTCATGGAGGTTTACTTGTGCTTCTGGCTACAAGTACCCTTCTTGATAAGCAAGATGATACAATGCCTTCAAATGGATACTCAGGTAACAAGTGAGTGGTCACTAAGCTTCCATGTAAGTTGGTCTACTCGTTTTTTGTTTGGGTTTATAACTTATTTCCCTTTGTTTGTTCTAATTTTATCGAAGTTTGATGTTTTCATGAAGTCACCTTATTCTTTAGCCGTTATCCTTTCAAATGGAACTAAGACATTTTTCTAAGCTGCAGTCCCAGATGCACGTTTAAAGCGGGAGACCCATAGTGTCTTTCCTAAACATAGAGTCCTACCCTAAATACAGCAGTCCGAGAAATCCTATATTTGAAATTCATTTAAATGTAAATGTTCTCAACGTTATTATTTTAAATGTTTTTTAAACAAACTCTTCTGATGTTTCGATACTTCCAAGAAGTGGTCCCCTGCTCTAGACTGGCTCCCCGTTCCACATTGGTCCCTCGTTTAGACGTTGGTCCCCCGTATTGGAGTAATTGCTTGCTTTCCCTCTGCGTTCGCCGGATGTCTTGACCTGTTGCGCTCCTCGCACCTTTTACGGTCATTCGCACCTACATTGGCTGACCTAAAGACATGCTTTAGGCATTCTTTGCCTGAGAAAGAGGCGCGATATGCTTTGGATCCAAGTGCAGAACTTCGATGGAGAAGCCGAAAGTGGCAGAAGTTTATAAGTAGATCAACTATTTGACCGTTAATAAGGGCTGATAATTGTGCTATAAATACTTTTAAACGACTTTATAACTGACACAAGATGTTCTTATTAGGGTACCACGTTTTCAAATCGCTACTGTAACAACAATCGTCAAGGAACCGGCACAAATTTATATCACTGCTGGCATCATGTAAGCTTTATGGCAATCAATAATGGGGCCACAGAACTACGGAGTGGGAAACATATTGTTTGAGACTATGTCTTCAGTACGTCTTCTGAACCCCGACGCAAATTGGATGACGTTTGTGGCAGACCTTTTGAATCCCGACACAAATTGCATGACGCCTTCGACATGTCTTCTGAACCCCAACGCAAATTGGATGACGTCGTCGACATGTCTTCTGAACCCCAACGCAAATTGGATGACGTCTTCAGTACGTCTTTTGAACACCAACGCAAATTACATGACGCCTTCGGCATGTCTTCTGAATCCCGACACAAATTGCATGACGCCGTCGGCATGTCTTCTGAACCCCAACGCAAATTGGATGACGTTTGTGACCAATCTTCTGAATCCGGACACAAATTACATGACGCCTTCGGCACGTCTTCTGAACCCCAACGCAAATTGGATGACGTTTGTGACAGGCCTTCTGAATCCCGACACAAATTGCATGACGTCTTCAGTACGTCTTTTGAACATCAACGCAAATTACATGACGCCTTCGGCATGTCTTCTGTATCCGGGCACAAATTACATGACGCCTTTGGCATGTCTTCTGAACCCCAACTCAAATTCGATGACGTTTGTGGCAGGCCTTCTGAATCCCGACACAAATTGCATGACGCCTTCGGCACGTCTTCTGAACCCCAACGCAAATTGGATGACGTTTGTGGCACGTCTTCTGAACCCCAACTCAGATTGGATGACGCCTTCGGCATGTCTTCTGAATCCCGACACAAATTGCATGACGTCGTCGGCATGTCTTCTGAACCCCAACGCAAATTGGATGACGTTTGTGACCAATCTTCTGAATCCGGACACAAATTACATGACGCCTTCGGCACGTCTTCTGAACCCCAACGCAAATTGGATGACGTTTGTGACAGGCCTTCTGAATCCCGACACAAATTGCATGACGTCTTCGGCATGTCTTCTGAACTCCAACGCAAATTGGATGACGTTTGTGACCAATCTTCTGAATCCGGACACAAATTACATGACGCCTTCGGCACGTCTTCTGAACCCCAACGCAAATTGGATGACGTTTGTGACAGGCCTTCTGAATCCCGACACAAATTGCATGACGTCTTCGGCACGTCTTCTGAACCCCAACTCAGATTGGATGACGCTTTCGGCATGTCTTCTGAATCCCGACACAAATTGCGCTCTTCTGAATCCCGACACAAAAGCCTATAAAGCCTCTCTAAATAGGTACCTAATTAGCGACCTACCGGCCGCCAAACCCTCAAGAAAGTTGACGTGGAGTCTTTTCCAGGCTCCATCGCATTTTGGGATTCCCATTCTAGAATATCTAATATGTGAAAAAAATCTTTAAAAAACATCGATGCAGTTCGGTCGAACGATACCCTCGACTTCCTGTGAATTCTGGATTCGTGAACCTCTACTCGTTTGGTCTACCTATTTGGAAAAAACGAAATACATTTTATAGTAATTGAAAAGTGGAGATTCTTCCTACATGACTCGCTTTTCCAGCTAAGACATACACTTCAGACCTTTCCCTTGTCAGAAGACGTGTTACAGGCGTCATGGTGCATGCGTCGGGACTCATGCGATCGCCTCGAAATCTGTTCACGGTCTAGCGCTGTCGTTCATGTCGCTCCAGTCGCATGTTCATAGTTGCAAGCGACGGAAGAGACCGGTGGTTAGCGTAGGAGCGTGTTACTTACCGCTGCTGAAGGTCGGAAGGGCTCGAAATTTGTATACTTGTTCGTTTAATTGAATATACTACTCAGAAAGTATCTTTAATGCGTTTACTTTGATAGACAGAGCTTGGTACCTTCTGCCTAGACGGGTCGGAGACGTTTTTCCAAGGTTATTTCGGATTTTCATGCCGATTAAGGGAAAACTCGCACTGCTTTCAGAATTCCTGCCATCCAGACCATCACGTTCCTCATGTACCGTAGACGTATATGTATGGTGATTGCTTCAATCGAAATAAGCTTAATTAGCAGAAAGGTGTTTCGAGTCCGGACTTCAAGCGACTTATTCCCATGGGGTTCTTTTATGTAGTTACATCACTCCACAGTCGCTCATATCATACTCGTCGTGGCGTAGTCGCTCTTGTCGCTGCGCTCGCGTCGCTCTCATCGTGTAGCATCAACAAACCCTTACAGTTGATTGGAGTCCTAGCATATACGTGACTGAATGGGAGGTGTATAGACTTCAAAGTTGTGGAAGTCTTACCACAAAATCTTCCTTCTTTGAATGCTTATTAACTTCCTGACAATATTTCTAGACCCGCGAAAAATTGAAGGATCTGGGTTGGAACGCGGTTCCCCACTGACCCTATTCCCCTGGCATTGTCCCTCTGACTCTCACCTATTTCGCTACCTTGAGGCATTCCCCGGAGTTCCTTCCCTTGCCTAGTTCTGTGCTCTCATCCGCTGACGCGGAGAAGAGCACAGAACTAGGCAAGGGAAGGAACTCCGGGGAGGGAATGACCGAAACACAGAAAACGCGAAGTGAACAGAAAGTAGAGTAATATCTGTCTATCGAGAGGCCCCGCAACGACTGTCCTGAGTACTGTAGGTGAATACGTCTAGCACCTTTTGGAGCTGTTCGTACTTCGCGACGGTAGCGGCCAAGAAGTATGAACATGTGGACCGTAGTGTGATGAGACTACACAACACAAGATCATGGAGAAAAAGACTTTAAGACTTCCCGCTGTTCATACTTATTGTCTAAGCTTCGATAGAAGCAGTCACATTATATCTTTGTGGTAATGAGGATCACATTGGTTTGAATTGCAGGAATCCTGTAAGCAGTGAGATTTTTCTGTTAATAAGCATAAAAATCTGAAGGAACTTCGGAAAAACACATGCTCGTCATCTAGGCAACGCTGCCACTCTCTGTCTATCAAGTTTAAATCGTTAAGGATACTGTCTGGATAACAGACTGAATTAAGCGAACATGTATGCAAATGTCAACCTCTTCGGACCATCAGCGGCGGCGAATTACGCGCGCAAAGCTAGCGCTGTCGCCATACTCGCCAGAGAGTATGCACAGGCGACGGCAGCGACAAGAGGGATAGCAACTACGTTCGAATATAAACAGATTTCAAGAAGTTTCTCTGCTCGTGCAGTCTGGATTCTCTTACGGAAGTGTGGAGCCACCACGACTAATCAATACTCGCAACTAAACCTATTCAACTACCAACGAGTTTTCCGTCGAAATGACCAAGTGTTTGCAGGTTTTGCTCGTCGTGGAGCTCCACACCCAGTTCGATCAAAAGGTTTGGTGGCAGAAAAATAATCCCTTGCGTCTCCGTTTTACATGTGGTACTTAGTGGGCTGGTGCCCGCTCCGAGATTTCATATGGTCGTGGAACACATAAACACGGTTTCTGTGCTCTCCTCCGCTGACACGGTGGTGAGCACAGAACTAACCACGGGAAGGAACTCCGGGGTCTGGCTGATCTAACTTACCCGTTTCAAGATACCTTCAGCGGACACCAGCCCAGTACCTCGAGATAATGCGTTTCGCTTTAGAACTCTTTCGCTGCCTTCATTTATTATCAGCATTTGATATTGACACTATTCGCCTTAACGATCGGGAAATGAAAGATTTTGTGCGGAAAACTCGGTCGTATGCTTTTCAACGTTCTTCTAAACAACGACCCATTGTAAACGTACACTGAAGAAGTACGGATGCACTAAATTCGAACAGTATGGTCGACTTTTTCTCTCCAGACGTAAGTTACGGTTGTGGCGCCCAATTTTTAAGACTCGCGGCTAAACCTACCAAAGACGAGACGAGTTTCCTTCATGGATGAACGAGATCCTCGCACCGTACGTAGACGTTCGTTGCGGGACCGCACAAACAACATAGCTTCTTCCCCGTATTCCACAAGTTAGGAGTGCATAAGGTATGATAGAGAGCTGAACAGCTGAAGAAATTATGCCGGCAGAGGAACGGCGTGAGAGTCAAGCACAGAGCACAGAGCTTTTAAAACGTCTTCTGAAAACCCAAAGCATATTGCGCCAAGCCTGATCTGAGGTACATCTTTTGAGTTTGGACTCGCGTTGTACGACGTTTGTGTCACGTGTTTTGAATCTGTTGCATAACGTCTTACATTGGTTGGGTTCTTACGCATGTTAGACGACGTCTACGGCACGCCTTCTGAATCCCAAGCCACAAGTCCTCGTTAAACGTGCGTTGAAAATACGGACGAGTAGAACGAGCGTCGGTGCGGGACCACGCGAGAATTCCCGCTCGGTCTCACGTGTTCCAATCAAGGGAACACGTGAGACCGAGCGGGAGTGATCTGCAGAGTTCAGCCAATAGCTCCGATAGCTTCATTGGTAAGATCCATGCTTTCTTCAAGATTGGCGTGTTCAGGCTGAAGGAAGCTATATAGTTGTAGGGGTAACGCCGAGTTAGGCATATGCTATACCTCGGCGATACGCATGCGACGCTGCGGCTCGTCGCCGAAGTGTAACATATACCTTACAGACAACATCACTGTCGTTGCACTGCTACAATCATTCATACCTTTAAGAACATACCAAATGTGCTTCAGTCTTCAAGAATGTTAAGCGAGGTCTACCTATATAATGTGCAGTAAATATATTGCTTGAACATCTTAGCTTTACTATGTTCAACGATCTAGTAGACATTAGAGATGATTATTACTAGCAATCGTCTTCAAAGGCCGATGAGTTAGAAAAGGGATGCTTGAAGAGGACGAGGACTGATTTGTTTTATTTATTTATACTTGTTCACTGGTTCATCATGCCAACTTCGCGGTAATCAATAATAAAGCCACGGAGTTAGGCGATATGGAAGCCTCACTGTTTGAAGCGGATGGATAGATAGAAAATTTTGGAAAGAAATTCTATTTCACGGATCTATATTGCTAGCCTGGAAGAGTGCTACGTTGTGCTACCAAAACGTTCCATGATGTGTACGACGGCACATTAGGAAGACTAGATCGGCAGAACACTTCACTGCTGTAATGTGTCCGGATTCTGTGCCCCATACAGGCGAAGCAATATTGTTAGATGCATCGGGATACGGCATAGAGCTGCATCGAAGCAGTGCTTTCGTTCTCTTCAGGCATTCCATTTATCCTCAACGAGCTAAGACGATTGCTTGTGATGTTAAAGCTATATGTTTAATTCACATACACACTTACACCCTGAAGCTGATTGATTGCAGCAACACAACACGAGATGACTTACATTCCAACAATTGTTCGGAAGCAAAATAATTCTTCCTCCCATTAGAGAGCTATGCTCAGTAGTTCGAACAAAAAAAAGCAACTGTTTCAATAATTCTTTTATTGCTAGCAAGGAAACTGTTGATGCATCACTATTTTATATCACTATCACTACTATACACGTCAATATGGACCCTTGGTACTGTCCCGTCCCAGAGTGCTCGAACCAGCACTCTGGGACGGGACAGTACCAAGGGTCCATATTGACGTGTATAGTAGTGATAGTGTTGATGCATCGATCTGAGGACTTCTCGCCGTGTAGACAGCAGAGGTAATTTAATGCAGCTTTTATTAATGCACTAAGGGCCTGTTCATAGTCCACGACGGGGGCCTGCCACAAACGTCAACCAGTTTGCGTTGGGGTTCAGAAGACATGCCGACGACGTCATCGAATTTGAGTTGGGGTTCAGAAGACGTGCCGAAGGCGTCATGTAATTTGTGCCCGGATACAGAAGACATGCCGAAGGCGTCATGTAATTTGCGTTGATGTTCAAAAGACGTACTGAAGACGTCATGCAATTTGTGTCGGGATTCAGAAGGCCTGTCACAAACGTCATCCAATTTGCGTTGGGGTTCAGAAGACGTGCCGAAGGCGTCATGTAATTTGTGTCCGGATTCAGAAGACATGCCGAAGGCGTCATGTAATTTGCGTTGGTGTTCAAAAGACGTACTGAAGACGTCATCCAATTTGCGTTGGGGTTCAGAAGACATGCCGACGACGTCAGCCAATTTGCGTTGGGGTTCAGAAGACATGTCGAAGGCGTCATGCAATTTGTGTCGGGATTCAAAAGGTCTGCCACAAACGTCATCCAATTTGCGTCGGGGTTCAGAAGACGTACTGAAGACATAGTCTCAAACAATATTTTCCCACTCCGTAGTTCTGTGGCCCCATTATTGATTGCCATAAAGCTTACATGATGCCAGCAGTGATATAAATTTGTGCCGGTTCCTTGACGATTGTTGTTACAGTAGCGATTTGAAAACGTGGTACCCTAATAAGAACAACTTGTGTCAGTTATAAAGTCGTTTAAAAGTATTTATAGCACAATTATCAGCCCTTATTAACGGTCAAATAGTTGATCTACTTATAAACTTCTGCCACTTTCGGCTTCTCCATCGAATTTCTGCACTTGGATCCAAAGCATATCGCGCCTCTTTCTCAGGCAAAGAATGCCTAAAGCATGTCTTTAGGTCAGCCAATGTAGGTGCGAATGACCGTAAAAGGTGCGAGGAGCGCAACAGGTCAAGACATCCGGCGAACGCAGAGAGAAAGCAAGCAATTACTCCAATACGGGGGACCAACGTCTAAACGAGGGACCAATGTGGAACGGGGAGCCAGTCTAGAGCAGGGGACCACTTCTTGGAAGTATCGAAACATCAGAAGAGTTTGTATAAAAAACATTTAAAATAATAACGTTGAGAACATTTACATTTAAATGAATTTCAAATATAGGATTTCTCGGACTGCTGTATTTAGGGTAGGACTCCATGTTTAGGAAAAACACTATGGGTCTCCCGCTTTAAACGTGCATCTGGGACTGCAGCTTAGAAAAATGTCTTAGTTCCATTTGAAAGGATAACGGCTAAAGAATAAGGTGACTTCATGAAAACATCAAACTTCGATAAAATTAGAACAAACAAAGGGAAATAAGTTATAAACCCAAACAAAAAACGAGTAGACCAACTTACATGGAAGCTTAGTGACCACTCACTTGTTACCTGAGTATCCATTTGAAGGCATTGTATCATCTTGCTTATCAAGAAGGGCACTTGTAGCCAGAAACACAAGTAAACCTCCATGAAGTAGCAAGTGATTACAATGCAGACGACGAAAATGGGAGAAACAGGAAGAATACAGCGCAGAATGGCCTCCTGTCGATTCCATCGATGATAACAGCTGATGGCTGGGGAGGAGGCCCGTTCTTCCCCCCAGCCCGTCGAGCGCGTGAACTCGTCCGCGATGGGCGCAATTAGCGCCGCCCCTCCGCATGCTGGGGGGAAGAACGGGCCCCCTCCCCATCCTCTCATTAGCACACTCTTGTTCTGCTTTGTGCTCGTTCATCTGTTAAGACGTTTTCAGACATGAATTTCGAAGAACTTGAAGAATTTCGTCGTCATGTCAGGTCAACCGTTCATGCAATGAGGCTTGATGTGCACTGGTATCCATGCTTTAAAGAGGATTACAGTATCAGAGAGGAGCGGAAAGGTAAAAAGGTAGGTCTTAACGTGTGGGTAGCTTTGTAGATCGCGCTGCAGCACCTCTTACAGGATTTTATTCCTCATCTGTTCCAAAGAAGATATTATACTCTATTTTTTCCTCTGTGCTGATTAGACCAGAACTTTTTCTATAAGATGGTAAATTAATGGAGATCAATAATCCAAATTGGAGCAATTTCATAGCTAGTCATAAATAGCGCATTTGGTTCCAAAAATGTTATGTTATATTTTAGTGCCTATAGGACAAAGGTTTTTACTGATTTTCACTCTACATAAATACTAGGCTTGAGGAGACACATCCTTAGAAAATCACAGAAGACGAATAACTGCTATGCGCAGTCATTCTTTGCATGCCGCCAGGTGCCCCAAACGCAGTATACATTATTTTGGCCTTTCTTGGATTTATTTAAAGATCTGGGAGCAAGCAACACGTGTGAAACACAAAGAAAAAAGCTAGGAACAGACAATAAATGTGAACAGAAAGCCACCAACATAAGTTCTTGAGCAAGTTCTTGCTGTTTGTGTTGAACATTCTGAAACACGACAAGAAAAAAATCAAAAAACCAAAAAAAGAAACCAAAAACAACGACAAACTAACGGACACATCATCTGTACTCCCCAGCGGGGTTTATCCCTATAAATTTCCGGAAGTCTTGGCCAGATAAACCCAGCGACATTTTATCCCAAATAGGAATGTATTGAACTCCTTAAGGCTTCTATAGATCAAGACGTTTGATCTAGTCTTTCTTCTTTCCACTGAAATATACATATAACCTCAACTTGTTATTGTTAGATTGCTTTGAGGAATTTTTCATCAAGAGGAGCGGTGGTTACTAAACAGTGAAATGTCACTAACTGCATGCAAACCACCCATATGATATCTCACAGATTTAGAATCCATTGCGCATCCAAACATTGCTCAGCAACGGGCGTTCTGTTTCTATCCTTCAATACCCCCAAGAGAGGAAATCTCGGTTCATGTGTTTTGACCACAAACCTATGAAATACGGCAAATATTTAAATGTGAACCGCCCTTTTTCAATTTGTAATTTTACACGATAATTATAATAATACATCAGAAGGAAAAAGGACGGCGTCACTTATTCTGTTTCGGGATGCGCCACACATTCTACTTCTACGGGATGCGTGGAGGTGGTCTGGTGGTTTGAATATATATTTGGCCATACAATGACTTGCGGTGGCCATCTGATGAACAAATCAGTGCTCTATGCTTCCCAGACAAGTCTGGCAGCAATGGGTGGAATGCGTCATGGATTGATAAGTCTGCGAGACATGTAAGGGGTTTGCATTCAGTTAGTGATAGTTGTTCGTCTGTTATTTGCATTACGCTGAGGAAATCTGTTGAACCTATAGGCAGTTTGCGAATTGGGAATGTGAGCATCGTTTCAAATTCCGTCCTTCCTCTCTCCGGTGGTGGTAGATCAGATGGTCCGAAAATTTTGTTTCAATTGCTTCCAGGGCTCTCCTGAGAGAACGCGGTAGGAAGTCTTTGAAGTTTTCCTGGTCCCCTGAGGAACGCTTAATGGAAAACTTTTGAAAGCTTCTTTCCCTAGCGGTGGAAAGAAGTTTCAGGTGCTTCCAGGGCTCTCCTGAGAGAACACGGTAGGAAGTCTTTGAGTTTTCCTGGTCCCTGAGGAACGCTTAATGGAAAACTTTTGAAAGCGTCTTTCCCTAGCGGTGGAAAGAAGTTTCGGATGTTTCCAGGGCTCTCCTGAGAGAACGCTGTAGGAAGGCCCTACTAAAGTTCTCCTGGTTCCTTGAGGAACGCTTACTGGAGTACTTTTTATTAGCTTCTGTCTCTCACTGGGGAGAGCTAGCGCAGAAGCTTTTGCGTGGGTTTGAATCCACGGCTGATGCACCAATTTGGTGGTTCACCACGGCTGTGTCTATTGCGACTTTTAATAATTGATTTATTACGATATCACGTTAAGAGCACGACAAATATTACAGAACATGGCGATATATATGCAGAAATTACTTGGGCGGAGCCTATAAACAGGAACATATTTGCCAATGGGTGAGAAGTTAAAAGGATATACCGCAGATCTTAAAAGGATATACCGCGTCTAGAGTGTATTGCATATGTGCAACCTCGATTGCTTGCTTACGGTACCGCTAGGTCATGCCTGTGGAGTTGTTCAATGGTACTTATCTTGTTGTGCTAGTCTAAATGTCTAAACATTTATTATTCAAATTTATGTTGCATTACGTTTATACATTCTCATGTAGGTTGTGTATTCACAACATCCCTTACCATTGAAGTATGTCATCGCCAACTCCACTCTGGAGCTATTTCGGATGTTTGCCGGAAAACTAGTGTCCTTCTCGATTGGATTAATGTCCTCGGTGTCGCTTTTTTTCTAGACTGACTGAACATAAGTTGTGCAGGCTAACATCTATTATTTTAGATGACTCGATTCTGAAACTGCAGGATCTGCAAGTGTTGCATGTTCCACAGTCTGGTATACTAAATGATGCGCATGAAGGAGCACGTTGATCGAAAAATCGGATATCTACCACGGATGAGCGGATTAACCGTTATCCGTTATCCGGTTTCCGGGAGGGGGGGGGGGGGGTTGCCTATCCGTTTTGTTGTTCGTTATCCGGCAATTTTCGGGCGGATAACGAACGACAAATTAGCTGATACCCAGGTTTGGACGTGGTATTGGATAGCTGTGTAGAAGCTTCACAATCATAGGAGTGATCGCGAGCAACAATATAGGGCATTTAAATCTAGAAGGGTGAGGTGACTTCAGGCACATGTGACGTAGTTGGAAAGACGTTCCTTCCAGGGTCGTTTATTTATACCATATCTCTATGAAACCTACTATGGATTGATTTGTTCATGAGCTTGTCACAGCAAGCTATATGCTGACCAAGAACGCATACGAGCTGCCTTGATAACATTACTGATGGTCACAAGTAGGGGGCCTGGCCCATCCCAAGAAGAATTGTTTAGTGCCGAATTTAGCGTCCTCTTCCACGATTGCAGTGTGTAGGTAGCATGCGACAAAGGCATTTTAAATTTTACTGATAGATTGTTGTAACGCATCACACGCATACCGTTGAGCAGTAATGAATACAAGCAAATTGGGTACAGGTTCAATCTAAATGAGTGGAGAAAGCTACGCTCCTACAAATTTCTGAGGAGTGTTTATAGAAAAGCATTTTCTGTACGTACCTCCGCAATGTTAAGAATTGATACTCTCTATTAAAAATCTAAATACAGTGCGTTTCAAAAGTATGTAGCCACCTTGAAATTGATAATTTCACGTTTCGCGTTCGTTTCTACGAACTGGCGTTAGCAGCATTGCATTCCCCGTAGACGGAAATAGCTAGATTGCTCTTACCAGAAAAAAGCTTGATCTCCGGCAAAAACTTGGCGTTTTTGATTTTTTTGTTTGTTTCAAAAGTATGTAGCCACTCCAGAATATCGGGCATTTTTACACTTCTATTCAAATTTTGCGCTCTTTTTGGCAGGAAGTTTTTGTCATAAATAGCCAACTTGATCTGCTCTTCTAAAATAACCGTTATACCAGTCCGTGGACGTGTCCTGATTATCGAGGAACAAGCTTAGAACCGAGCGCTCAGGGATGCTGGCTTGACAAACCGCGCCATTGCTCGTCAGCTCGAACGTTCGCAAGATGTGTCGACTACTTCCCTTCGAAATCCCAATGGTTATCGGTCTGCACCTGTACCGGGTCGTCCGAGTGTGATTTCGAGCCAGAATCGTCGACGAATCAGCCGCATGGTGTCGAACTCCACATGGAGCGTCAACCAAGTTCGCGCTGAGACGGGTCAATCTGCATCAAGAACAACGATATGGCGTTGTATTCGACCGAACGAACACATTTGCAGACAGATCATGCAGAAAGCACCTCATCTCACGAACTTCCACAAGCAGGCGCGACTGGAGTTTGCTCACAAAAACATGGCACGCAATGGGAAAATGTAGGAACTTTCTGGTTTCGTCGACATCATGAATTTCGCACGCTTATTGCTTTAGGTCATCTTCGGTGACAACAAAAAATTTAATCTGGATGGTCCCGATGGTTACCGGTATTACTGGAGAGATCTACGACAGGCTCCCATAACCTTCTCTCGACGGAACTTCGGAGGAGGGTCTCTGATGACATGGGCAGGCTTCTGCAGTAGGGGAAAGCTGAAGCTCAGATTCCCATGATGTCGTATGGACAGTCTAGAGTATCAAGCCGTACTGGAGTCCAGCCTGCTGCTCTTCCTAACGGGGAAAAAACGGCAGACACATGTTCTGCAGCAGGACAACGCTGCACTTCATGTGTCCAAATCGACCACAGACTGGCTTCAGCGTAATCGACTCCGGGTAATGGAATGGACAGCTTGCTCATCTGACTGCAGCCCAATGGAGAACATGTGAGGTATCTTGGTCCGGCAGGTCTACTTGAATAACAGGCAGTTCAACAATGTTGTGGAGCTGAAAACCGCTATTTTGACTGCCTGGAACAACATCGCTGAGAAGTGATCCAGAAACTTGTTAGTAGCATGCGTAGCAGGGTATTTGATGTAATAAGAAATAATGGTGGTCCAATGACTATTAATTTTTAAATAAAAATCGTATTTTTTGACAGTGGCTACCTACTTTTGAAACACAAAATATTTCAAAAACGATCTATTTTTGCTAGAGATCAGGCTTTTTCCTGTAAAAAGCAACATAGATACTTCCGACTACGAGGAATTGAATGCGACAAACAAAGACAACAAAAGCGAAGGGTAAAAATTTTGAATTTATGGTGGCTACATTCTTTTGAAACGCACTGTAGTGCAATTGAACTGTACTAAACTGACTCCCCTGCACATGTTGGAGCTTCATTCTAATTCAAGATTGCCTTTTAGGGATATTCTTCTGCTTTACTAGTTTTCATATCTATCTGCATGTGTATTTGGACTGCACAATGGCTTGTAGTGGCTAGTAGAGTTGAGCTTTTCGACACTTTTTTTTTCGAAAGTCGAACAATCGAATAACTCAATGTTTTGAATTTTTTGAAAGTCGAACAAACGAATAACTCGATTTTTCGCCGTTTTCGAAAATCGAGCAATCGAATAACTCGACTTTTCGCCGTCTTCGAAAATCGAACAATCGAATAACTCGACTTTTCGCAGTCTTCGAAAATCGAACAATCGAATAACTCGACTTTTCGCCGTCTTCGAAAATCGAACAATCGACTAACTTGACTTTTCGCCGTCTTCGAAAATCGAGCAATCGAATAACTCGACTTTTCGCCGTCTTCGAAAATCGAACAATCCTCGACTTTTCGCCGTCTTCGAAAATCGAGCAATCGAATAACTCGACTTTTTGCCGTCTTCGAAAATCGAACGATCGAATAACTCGATTTTTCGCCGTTTTCGAAATTCGAACAATCGAATAACTCGAATTTTTGCCGTCTTCGAAAATCGAACAATCGAATAACTCGATTTTTCGTCGTTTTCGAAATTCGAACAATCGAATAGCTCGACTTTTCGCCGTCTTCGAAAATCGAACAATCGAATAACTCGACTTTTCGCCGTCTTCGAAAATCGAGCAATCGAATAACTCGACTTTTCGCCGTCTTCGAAAATCGAGCAATCGAATAACTCGACATTTCGCCGTCTTCCAAAATCGAACAATCGAATAACTCGACTTTTCGCCGTCTTCGAAAATCGAACAATCGAATAACTCGACTTTTCGCCGTCTTCGAAAATCGAGCAATCGAATAACTCGACATTTCGCCGTCTTCCAAAATCGAACAATCGAATAACTCGATTTCGAAGGCACGTTCAACAGAGAACCGAAAGAAGACGGAATAGAACCACAGTTGTGGATCAGAAGGGTTGAACTTAGGAAGACAACTGAATCATCGTTTACAATCCAATTAGGAGACCGGAGTAACAAATACATGGTCATTTATTTTGCAAGTAGTGGACATTCTCCGGGGTTGAGGTGCCAAAGGAAGGGGTTTTCCTCACTTCTACGCGTAATTAGCTATCTGCCACGGGTTCTTCATTTGCGAGTCGATGTCACTAAATTCTCGCATTATCCCATTACCTGCGTCCGTCGCCGGCTTCGCCGCACCGTACGCTGGACGTGCGGGCCACGTCAGGCTTGCCGGCTTTGCCTGCTTCAGGTAGGGCGGAGACGCTGGGAACGTAGCCCAAACCTAGCGAGGGATGCTTCCTCAGCCAGCGTCCGTCGCCGTACGATGACGTGCGGGCCACACCAGGTTTCTGGTAAGCGGGCCACGCTGGAAACATAGCCCAACCTAGCTAGGAATGCTTCCTCAGCTAGTGTCCGTCGCCGAATTCGCCGGTCCCCTACGCTGGGCGTGCGGGCCACGCCAGGCTTGCTTCGTCTATAGCATATTTTCTTCAGCACACATATAAATCCGTAAGGTTTGTAAGGTAGCTTCTATCCTATTATGTTCAAGAGTCAGCTCTTTGCTCCTGTTCAGCTCTTTCCAGCTCGGACAAGAAAAGGATACGGATAAAGGACGATATTAGTCAGTAAATTGGTGGAGGAGGCCACCTTTTAGTTTGTGGTTTTTCCTCTTCGTGAGAAGGCCCATGAATGTCGATTTACATCAAAAATGGAACAACACAATTCAAGGGAACAACAAGGGGGACACAGTAGTAGTGTTGAGTAACAGTTCCATTTTCGCGCAACACAAAATGCGGATGGGGTGCCTTACATTGTGACCCCCTCCTTCGAGCCCGTTTTCATAAATTTAAGAAAAAAACGTGATTCTACGTATAGTCACTGTACGCGATTTGAAATTCGCGTTTGGGTTGGTTTTGAAAAGAATGACGATTTTGACGTTCACAGAGCGCGTTTTCACGGCGACAATCCGTCCGCAGTTTTAATGCACGTTTAATGAGGAATTGCTCTGATCTACACATGGGAAAACAGAACATTTTCTACACTGCGACCGTGGCGGACGCGACGTTCGGCAACGATCACGACGAGCTTCCTTGTGTTCAGAGGCGCGCCAACCTACACACCCAGACATTAGCATACGATTACAATACGCAATAACTACCGAAACCGACACAGCACGCCGTATTCCCATCGGAGCACGCAATAAGAAAAGCTATCAACGATGGCCAAACTGCTTGAAATGGCCCACAGAAATAATTAAGCTAACATTTCACTGATACATCCATGCAGCTATTCTGTGACACATCATCACTTTTACAAAAAATTGCATTTTATCACTTGAAAACGTTTACGAGACTTTTTTTATCAAAATCATAGTTTTCGTCACTTATTATTATCAGTTGAAACAACCAGTATAGGATCAACAATACGCACAACTATAGTTGTGCTCTCGCAAAATTTTCGACTATTGGAATGGTTTCAAATGCCCGCAGGTTTCGCGTATTCGAATTCAGACGTAATCGAAAAGTGGTTTTATGAAGGTTGGGATTCGAATACATGCGAAAAACGCGGTTTTTTTAAATTTCAAATTCATTATCTAAGTTCGAATGAAAATCATTGGAATACCTGTTCGAATAGGTCATCCAAACAAAACTATACACAACACTAGACATGAGGATGAGATGGTACCAAAAATCATAATATCGCCATCAGAATCGACTAGACAGCAGTTTCGCGACGCTGCTTAATGCTCATGAGATTTTCGAGAATTCTCAGGGATTGTAATAAACTAGAAAGTCGGACTCTTACATCCTAGGTATGTTCAACAGCAGCCAACAAAATATCGCATTACCTCTAGTTAACTGCCACTTCTATTTGAACTCCCTCTTTAATTCCCGAATCCCTCGATCTCAAGCATTGTTCGATTTCGAAGTACGTTCTAACAAAACTTCGCGATTTTCAAATTCGAACCCTCCTAATGAAATCACAGATTGATGATCGCGAAAAAGCATTGTTTGGATATTGTTCGAATAGCGAGTTTGAACGTGGGTTTTTCGGGGAACGGGGACGATCCATACTCAGGCGGCCTACTTTTGATATTGTTCGAACATTGTTCGATTTCGAACAATATCCGAGCAATACTTTTTCGCAATATTCGATTACGAACAACATTCGAACAACGCTTTTTCCCCATCTTCGATTTCGAACAATGTTCGAATAACGGTTTTTCGCGAAAGTCGATTTCGAACAATGTTCGAATAACGGTTTTTCGCTAAAGTCGATTTCGAATAATGTTCGAATAATGGCTTTTCGCGAAATTCGATTTCGAATAATGTTCGAATAATGGTTTTTCGCGAAAGTCGATTTCGATCAATGTTCGGATAATGGTTTTTCGCGAAAGGCGATTTCGAATAATGTTCGAATAACGGTTTTTCGCGAAAGTCGATTTCGAATAATGTTCGAATAATGGTTTTTCGCGAAAGTCGATTTCGAATAATGTTCGAATAACGGTTTTTCACGAAAGTCGATTTCGAACAATGTTCGAATAATGGTTCTTCGTGAATGTCGATTTCGAACAATGTGCAAATAATGGTTTTCCGCGAAAGTCGAATTCAAATAATGTTCGAACAACAACGATTTACGATTTTCGAGTAATCGAGCGATTAATTGTTCGAAATCGCTCGAACAATTCGGCCCGATTAATCGAGCTCAAGTCTAGTGGCTAGTCTGTAGAAAGTTGGTATTTCATCCATCTCACTCCACGTTCCTAGATTTTGGGATACTGTCGAACAAAAGTATCGATCGGAAGCTGCGAAACCAAGACTTTTATGCAGACTTTATTCGGCTGAATCGGCCTAGCATAGAATAGTCGAGAAGCGTTCGAGGAGCCAGTCATCCAAGGATCATTCTGTTTGGCCACAGCCTTAATTCAAAAAGAAAACCTGACGGTTGATAAAACAACCCAACAATGGAAACTGACAAAATGCCGGCAAGTTGCTGTTCAATGAAGGAAATGTGAGTGAATAAGATGTGAGTGAGTCTTACATTCTCTCCCTCCAACGGCGACTTATGAATGTTTCCATACTGTTAGTTGGGCTCTTTTACGCATCCTTAGTCTCGTTCTTCCCATTCGTTTTCAAGGGCAAAAATATGAAAAATTGTAAATCGTATTATGGAAATGTGCTTGGATGAACAAATTCTCAATCTCTCCTCATCTTTTCCAGACTTGAATTAAGGTGATCATAGCGAAACATCAGCAGAGTAGAGTTTGTAAAACAGTTTTAGTTTCACAGCTTTGTGGTCTTGCTACTTGTCCTCCCTGAAGTGTTTGACAGCAGTTCGTGGACCCTGGTTAAGGAATTGTGGTTCGCAAATCGAACTCGGCATCGGTTTGGATGGAAATGAAGAAGCGTTTCTTTTACTGAAGTTTCGTGAGAATCCCATAGGGCCTTGTTAAAGTGACTGCACTATTTTTCAAAAAAAAAAACTCCATTAAAGTCGTTAGAAAAGACTTATAATTTGACAGCAGTTGCATTTAAAGTCTGCTGGTGAAACTAGAGCAGTTTAAGCCCTGTTTTAATTTTGTTGTTTGTTCGTTATCCGTTTTTCCGTTGTCCGGGTTTCAAAATTTTGTTATCCGCTCATCCTTGATATCTACCACCATGTAATTGAATTAGTCTTCACGAGGGGTTCGATGAGGCGTATCTCTCGCAGACTAGAAAGCTGCGTGAGATACGCCTCATCGAACCCCGCGCGGACAAAACGTACTTTTCAACACGGGACGCTGTTGCAGCAGAGGAAGCACGGTTTCCTCCTGCTGACACAGCCCCATCTGTTTGCGTTTCTGAGCATCTGGACCCAGAAGACGGCTCCCCTACCTACGTCATGCGACAAGCCTCCAAAGTCAGAAGAGGTGAAACCGCCGTCGTACGACGAGCAGCCGCATTCAGAATTCAGCATTATCCCATGTTGAACGGAAAATGTTACCTCCGCAAGATACTCCTCTGCGTCCTCACCGACGTCTGCCGTGAGCATGAAGAACCACTAAGGGGGTGGTGAAGGAGGACAGTAAGGGAGACCTCTAGGGTGGACTATGTGAGCGACCAGGAAAGAAAGGAACAACCTGGACCAGGAGGGGAAAAGCCCTCCCCCCACCTTCCTGGTCCAATTTCTACCCCAGGGAAATGGGGTAGAAATTGGACCAGGAAGGTGGGGGAGGGGGGGGGGGGGGGAGAGGGAAGGCTAGTAACGGCGGACCAGCAATTCGATCCAGTAAGAAGATACGAGTGAGGCGGAACCTGTAGTCCGGATTCGGAAGACGTGTCAACGGTATCCGATAACGCAAGCTGTTGGGCATGAGAACGGTCGCGGAGGAGCAACCTGAGGGCAGAAGTACTGCGCAGCATAAATCAATGGCGTTAGTGGGCGGTCTGTAGAGAATGTCTATAGTGGACGCACGGAAGTGGTGAATGGCTTGATGCCAATAAAGTACACAGCAGATCCTAGATGTTAGCGAATTTTAGTATTACGAAAAGTACTTTACACAGAGACACGTCGTTAAGCGTGTCGGAGTACATGTCCTACTATATATATATATATATATATATATATATATATATATATATATAACAAGTGCTCCGACAAGCCTGTCGGCGTATCTCGCACTTGCGCGCTTCGCGCGAGCTTAGAGAGTCCTTAAGCCAAGATCACTCACTTCAAGCAGCTGCTCTGCTTGTGCAGCCTTCTCAGCACTTTAGCTGTAAAAAGAGGTATTTGAAAACCTTAATAATTTCGGACCTTGGTCTACCTTCTCTAAGATCAGGTGAGTAGTTCTTCGATATGAAGCCGTCCAGCTCTCCCTCCCTCCATCCTCAACATCTCTTCAACGTCGGCACTATCTTCAGACAGTTCAGAAACGTAATTTATTTGCGTTGATCAGTGCTTTCGTCCTAAGACTCTTGTGGAGCACTCCTTCGGCCATAGTACCCGCGTGTCTATCACCTTCCCCCTCCCCACCCCGATCGGTTAAATCTGGGAGAAAACCACCGGTCAGGCGATCGATAATATCGGTCGATACTGGCCTCCACATTGAAACTTTTCACCTGATGTGGAGCACTCCTTCGGTCGTAATACCCGCGTATCTCCCACCCCCCGCCCCTCTCCACTCCGATCGGTTAAATCTGGGAGAAAGCCACAGGCGTGTCTCCCACCCCCCCCCCCCCCTCTCCACCCTGATCGGTTAAATCTGGAAGAAAACCGCCGGTCAGGACCTCGATTAGCCCCAGGGCTGAAGTTTCGTGCCGCTTGAACGACACCTACAGAAACCCGACAATATTGATTGATATAGATTGGTCGACTGCCGATTCGTGTTCAGCGACCTCGATTAGCCCCAGCGCTGAAGTTTCGTGCAGCTTGATCGACATCCGCAAAAATCGATAATATCGATCGATATCGATTGTATCCCCTGCTGTGAAGGCCTTCCGCCGACGATCATCTAAATGCCCAGGCACGGTTGCCGACGTCTTCGGCACGTCTACGCCTCGCCATGCACGGTCGCCGACATGTTCTGCTCGTCTACTGAGTCGCCAGGCGCGTAGAAGCCGTCTGGGTATTTTCCGCTAATTTGTTGCCTTAATTGTGCCCCGTAATTTCCCCTATTTTATGACTCATCGTCGATCGATAGTGTGACTCATCACTTAGCGGATTATTATATAGTACGATGAGGCAAAATAACGCAAATGCGCCACACAGCAGAGCTGGGAAGGAACAATGAGGTATGACCCACAGACGCGTCTTGCGAAACCTCGTCATAAGGGTGTTCCTTGGTCTTGGCATATAGCCAAAAACAATAGAGACGTCTTTCGAGACCTCGTCATATGGGTGCCACCACCCGTCTGGCAGTGAGACGTCGATGGTAAACAACAGTATTGGACAATTGCCAAATATCCCTCAAACTTACGGAAAGAAGTACACAAAGTCCAAGGGGCTAACTTCGGACCAAAAACCCTTCCTCTTTTATACATAGGGCGATTTGGTGGTCACTCATTACGGCGGAGTGGCGTTCTATCCCCCGCCCTTTAAACAGAGGCGTGGCAAATGCCTGCGTTTCCACTATCTCGTAAGGCAGCCACTGGGCTCTCGAGCAAGCCCAGGGGGTTGTGGGTGGGCGGGCCAGGGGGACGAGGGGATAGAACGCTCGACCCCCCTCATTACTCCCCCTTAGCAGAATTCATCCCCCATTACTACTGGTCCCCCTCAATGATCTTCCTTAGCGGGCGACATGTTCGGCACGTCTTCTGATCCCCTAGGGATGTCGGACAACGTCTTCGGCACGCCTTCTGAATCCCCAGGCACGTGGGCGACGTGTTCGGCACGTCTTCTGTAATTTGTTCAATATCGGTTGATGGCAATCCACACCTCAAAAACGAACTTCATAGTCGTGTTCAGCGACCTCGACTACCCCCAGGGCTGAAGTTTCGGACCGCTTGGACGACATCCATAAAAAATCGACAATTTGATCGATATCGATCGATGGTGATCTAGACTTCAAAAACGAACTTCATAATCATCTTCAGCGACCTCGATTACTCCTAGGGCTGAAGTTTCGGACCGCTTGAACGACATCCTTAAAAATCTACAATTTGATCGATATCGATCGATGGTGATCTATACTTCAAAAACGAACTTCATGATCGTGTTCAGCGACCTCGATTACCCCTAGGGCTGAAGTTGGCGACGTGTTCGGCACGTCTACGGCTCGCCATGCACGGTCGCCGACGTGTTCGATGCGTCTACGGCTTGCCATGCACGGTCGCCGACGTGTTCGGCACGTCTACCGAGTCGCCAGGCACGTAGAAGGCGACTTGGTATTTTCCGCTATTTTCTTGCCTTAATTTGTGCCCCGTAACTTCCCCGTAATTTCCCCTATTTTATGACTCATCGCGTCGATCGATAGTGTGACTCATCGCTTAGCGGATTATTATATAGTATGATACAATATATATATATATATATATATATATATATATATATATATATATATATAGTGTGTGTGTGTGTGTGTGTTTCCGTCCTTCTGTCCGTCCGTCACAACTGGAGTGGTGGCACTGCGTCTTGGCGATACTCAAGGTTTGATGGCGACCCGAAACTTTAGCCCTGGGAGTAATCCAGGCCGCTGAACACGAATCAGAAGTTCGTTTTTCAAGTTTCGATCGCCGTCAATCATCAAATTATCGATTTTGTGGATGTCACTCTAGCGGTGCGAAACTTTAGCCCTGAGGTAGTCGAGGTCGCTGAGTACGAATCTCAAGTTTGTTTTGAGTATCGATCACAGGGATGTGCGGAATTTCCGCCTCCATGTTTCGAATTCCGATTTCCGTCCATTTTTGGCTCTTCCGTTCCGTTCCGTGTTCCGTCTGTTTTTGGACCGGATGGCGGGGACGGAAATAGGCACTGTCCCACTCTAGTTTTCTATTGAACACAATCAGCTTATCAATTAAAAGCGTTCTCCTTCAGATAATTATGAGAGAAATACTGTTTGACAACTCTAGTATTAATATTCTTGGCATTGGTTAGACTACCAAAAAAGTACTCAGAAATGGTAACGGCTGAGTGCACGGCAAAATTAATGGGTCAGCAAAGGCTATATATGCATTGTATGCTAGGAAAAAGCACTCAACATTTGAATGATCATAAAATTCTTAATCCATTAGTTACAAATAGCTACAAAAACGTTGTAAGCATATAGCGCAGTGTCATGAAACAAAGGGTTCAGTGATGGTTGCGGTATGCGGTTGTCTGCTCTAAGTTTACATCAGTGTTCCTGATCAAAAGTGCAGGTTTCAATTTTAATTTCGTTAGGTGTGATATTCATCCATATGGAGCTATGCAATTCATTTTTTTACTGAAGCGTCACGAATATCTACCATGAGCTGTTATTTTGATTGACTAGGGTGACTTATTGAATTCTGACACAAAACTATTGCTTCGAGAACCATCTGGGAACTGTCCAGCTGTGTCACCTTGGGCGTGGGGGTTCCAGGCTGGCACAGACTGAATACTCTTGTGGAAGTGTGGACCCACCATGACTTATCAGTCATCCAGTTATCATCCTATTGATAGATTCCAGAATGAATTCTGTGTACTAGCTTTGGTGACTGTAATGTAACTGCTAATGTTGTGTATGAGATATCTGTGCAGTCATGACGTCGTCTATGATGCCACAGATTTCCAAAAATGTTTAGAGGAATCTCTTTCCTGGTCGGAAGATGACCTAAGTGGCTACTCCAGTTTAGACTTCACTCGAGTCAGTTTTTTTGGTGCGGGTCTGTAAGTAACCTCAACTGGTTAATTCGGTTAAGGTTCAGAAAATTGCAGCATTACAAAAGTCAGCGAAAAACCCGTCGCAGGGACTAGATATGGAAACAGCGGAGAGACTGCATGCTGAAATAGTGAGATAAGACCCTGAATTTGTTTTCGTTTACTGATCTAGCCATAGCTTAAAGGTTGTCATAACAATATTGTGAATTCATGCTTCGTTATTCTATGTTATGATGAGGATGAGCAATAATCGGTGGAGGATTCTGATGCATATGTTATGATGAGGATGAGCATTAATCGGAGGAAGATTCTGCTGCAAAGTACTGAGCAAGAAAACGCGATGGGAGCCGCTTCTGACACCGTTCCAGAAGCACTTTTGAAAAAATGGCGAACATGTGTCGTCTCCGTTTCCGCGTTTCGTATTCCGGTTTCCGGCCATTTTGAGCGTTTCCGATCCGTCTTTCGTCTTCCGCTTTTTCCAGAAAATTTTCCGCACATCCCTGATCGATCACCATAAATCGATATTAATCAAATTATCCATTTTTTGTGGATGCCTTTGATTTTTTCTGTTTTTTTCTAACTTGCCGTAAGCGACGTAGTTAAGGTGTTCTTCCTAGGGAACCATGGCATAGGTTGCAGGTAAAAATGATGATGAGAAGTCATTACTACGGCGAAGCCGTCAGTGCGGCGGGGAGGCCGTTCTGATAGCTGGTATGACTATAGTTCTGTTAGATTTAACTATTCCAAACACATCAAAAGCAATAATTGCGCAGAGAGCTTCCAAACTGATAACGACGACTTCTTTCTGACGTTCCTCATGATTATTATTAACAGAAGCGGTCTGCTTAAGGAAAAGCCTTTATCAGCGATGGTCTGATTTCTACCACAGTTTTAGCACGGTTTTCTTTTTCTTTTGCATGCTATATCTTGTTTCTGAGTCGTTTAAGTTCTATCTTTCAGCAGGAAGCGATATGTTCAGAGAAGTGGCAAACTGGTGAAGCTAACGCACCGTTAGCCGTTAGTTGCTTTTCTGGTTGGCTAAATTGCAACCTGTTGCGGTTGGTCACATCTCCTTGATTTTTAGTCGAGCGAAAGATGCTGTATAGCAATGAAGCTGCGAACGAGGTGGACACGGTGTAGTCGAAGGGTCTCGCGTCGAAGGTTGACAACCGTTCTCGACAAGCTTGCGACATCGAAGGTGCTGAACATTGCCGTCGCTAACGAGGTATGTCGAGGAAAGTAATCGCTTGGAATGTTCTGTGGGTATTGAGACGGCCGTTGTAAGGAGTTTTGGTGTGCCATGAGGAAGTGTAGATCCGAATGCGCTGGCGGTTTTTGGTTAGCGTAGGCTTTAGAAGCTCATGATTCATCGGTGGTGTTTCAGTGAAAATAGTGAAACACTTTACGAGGTATTTATATTTGCAATGGCATTAGGTCATCACGTTCATTCAGTTAAATTGAGGACCCGCACATAGGTATTTGCTTGCTTCACTGGCGTCTTATTAAATTCGGAAGACCACGAGCTCCGTTGACCGAAAAGGAGGCGAGAGTGTGGAGCGGTGCGGAAACCCGTCTTGAGAGAGCGGAACGCGATGATGAGATTGAAGTGAGTTGGAAGTTCAGTCGAACAGATACAGCTACTTGTTTTTATATGTTCGAGTATTTGGAATTATCCAAGAACTAGAATATGCAGCAGGACATTCTGAGCACCTTCTCTGATCCTCCTTAGGCCTGTGTTATACTCCCGCGGGAGCATCCGCGAAACGTCCGCGGACGAAGGGTGCACCGCGGACGGCGGACGTGGCGGGCGCGGTGATTGGCCAGGTGAGGGATCTCGGCGCGATTCCCGCCCGTCCGCGGATGCTCCGCGAGAGTATAACTCACAAGGGAGGTCAATGAACTTCCCGTGGCAATTTT
Organism: Heligmosomoides polygyrus polygyrus; assembly: GCA_947396885.1. Taxonomy (NCBI): domain Eukaryota; kingdom Metazoa; phylum Nematoda; class Chromadorea; order Rhabditida; family Heligmosomidae; genus Heligmosomoides; species Heligmosomoides polygyrus. Next base: position 46,569,176 of record OX377203.1, read on the forward strand.
AAAAGTGACCTATATAGGGTTGTAGGGCGTTGTCCGAGAGGCACCGTAGTGGTTTTCAAATTTCCTGTGGACATCTGGGTAGGTCAAAAATTGCAAAAAACCATTTCACTTCAATACGGGCCGATGAAGCAGAACTGGCGCCTAGAACTGCCATGCTGTGGTTAGAATGTAACCTTCAAAAGGTTTGGGGCTGGAACAATAGCGGAATTACAGCAATTTCACAATTTGCTTGTTAGCCGCACAGTGAC
>OX377203.1:46569623-46664525 GCA_947396885.1 Heligmosomoides polygyrus polygyrus
GCAATCTTGACTATTTGTACCCCACAGAAATTTCGTTACCGTGCGCTTTCATATGAGTGTCAAACATCTTCAAAAGCTTCACTAGCACGAATGTAAGAACCACTCAAACAGTACATGCTTTTTAGGATGCCGTGCATTTTTCGCAAGCCCTAGTGTGTTTTTTTACTTTTCAATCGAATCGGCCACTTTGTGGAGAAATTATAGCAAGTATTCAAGCGAAAACAATCAATCGAGTATAAAATGCAAGGTTTCAGGCGAGTGCATTTCGCAATCCATACCGCTCATTTGTCAGAAAGTTTCCACTTTCTCAAGCTTTCATATGAGCCATCAAGTTCTTGAGTACATTTATTCTGAGCAAAGTTATCACCTTTCAAACAGTGTTTACATTTTTTGAGACACACTGTGTTTGTGAACATAAATTTCGTAATTGAATTCTGCGTGGAATGTTGGCTTGGATACCAACGGTGTAACACACACAATTTTTTTCTTCAAAAAAGAGCTCTTCTAAAAGGTATTTAGACGACGTAGTTGAATTCTGAGTGGAATTTTAGTCTGGAAACATACCTTTTACAGCTTCGTCGCAGGTTTGCGAAGAATTATTTTTCAGTTTCAAATTTGAAGAATATCGCATCCACGGTGGCGTTGACAAGCTTGAGGTAGAGCTCATTAGATAGAGCTCGAAATTCTGATGTAGAGCTATGTTTGTTTCACACCGATATGTATCTTTACACTGGTTTTCTAAGCCCTCTGAATACGTTAGTGACTGCAGTCGCAGCAAATCTGGTCGACCTGCGTGCTCCGCTCGTCCGTCGGGCCGCCGACGACGGCCTCCGTCGGGCCGCTGTCCGCCGCGCGCGCGATGGTTGTCACAGCTCATGTGGAGACGGCGAGCAGGGGGATGACGCCGCAGGTATGGCCACCTGGGCGCGCGGCGGCGGCGCCTACAACCAGCCGATACGAACGCCCCCCTCCCCAGCAGCATAACGGTGAAATGTTTCACCATATCGCTTGATAAGCGCGCTATCAGGGATTTTGATTTCTTCAAGTGTTAGTATTGTGCCAAAACGAGGTTATTATGGTGAATCTTCTTTATTTATGCGTGGCCCAACGTTTCGACGAGATCGTCGTCTTCAGAGGCCTGAACGTAGTGCAAGATTGAAGTTGCACTCTACCCCGTAGCCTCCAGCATTTCCGAGAGCAAACAGGGCCCACCAAAGTACTTCGAAGAGAAGGATGCACTCACGATTCGATCCACCAAGAGTGCCGATGCCACTCTGCGTTAGTAAGGTTAGCGAGGACGAATGAGACTTACTGCAACTTGATTTGATTTTGATACTTAGATTTGATTTTGATAGTGTTTTCACGTTACTGTAAATCGTTGATGAATCTGGCCCTTGGTTGGAGCCCGAGCTATGTGGTTCCTAATTTAGTATGGTGGTATTCCTTATTCTGCTGCTGTTTTATATCGACTACTGATCCTTGTAGGCGGCATTCACTGTGTTCCACAATGTCTACTGACTATGTTTAATGTACAAACCTGTCTTCTGATCTTGGTCCCCATCTTGACTTCTCTTCACTGCTCCTCCTGCTGTTTCATCCTTACTGGTGCCCCTCGTGTCGTTCCTTCCTTACCGGCACACCCGCCCCCCCCCCCCTTCCCCCGTAACTCAATATCAAGTGAGGGGAAAACAGTAAGGTAGGAACCAGTAGGGCCAAGCACGCAAATGTTGCTAGCGGCGGCGATTGATTAGCACAGGGATAGGCAACTGCGTGGTTCCGTAACGATTGCCCTGAATTTCACTCCGAAACTACGGTGGACAACTCGTACGGTTTTTTTCGGTTGTAAGTTTATCAAGGGGATGTCGTGGAAGTTTATCAAAAGGGCACGTGGAGCGCAGTCGGAGGAGGCGTCGGCTGTCGCCTGCACCCGATACCAGGTCCCTGCTTCGGATTTCCCGCCCAGGCCAACCAAGCCTTCCATCCCTCCGGGGTCGGTGAATTGCTACCAGACGTGTCTGGGAAGGATAAAGCGCTGACCTGTTCATCGGCTGGCCACCGCAAGTTATTGTATGGCCAAATACGCATTTAACTCGCCTCCATGACACCCCGTAGAAGTAGAATGCGTGGCGCATCCCAAAGGGATTGAATAACGCCGTCCTTTATCCTTTATCCTTTATCCTTTATCAAACACTAGGAAAGACTACGTGAAAGAACATGAAAATCTTACCGTAAACGTTAGCTACAAAAATTTTGGAACTTCATTCGGAGAACAGAAGATCCAGTTTTACACTGTTATTTGGAGAACTAGGCTATCTAATTTTCAGCTCTCTTATAGGTTTGCAACCAAGTTGCAGGAGCAACCACAAGCAATCGAGAGTGCTGCTTCAAAAAATGGTCGGCTAAAGCAGACCAGGAAAATCTCCTGCTATCTACTGCAGAACTCTACTTATATAGGATTTTTACCATTAATGAAGCAATCAGGGACAGGTTTGTGGGAGATAGTTCCTCAAAACAAATATAACATATCGTGTGAGCCCACTTCTCTAGTTCAAGAGACAAAAGGTGGTGTCCATCCCAATGGTGTAAGCATTCAAAGATTCGAACTTGCGGCCACCTTGATAGTTCTTTTACGGAAATGGTGGTTTTCTTCTATTTCCTCTCCATGTTGGTATTTTCGTTCCCGCCGATTCATGAATGTTGCGATTACTGGCGTTCGTTTCCTTTCTCAATTTCTACAGATTCCTGCTGAACGCGAAGTCCGTACGCGTAAGAATTGCGCTCTCCAAAGCAGGGCTAAATCGCTAAGGGGCGCTTCGAAGTCGTTCGCGGTTGTAAGCACGTCGCAACGCGGCAGCCGATGATATCGAATAGTACCCATCCGCTCCGTGCCTTGGAGATGTTGCCGTACTTTTTGCCATTATTCTGCCACAAAACTCTACGCAGACCTGATGCTGAAGTTTGCGTGGACAATGGATCAGCAATGGGTTTCATTTCCAATAGGATTCAGCGAAATAGTTCTGCTATGCAGCAGAAGCATTATATTTCCGGAATGGTCGCATTTCAAAGCGCCTGGTGTGAAAAGCAAAACGAAAGAATCTGGGGACATTTCATGTTACAGAGTGATAGTGGTGGACTTGAAAGCTCAGTCTCCTCTGAAGTGGACTCTGATGAAGAGGAAGAAGAAATTGACAAGGAAAAACAAGGTTTGTTGTACAAAAAATGCAATTCGAAAGGCATTAGCTATGAATTGTTGACGCATTCTTTTCGTTCCGTAGAAACTTATGGAAGTCGCAGGTTAGGTTTACTTGAATTCGGGAGTTATCATTAGTGGCCACAAAGTCTTCAGTCATTCGTGTATTAGATGTTTCTGCCTTCAGTGGCGGATTTCAAGGCGGTACTGAACTGGCGCCACGTCGAACTTGCGAGGATCAAGGAGAATTCCTCTCAAGGCGAACGAGATGAGCAACGAGATAGCGATGAGGACGATAATGTGAGAGTTCCTAGATCAGAGGGGTACAAACTGCAGCTTTGTATTAGAATGGTGAACTTTTAGAATGGACTGTCAACGCTGTCTGCCGCCAGCTTGCGCAGGTATAGAAAATTCTTCATGATTCCTACAAAAGCGAGTGCAAGCAAGCATGCGGTGAGCAACTATTCCTGAGTGAATCTTTTGGAACCACTTTCACTTTGTTTTCAGATGTTGGAGGGCGTGGAGAATCATTTCGCGAGAGTTCCTGTGCAGGCCAACGATGCTATAGCGCACTTTATCTTCACGGCTAAGAACAAAATGAACAACGTTGAATAAATCTGTCCCTTGGTGTGCAAGCTAGCAAGGTTTTAAGCTAGCTGTAAGCTGCCTGTGTGCCTGTTGTTTCTTTTGTCTGCAAAAGTGGAATAAGTGTAATGGAGGGAGGAGAGGGGAGGATAGCGAAGATTACTACTCAGGCAGGGCGGCAGGCCTCGCGCGGCACCTAGATCTGACCAGCGGTGAGGTCACTGCGCTACTCTTCCAAAAGGGGCGTGTCGGGGGGCGTAACCCAAGCAGCGTATACTCGAGCACATGACGTCCGCGACGGGCGTCGCAGCTAGGGGGATGTGCCGCAGTTGTGATCTGGCGATCTGTTTTTTATTTTCGGTTCCGCACCATCTGCTGCCCCCGCCTGCAGCATACGTCGGGAAGCTGCTGCTGGCAGGAGCGGTTTGTGCTCGAGCACGTGCTGCCACCAAGTAGGCCGTTCACTGAACAGCACGTAAACCGGTCCAGCACGTGCTGCCTTGAGCCTGCAGCTCCGAGGTCGTGCAGGTGCATCCCCAGGAAATGGCACTCCACCTGAGAGCACTCCCAGAACTGGGAGTTGCTCCCACTAGCTCCCAATGGAGTAGCCCCTCCTCCTATCACCTCCCACAGTGCTCCTAACTACCCTTAGGGTAGCTAAAGTGCCCACACTCCCTCCTATTACCCTTCTAGCCGTCCTAGTAACCGTTGTAATGCCTCAGCTGTCCATACTGCCCATGAAGTGCTCCAACTCCTCAGAATGTCTCCAAAACGCTCCATGGAGCTTTGTGGAATATACCGGGACCGGTATATTCTGCAAGTGTTCGTTAAGAGCATGGGGTGGCGGAATGTATCCAGGGGAGGTTTACGACCTGCTCCTGCGGATATGCCAGCAACAGCCCCAGAGCCATAAAACCGTACCGGACGGAGAGTCCGAGGAGCACACGGTAGACACGCCTCCAAGAGAGTCCATAAAAGCTCCCAGATCTAAGCAACTAGGTTCAGTCTTGGCTTAGCTTTCCCCTAGTCTCCTCTTTGCTCCTTGTCCTTGTCTTAATTGTATCATTCTGATTTTTGCCGTAATAAATTGTACTTCCTGCTCGTTGCTCCGGCATCGGAACCATAGAAGGCTGGATATCGGATCCGATTCCACCTACAGTAATCGGAAGGATTACCACGAAGGCAGTTAGACACTAGACCTGTCCGACTTATTACTGTTTAATTTTTTCTATTTTTATAGGAATTTTTTTACCTTCCTGCCTACCTATTTTTAGTACTGCTGTGACGAAGGTGATGTACTAACACAAATTTATTTCAGGTAATGCGCATAAAACGAAGAAATTTACGAAATACAAGACTAATAACATTTTATTACTACTGAGGATCTTCTTCTGTGTTTGGGTAATAACAAAACTTAACAAGCGCTGTTCTTCTAACAGCAATAACAATTAATCTAGCCATAACAATCATACGGTCAGAACTTCTAAAGTTTTGGATGACAAGTTCGTCGAACAGAGTTGAAAATGTCGAAGTCGTCCGACTCGTCCGCAGTGGCAGCGCTAGTAGAGGTGTTGCGTGACTTTTAAAATTTAATTCTTTACTGAAACAGTATGTGTTGTGTAGACATGTGTCTTAAGTGTGAGTACTACTTATAGCAGGCGGAACGAAACGGCCACTTCTTGGCACATATTGGCGCACGTCGGCCCTACAAAAAGTCAAATAGAATAACTACTTTTGGTTGAAGTGAGAATTTCTATGTCGCTTAAAATACTAACATTGCTTTTGTTAGGGCATCTCGGCAATATGGACCCCAAATGGCTCGGTACTCCTTGCGCTCTTCAAACGCTTTCGATCGCGAGGAGTTGTTGCCGAGCGTCTCCATGTACCTAAGTAAATAATCGGAGATTATTTTGAGTCTTCTCAAAATACAACCCTGTTAGTTAATCCTAGAGTAGTACCTCGTGGGGCTACGGAAAAGGTCTTCAACGGTGGGTTTGGCGAGTTCTGCGCTCTTCAAACGCTTTCGATCGCGAGGAGTTGTTGCCGAGCGTCTCCATGTACCTAAGTAAATAATCGGAGATTATTTTGAGTCTTCTCAAAATACAACCCTGTTAGTTAATCCTAGAGTAGTACCTCGTGGGGCTACGGAAAAGGTCTTCAACGGTGGGTTTGGCGAGTTCTTTCGCTCCTAATCCGATTCCGTCGAGGCAACATCCCACGATTGCTTCGGTGACGGCGTCTGTTAAGTTCTTGAGGTAGGGAGCTTTCGGATAGCGATTAGTCCTCTGGTGAGTGTATTTTTGAATTTCTTAAAATGGGTCGCAGGCCAGAATTTTTAGTGAGATTGCAGTGATTCTGCCATAGTTGTTAAAGAACCTAAGGGCTTCCTTGACGAGGTAGTCTCTGAAGAAATCAATAGCTTGTGAGGAGTGGTTTCGCGCGAACTCGGGAAGATCTTTTCCAGCCATGGAGGAAGTCGTTCAAACGGCAGTGATGAAAATATGAATATTGGATGCTATTAATGCAGCTAGTCTACCTATATCTTAATATATATCTTAAATGGGGGGATCGGACTCAATATTCCAGTTCTGCGTTAAGTGGCATCCGTGAAGGAAAATTTCACCAGGGAGGCAGGCTCTGATTGGAGTTCTTCACCGCAATCGCCTCTATTTTGGCGACCGAGCGATGGTTAGCTCTAGCAAACTCGAGCAGCGCGTTGAGCTGGAAGTAGTAGCGGTAAAGTGTGACCCATTAAATATCAATTTAACGATTAAAATGGGAACGCATAATTGAAGAAGGTGCACACCGTGGTGACAACTCCAACAACTGCGTCGGACTGGGCAGCAGCGACCTCGGTGAGGCTATGAACGATTGAATCGGACTAGTGTGGGATCTGTGAGCATCGCTTTTGCGTTGTTCAGACTTATCGATCACTCCCTCATTTTACCGGTGATGAATGCCTGAATTATAAAAGGTCTTCGCTAGATAAGTGAAGGTTTGTAGGGCCGTCGGAGAGTGTGGGAGTGAAGGAAGAAACTAAACTAGGAACCAACGTGGTATTGGGCACCGCTTTCGAAGGGCACGTACGAGAGCCTAGTTCCTGGAGCAGAATTTCGTTATCTCGAGCCAGTCTTTGCATTACAACTGAGAGCAATGCCGATTTTTATTGCCCACACCACCACATATATAAATACGCACTTCATTGCTGTAACCTGACCTCTGAACTGTTCGTTTTCCGATCGCTGAACACGATTGCTCTACCGTGGTGCCCCCCACCTCTGTGGTCTTGCTTGCTGTGATGTGGTCGGTTGTGTTGTGACGCGCTTGGTTCTGATGCGCTCAGCTGCTCCTCTCAATTATCGTCGTCGGTTGTCGACCAGGGGTGTGCGTAATTACGATTCACGATTTACGATTTTACGATTTACGACATTTTGGGTCGTAAATCGTAAATTTTCGTAAATGTGATCTTTGATCAACAACCAACTGGCGACCAAATTTATGTGGAGTGGGTTATAAAGATATGCTTACTCTAATGGTCCCCTCTTATATGTAGCTCATTCCCACTTTCCTTTAGAGTTCATTTTTGATGATCCGATGTGTTGCTGTGTTATACAATACCGTCCTGTTCACAGGCTTCTCGAATCTGAATATTCTCTTCGCTTAACTAACTTTCTCATTTCACTGACATTGTAAGGACTCCCGTTTGGAACCGGACAAGTTCAAGAGGAGAAACAAGTGCAATACAATAGAAAGCAAGTGCTCCGTCAGGCCAATCGGCGTGCCTCGCGCATTGTTGCAGTATCACTAAACTGAGGAGAATCAGATCAAGCTAGCTGCTCTGCGTGTCCAGCTTTCTTTCCTTCCTAGCAGTACAAAAGGCAATATTCGGATATTCTAGCGCCAGGCTGACTACGAACAACTTCACTTCTCGTCCTCAAACGGTCAACCTCAGGCAAAAATCGAAATTTTCGATAGTTCTGATCGATTTTGGTCGCACGACGAAACGCCTTTTTGTCAGAACTGAGGATTCCCACCGCTTCTAACGCTATGTTGAAGTGAAAATTTTTTCCATGTGGGACCGCTACAGCAGTGTCCCCACTACTTGCCCCCTTTACTGGAACTCACGCCCCCCCCCTTCCCCATGTTCTGGTACAGCACTCCTGGTACCCCTTGACTGGACCTGGTTTTCCATTGCTAGTACTGATCGATGATTTGATCAATATCGAATGATGGTGATCGATACTTTTGAAACGAACTTCAGATTCGTGTTCAGTGACCTCGAGTACTTCCAGGGCTGAAGTTCCCATGACACGTAGAAGTTGTCTGTATATTTCTCGCCATTTTCGCGGTCCGTAATTCCCCCCCCCCCCCGATTTTATGACTAATGTATGAGTCATCGGTTAGCGGATTATTACATAGTATGATATGATAAGCTCAGATCTAGAAGGCAGGGAAGGCTGGGGTCCTCCGTTACTGGTCCGGAGCTAGCAAGGCGCATCGCATTCCTACTAGTGAAGGTTGTTCCATTCCAGCCCATAGAAGGCCATTGGAGGCGGTTTCTTAGAGAAGCATTCTTTGATCCGGCCCTGTTTGGTAATAACGTTTAGTCAATTTGCTTATAATGTATTCATGAAAATCCCATTAGAATTGACGCAAATCCATGATCGAACATCATTCGTGATTGCAAGCGGGGTCTAGAGGGTTGCTACGCTCATGTTGAAAGGATAAACTACTAACGTTTCGTTATATGTCGCGAGGACGGGGAGCATGTGAGATGGGAACTCCCCATCGAATCAGACCGCATTGAATGGGCGTGTCGTGTATGTACAGTTAGAATCCTGATCGACTGGCATGTGTTCGGTCTGTGTTCTGGTTATTATGGGCTGGCGCGCTACCACCTACCAATGTTGCTCACCTTCGCGACATGTACCAACGGCTCTATCGGTCTGCATTGCGCTTTATAGGGTTAATGAAAAAGGTATAAAATAATATAAAAGGTGCAGTGAAATCGAGCGTGTAGCATTTCTAGAAAAGATCGAACTGGTTTTGACAGTCTCGATCTCCAACTTGGGTGATGTGATTGAGTTTATCGTATTCGCCCTATCTAATCCGCTTACGATGCTGCAGGCTCTCGGAGAGCAAACGTTCGTTACAGAGCTGGCGAAGGGTAGCCCGTGCGAGAGCTGGGAATTATTAAATGGTAGAGCAATATTATTCCTTTCACGACATTGTCCGACCATGTCGTCGATCTCTTTTTTTGCCGCGTGGGACAATGTCCGACGAAGTCGTCGGACACCATCATAAAAACAGTTCATGGAAAACTATTACACATTCTATAGAACAATTTTAATCAATGAGTTCGCTAATAGCTACAGTGGAAAATTTTAATTGTTACTGTTTTTTTCATACGTAACAAATCAGTAATACAAATAAAATAATACAAATAATCAGCGCGCTGAAAAAATGCGCGCTATCGCACGCAGCAAACAACTGAAGATAAGATACAATACTGGACAAGATGGAGTGAAGGCGTTATGAAGTTTTCGAAATGCTACAACTGTAGGAGCAGGAAACCGGCGCATTAGTCAATGGTGAAACGTTTTTTTTTTAATTTTTAGTTTTGAAGGCGATTTTTGCGCTGTTGTTTCCGCTAAATCCTAGATTTATACTCAAACTAAAGCATTGTTAGTAAGTTAGGAATTTAATGAATATTCAACTGATGCAAGCTTTTTGTTAGAATGTCATGCATAGGCTTGAGTAATGTTTTTGAATTTACAGTTTTTTTGACTTTCCTGAAAGGTGTAAAGTTTGGTTTGGACGATGTTTCAGGAACCCGTGACAAGAGAAATAGTGTGGTAAGAAGATTGTTCAGATTAAGCTGAAAACTGAAGTTACACGACAGTTAAATAAATATTGAATCACATCTGACTAACATTAGCAAAAAAAGCCTCTGGAAATTTAGTTGTACTGCACTACAGTTCAGGTGACTCTTACGATTTACGGTTTATGATTTACGACGGTTTTTTCGTAATTACGATTTACGATTTACGAAATTTCAAATTTCATTTACGCACACCCCTGTTGTCGACCAAGGGCCGCGTCCGGAGAGGTGATCGACTAGAGCTCGGAGTTGGTCGACTCCGAACTCGAGGTGTAGCTTCTCCTGTACTCTTTGGACATCCACGACAGCCGTTTACTTTAATCCTGATTGTGAAAGAAGACAGATATACAGCAGAACAACTGTATACTACCACGAACCAGTTTCAGTAGTAGTTGTGCCACAAGTTGTCGCCCTAGCCATTTCCAATGCATTTTCCGCACAGGACCCGGTTTCACAGTTGGGAACGTAAGAAGGGGCATCCTGGGAGGCGGGCCTATTACCCATACGTGGTTCTTCTTTCCTCCTGAATTTCTTGGATGATATTAGGAAATATTTAACAAATTGGAGATTAGGTAAAGCATGGATAGTGCAGCATCGCATAGAAAAGGATTGCACAAATGGTGGGATAAATGCTTCCTCTAAATCAGATCAACACCAAGAGGGTTTTCATCATCGGAATGGCTTCATCTATCAGATCATCAACAGGAGCGTTTTCATCGGCATCGCAAAATGACAAGTACAAGATATGCAACATGAGACAAAAAAGTGCCAGTGCCAAAAGGTAGCCAGGAAATGTTCTCGTCGATTCGATCAAGAAAATCCGGAACCAACCACGAAAGGGCTTCTCCCAAGTAATGTTTTTGAATCTGAAGAATTGATTCTTTCACACGATTCGATTAGCGAATTGATTTCGTTTACAGAATTTCAAATTATATAACGATGGGATTGTCCTATTTATTAAAGAACCCTTTGATGGCCGTTTCAGACATTCTTGATGGGTGAGAGGCAGATGAGAGCGTGCAGGTTGAGGTTGAGGCTTGAGTTAAAGTTCGTTATATGAGCAGAGGTAAATGAAGTTAAACTCGAGACACAAGCCAAGTCAGGTCCCTGAATAAGGACGACGAGAGAGGGAATGTCATAAGCGTTGCGAACCACAATTTCTCGCGTTTGACCAGACTAGAAGTAACGGTTGTTGTCCTGAATTTTTTGCAGTGCGGAACAGGCACGGAAATGAACAGGGTGATCAGAAGTGAAGACTATTTCATACAACACAGCGGACGGGTCAGCGGTCACGAATTCATCCAAGAACACAACATTCGCCGGTGTAGCTGTCGAAGCCGAATGCAATGACTTGTCCAATTTGGGCTTCTTCCTCGGGTGTTTCCAGGTAGACGAGGCCTTGAGTAGTGTCCGTTTCCGCTGACTTCTTCCAGTAGTCGTTAGACGCATACATGTGGTTGCTGTCGCTCAATCGAGAACTGAAACCCACACCGAACTGCACTCCACTCCATACCATAACCACCACATGTTAACCATTGTTAAATGTGAACACACAACCACAACCACGCGGGAGAACAACCACAAGAAGCGTGCAGGTGTGTGATTGCGATTCAACTTTTCGTCCTCTGCCCTCTGTACACCCAACTGAATCTCTGAGACAGACTCTGATCCAACAGAATTGCATGTGTTCCTCGCCCATTCCTTCAAAGGCCAGCATTGAATCGGCCGGAACATACCAATCGCCTTTGAGCCCAAGGTCGCCAACTATTACATTGCACCTGACAGTCGTCGCTGTGGTATAAAATAGTAATGGACAGGGGATCTAACCTAGATCTAACCTAATTAGGTAATATTTGTAACCTTTCGGTCGAGATAGTCGTTTTCAAACACTTGAACCTCCTTTTCCAACTTATCGACCATGTCTTTGTGAAGAAGGAAGCTGTAATTATAAGTACCGCAGAAGGGAATCAACCATCAGCACAGCCAAACACATTCCACTATAAAATCCTACTTTTCTATGATCATCTCCCCAACGTTTGTTGTGCATTGCAGAACGCGGAGTTGGAGGCAGCGATATATGCTCTCGAACGAGCTGGAAGACCAATGGTACGGCGATCCTAGTACAGGCAGATCTTCAAGGACGGCGTGGTCGACGAGGCTCTAAGAAACGAGAGGCCATCCATCGATATAATTTTTTTGCAGCGAAACCCATTGAGGCATCACTTACATGAACTTTAAGAGTGATGACCGTCGGATCGAGGGCATACCACAAGTTTTTCATCGAGCTGCCCAGGTCAAGCACCCCTGAGAAGTCGTCCTCAGTAAGTTCCCTGGTGTTTTCGAGGACTCGCACAAGCATCCAGTAAGCTAGCACAGCCACCGCTCCAACGGATTTCGAAAACATGTTCAGCACCGCTGCCAGGGGAGAATGTCACAAGGGAGAGCTAAATTTGCGGTGGTGATGAAGTATATGTAAGAGTTTCTCGGCCAGGCTACTTACTGCTTCTTTCTCCGATCCTGTGCATCTTGATGGGTCTTCCACATCAAAATGAACTTCGACGAGTACGTTTAATTGCGTGTCCTCTGTAGCGCAATTAGCAACACGCCGATGCAGTCTCTTCGAATGCCATTACTGCCGTGCCTCTTCGAGGTCCGAACATTGCTGAAGGACAACATGATTCTTCCTCATCACTAGTTGAGTACTAAGTGGCACTACACTATGCAGCTACCTTTAAACACATTGGTAGTGATACCTTCGGAAAGAAGATGCAGAGCGTCGGGCATGCAGTAATTCACCGTGAAAAAATCCATCATTTGGGCCCATCCTGGAGAAGTAAGAAAAGTGAGAAAATTGCTCGCCAATCTCCTTAGGTTTATTAACCCTATACCCTACTCGAAGCCCATCTGTCGCGCCTCGGCATCTATTATGAGGCTTTCATCCGTTCGCCGATTATGAGGGTCAGGGATCCTATTCAACCATAGTACGCGTTGACCGACGCCTTCTCCAGGGAACACGCAGATATGACAGCCTTGAAGCGACTGCCAGACAATAGAGCGTTTGCAGAGCCTTAATAATTACAGAAGGATGCTTAAACGACTGATGCCCGCAAACGGATGACTCACAGCGAAGTCGATGATTCCGTTGATCAGTTTGGGGGTGCAGATCCACGTATCGGAGGCGGTGCGAAAGGGGATTCATTCCCTTTGTAACACTTCTAATTCGTGCTCCAGACTGAAGAAAAATCCTAAGGCTGAACAACTAAGGCAGGTATTGAAGGGTATTCTAGGGAATTGAATGCACCCGCTGAACAGCTCGACCAAGAGAGTTTCGGTGGGAGGCTTCCTTGTGAACATGATGCCGGCCAAGATGATGTTCTCGTACTTATTTTTCTCCTTGAATGGTAGTCCTTCGAAGCGAACGTATGTGGGCGAAGACTCCGAACTTAATAAATAGCAGTTAGTTGCAGTGAACAGGAAGGAAGGATGGTCGTCGTTCCAGTAGGGAGCTAGAATTAGGACTAACCGCGAAAGTTTCTTGAACCTTACGCCGTTGACGTTCAAGGTGAGAACGATGGTAAGAATGTTTTCTCAAGGGTTAAATACCTTAAGCAGTATTTAAGAGCGTACAAATGAGTCAGTATTTATTGAAGCTATGTATTTTCATTTTCACGTCGAACTGGACACCTTTCAAATCAAATTGGACACTCTTCTAAGCTAGCCGAGACTTTTGAAATCAAAGAGAACTCTTCCAAATTGAAATGACCTACAGGCAGGTTAAACTGAGACTCAATAAGATGGTTAGAATAATTTGTTGTTCAAGGAAAATTTGGCGCAACATTCTTTGAGATTTTTAGTTTACCTGCCCCAATAAGTGCAATAATTTTATAAAATCTTTATTTTTAGAGAAAACAACAAATCATTATAAAAATTCCCTTAAAGCAAAGAGTTAAGCATATAGCGCATTAAAAGATCAGATCGTGAGTGCCCTTAAAAAGTTCACCGCAACTTTTATAAGATTGAAATGCCACTTCCATGAACAACTAAAGTGAAGATGTGTGTTCTTTACAGTTGTTTTTGTTGTACCGGTGACAGGTGTCAATCTCCAAACAAAAAGAAATTCTGCTATCAATCGAATAAAAGTCGCGACCTCTTCGAAGAGGGCATGGCGCAATCTCTTTTTGTACTAAAAGAATGACTGCCTTTCTGCTTTTCAGACCAAGCTTTAAACCATTATTGTATCTCAAAAATAAAATTTTTATAAAACTTCAAACAATGTGTCCAGTTATTGGGTAGACGAATTAAAGCTACAAAGAAAGTTGTGCTATTTTTTCAATTTTTCATCAACTACTTATAAAGTGTACTCACAAAGGAAACCATTCTAGGATCAATGCAACGTTAACAACAAAGGTAGAACACTAATGTCGCAATATTACTAATGTTTCATGAACGTTGAAGGAAAGAATTGGGGACAAAATACGAGTCATGGGAAGAATGAGAAGGCAGGACGGCTAACGCGCTCCAAGGAGATGAGCAAAACGTGTGCTCCCTTCGCCCGTTGCCGGAGAACTGGTCCATGGGCAAGGTGCCAACGCGGCGCGCGGGTTTTCTGCCGCCATGTCTCGCGCCCTCTCGCGCCTCACATGCATCCCGCTCGTGTCTTTAGCGTCTGCCGCTTCTCACACCGAACATTACCTCGACTTCTGGCTAACCGATAGGCCTCTCACTCATGAGCGCACTGCCTACAACTCTCCCGTTGAGGCCACGTGCGTGCAAGTTGGGTGCGAGACTACCACTAGTGGAAATGATCTAAAGACGGAATGAGCATAGTCAAATAGCGACAACAGCTGAGAGACCAGCGCGACCAATAATAGACCTTATAAGTAGTGGACCGATTGATCAAAGCACAAACACCTGTAACAAACATTGAGGACATCTAATGTAGCTGCAGATCTTCAGAGCCCCATTACACCTCTGTTGAGGCTACAGTGAGATCAATTGAACAGAAATTAGTGCATGGCATTGAAACAGTGTCACTGCGCTCTCAAGGGAAGTATAACAGGCACTTCAGACCTTGCAGTTACATGCTACGAAAGGCCAAGCAGGGTGAAATTGCTAATCCAAGCAGCGTTTTGGAATCAACCCTGCTATCTCACCACATCCCTGCGAGACGAATGATGTGTGCGAGGTCAGTCAAGTCCAGCTGCTAAATCATAGCGCACACTATCTTATAGTATTAGGATTAGGCATAAAACTTCGTCAAGATGAAGTCCTAATATTTTCAATGCGACGGTCGTTATTACGACTGTGCTGTGGTCTAGCCTGACTATGACTTGCCTGGTTGTTTCTTTGAGGAGGATTCCATGTCCTATTCTGGTTTCTCGGTGGCCCCGAATCTCGTTTGGAACATAGAGAGACGTGGTGCTTTTGTCTACACTGTATACAATCAGGTTGTTGACAGTCGAAGCTGTTATGGTCATCTGAGAAACATTTCCAGCATCTATCCTGTTCCTTTATAATCTTTCCACGGGTGGTCGACTGTTCTACAACTCATTGACGAGTGGTTATCTCTTTGGCAGAATAGGCACCCTTCATTGCCATAAGGTCGTGCGTTGATATGTTTTTCCTTTGATGGGATTACCCTGCTGTTGGTTTTATGGCCGAGTCTGTTCTCGACGTAACCCTTAGCGGCAATCTCTTTCTTGAGGTGACCCATGAGGCCCTCGGTGGTTTGATTGGGCTGCGACTGGCATATTATCAACACAGGCTTGATGACGTCCTGAGGGAATTTCGCCAGAATGGTTTCTGACCACATTGGATCACAAGTGTTTCGAATATCGTAACCAGCAGAAACCATTTGATTTATTAAGACTTGAATCTGTTCGATGACAGAAGGACAACTATCGGCATTACTGTATGCTTCCGTCATACTCAGAAGTTTCTGAACTATTTGAGACCGATTTGCAGAATAGTTGCAGTAGGTTTCCTTCAAGGTTTTGATCATCCAGTCGTAATTTTCTGGTAAAGGCTGAATTCCTAGAATAGCGTTCCTTGCTCTGCCCTTTAAGCTTTCTCTTAGAAGAATTATTTTTTCCACAACATCCAATCTCTCGTACCATTGCTTCGAATATTGCCCAATATTCGGCAAATTCTTCTGCATTACCACTAAATGTGGGTAAAGATGCTTGTGGAGGGTTTATGGAGCGAAACGTCCTCTGTCCAGAGTTATTTTGCTCAGATCTTGGCGATGTCTGTGTATCTGACTCGAAGCTGGCAGCGTTGAAGTGCTTATGGAGGCTGCTATTTTCGTTATTGCCTTTTTGAACAACTTGGATGTCGAGATCTCCTGTTGTCTCAGTACCACTATTTTTGAGGGAGATATAGCCAAGTTTGATGCCCATTCCTTCTCGGGCACTTCGTGACTCGTCGTACCTCGTGGTCAGTTTAAAAATTAACTCGCTAGCATCTACAATCACAATCTGTACCTGCGACTCCTGCTCTATTTGTTCAATTTCAGCGATTAGCTCTTTTCTCTCTGTCTTGCTTTTACAGTTTCTGTAGTCGTCTCTAATTTCGTTGTACAATTTTTGCAGAATTTCTCTCCCCTCTCTGATTTGCCTTATACCGCTATGTAAAAGCGCTATAGTAGAACGACATTTTTCGTAGTTCTCTTCATCTGCTAATGGGTACTCTATGGTACTCTATGGTAGCTGTGTACTTCTGGAAGCGTACCACTAACTCACTGAGCGTCTTGGAGCTCAAAACAATAGGAATTTTATGAAAGTATAGGGCCATTATTTTGCGGCTATTACACTTCTTAGTTTCTCAGATTTTTGAGAATTTCCTCTATGTACTGAGTACTAGAGTTGTCCTCTTTATCTTGATGAGGCTGCGGTCGCAATTAGACCAACTGAAGGTGTGAACCGAGAGTGCTTCTCTTAATTAGAGGATGCGATCTGTAATAGATCGACTTGCGGCTCTAGGCGTAGGTACGCGAGAGACTTACGATTCCCTTTAGTATAGGGAATGCGATCTGCAATAGATCGACTTGCGGCTCTAGGCGTAGGTACGCGAGAGACTTACGATTCTCTTTATTATAGAGAATGCGATCTGCAATAGATCGACTTGCTGCTCAGGCGATGTACGCGAAGACTTACAATATGGCTTATTAGGCCGATGCACCAAAATGTGATGAATGCTATGATAGATGGGACTTATTTGCCCAAGAAAGCGGTGGTTCAGTGGATTAGGTAGAAGAGAGAAGAGTCGAACCGTTTATTGCTAGTCGTGATGAGTTAGTGAGTAAAGTCCGTTCGCCCTCGCACCTTGTGGATGGGGCGGGGCGAAGAGAAGGGACCGCATCGTCGCAGACGACGATAAAGTTGCACCACGGCACATCAGGACTGATGAGCAACAACAACAAGTGGAAGTGCTCACCGAGCTCTGGAGGTTCCACCAATTTCTGAGAATCGCAGGGCGACCGCCTACTACAAGAGAATGCAAGGACTACCTCGACGTGCTTGCCGCTAGCTTAGCACGAGTAATATTTGTTTTATTTTTATTTTCCTGCTCATGGTATTATTGGTATTACCATTTTGACGTTGAAGATAAACTTTACGTGGTAAGCGGGTCACTGCATACATCAAATTATGGAGAACCAAGCGCATACCGCACGCAAACCTCGGGCTAAATCACTTCAATTCCCTTTTTTCTTTTACATATCCATAAAACAGTTGTAACACAACCAATACTCGTTAAATTGTCGACTCGTTGCGACACCAACTCTCCCTACGGTTCCGACCGTCTTCACGTTCTATTCACGTGAGTCTGCTGTTCGAGGAGACGGTGGATGACGGGGCGCTCGCAAGGGAACGGCATTATATCTCGGCGCCCGGCTGGCGCGGCTTTTTCGCGCGGTCGCGGCGCGGCTGCGCACCGGTCACAACGGGGCAGAGAAACCGACGCTCCTCCGACCGTCTAAGGACACGGGTCAACCAGGCGAGCGAAAAGACGAGAGCGCAGAGAAAGAGACACAACGGCTGCGATCCGAGGGCTACCGGCCGAATGAGCTGACTCAGTGAGAGTACACTCTCATCGCCAGCGTCTCAATAACCACTGGCAGTCGCGGAGGCGTCCAGTGGAGGGAGGCTGAATTCCAAGAAGGAGAAAACTTTGCAACTTCCGTAGTTTACAGACGTTCCTAAAGAGACAATTATAAACGGCGGATATCAGGACCGACTCACCGTAACCGCAGTGCGGGTCGCGCCGAGACTTTGCTGTCTGCGCCCTCCTAGCTCAGAGATCGCGCGTCCGCGTCCACGCTGCGACGTCCGATCGATGTCTTGTACGCCCGCGATGGCACCGTGTACAAGTGGGTCGTGGTGCAGTAGGTAGAGGGTTTACTTCATAGGAGGGATGTCGGGGGTTCGGTTCCCGGACGCCGCGGCGTTTTTGCACTTCAGCTGAGTATCTGAGATCTGGGAGGTTTCGACGTCTACACGACGTTACGAGTTTTTTGCGCATTGTTTCAGCCGTATGCGCTTCGCCGCTCGAAGAGCGCAGAACCCAGCCGCGAACTCCTCTGAACGAAGAAAGCAGTCTCCATACGAGCAGCTTGTATGGCACACACCCTGGAGTCCCTTCCCTAGCCTGGCTCTGCGCTCGAAGAGCGCAGAACCCAGCCGCGAACTCCCCCTGAGCGAAGAAAGCAGTCTCCATACGAGCAGCTTGTATGGCACACACCCTGGAGTCCCTTCCCTAGCCTGGCTCTGCGCTCGAAGAGCGCAGAACCCAGCCGCGAACTCCCCCTGAGCGAAGAAAGCAGTCTCCATACGAGCAGCTTGTATGGCACACCATGGAGTCCTTCCCTAGTCTTGTTCTGCGATTGCACAATGGACGTCTCACCCGATGCCTAAGGTTACGGTGAGCCGGTCCTGATATCCGCCGTTTATAATCCTGTTTCCTAAAGGTCAACAGACGTCTGGGAGCTGCTACATTTTAGGCGGTACGGCAGACATCAATTAGTGAAGGTTTACAGGTCTAGCAAAACTAAATTTATAGAAAGCAATTTTAGGCGACAAAATTTGGCTCCTGCTTGCATAATACCAAGGTTTTCCAGAAAGCACATGCCAGAGAAAGACAGGAAGCAACAAATTTAAGTGGCTCATCCTCATTTCTTTTCTATTATTCGCCTTCCTTAGAGAGGGCATTTATGAACAGATGCAATCCTAAAGGACGATCGGGAAGTATTGACGACCCACTTCAGCGTCTTCACTGCCTCTCTCCTTAAGCTTCCTCTTTTCTGAGAGTCTTACGTTTACTGTATTACGAGCCATAGTGATGTAATATACTCATTTGCATACAGCAAGAAGCAATGAACAAATCTGTTAGGTTGCAGTGGAGATCTAGTTGCTGAATTGAGCGCAAATCGGGTCGGGGGGAGGGGGGTCACCCCCTAAAAAGTGTCACCAACACAAAAACAAAGCGACAAAACACACTGATAGTGAAGAATAGGTACAAACAATGCTATAGCACAGATTTGGGCAGGGGAAGGGACTCCAGGATGTGGCTCAAGTGACGCGCCCGTGTTAAAATTGCCTACATCCTGGAGCTTCCTCCCTTGCCCAATTCGGAAGCATATAAAACACGGATATGTAATCGAAACAAGGAGATAAGACTGCATTTACATTCGCTGTATGTAGCTACTCGCCGCGGCAGGCCATGTTGACCCCCCTCCCCCCCCCCCCCCCGACCCGATTTGCGCCCTAAATTGCTCCATATGTAAATTTTCTCCAACCAAGCCTATGTACATCATCGCTCAAAGTTATGTTGTTCCGTTCTGAAGTTATGTTTTGAGAAATAACGAGCTTGAAATCTCATTGTTCTATAGAAGTAAAGCGACTTAACCTAATTCAAGCAGCTCGGTACTTTCGTGTAACCTTAAGCAACTAATGGTTCAATCCCAATGCAGGGGGGCACCTGATCCGCTGCAGCCATTTCATGCCTTTCTATCTAAATTTTTTTCAATATTCCGGCGACGGGACCTGCTGTTTTCACGGCAAGGTATCAGGTAAGCACTTTTATATGTTATACTGTGTGAGTTTATCTTCAAATACTACATATTTACAAGTGACTATGGAGTGCCCCCCCCCTCATTGGGATTGAACCAAACTAATCAAGCACACCACTGTGGCGCTCTTCATTGGTTGTTGAACAAAGTATTGCGATGGCAATGATCGCTCCTCATATTAAAACCCACAGTAGAAATCAAAATTGTGACGAGATTAAGATTAAAACTTAGGCAGTCAAAATTAATTGCAGCCCCTGATAGAAGAATATGCAAGGGAGCGATCCATCTCAAAGACATTTCTATTCGAATCGCTCTACACTATCGCAAGCGATTCCGAAAGAAAGACTTGAGATAGCAACGCGCGGTTATCAATAACTAATAACGGATGCTTCGATGAACTCACCTGTGAAGAAGAAAGGGTAGAGAGACCATCACAGTACACAATATAGCGATAGGAAGTGAAGGCAGTGAGGTGCGGTGGGCCAGCAGTCGGAGGAGCGTCGGTTTCTCTGCCCCGTTGTGACCGGTGCGCAGCCGCGCCGCGACCGCGCGAAAAAGCCGCGCCAGCCGGGCGCCGGATTGAGTCAGGAGGATCGAGGCTTGTCTCACGCATGTTTAAGGCTCATAATCGAATTTGGCATTGTTTTAATACCAGGTTTTTCAGAAAACGGCTGAGCTGTTCAGTTTTCAGTCATTTGTTATCATACATTCGCCGTTTTGAGAGAGCACACATGTGAAAGAGGGGCCTGTCGACTAGAGTAGCATGGTTGTATACGTTGGCGGTGAAAGAGTGTGTCAGACGGCGAGGAGAGCATGGTTGGCGCGGAGAGCGCGATACAACGCGACAACTTGTCCCAAATGGCGGCCAATGCCGTTGTTCCCGCCCCCAAAATCGTGCGCATTTGCATCCACCCAATTTTGCTGGCACCTATTTGTTCCCTTCTCGTCGCTTTGTCCCTTGCTTAGATCCTTTCCCTTCATTTTTGCCTGCCACTTCCTGGTCGGCTAACTCCGGCTCAAATCTGATGTGTTTTAACTGTTTTTCATCTATTCATGACATGAAATTCTAAATTTCATAAGTTCGGCGGACGTCACACTGAATTATAGAAATCAACCGGAATTTCCTGCAACCGTAATCCAGCGCGTCCCGTCCTTTAAACTGCCGCGCGACACGAGCGCGCGGCAGTTTAAAGGCATATATATATATATATTTTTTTTTCAATTTCACTAACCCCTCCGCTGTCACATTGCGCCTAATCTAAATTTGATTCCCGCACTGTTGTGGGTGTCTTGTGTGCCTTTACAGGAAGAGGGAGCGGTGAATATTAGTATGCCTAAACACTGTTCTCAACTAACATCTCTTATTAACAGACATGTCGAAGACGAATTTAGGAGTTAGCACTTCCATTTGAGGCAGTGCCGAAAATTTGAAGATGGTGAAGACGAATTTAAAGACACTCGCCAGGACGGGGATACTGACAGACACACAAAATCCTCCAAACGTCCTCAGATCTTCTTTCTTCACACATAACGGTACATGGAGGAAGAAGTTACTGGACAAAATGTCTGCTCTGAATGCAAGGAGGACAAGGGAATCCACATCTATAGACATGTGCTCTCCAAATATCGGAAGGACGACATCTCATACTGTTCAGTCTTTTTTCGGTTAAACCGGATGAAGAAACGTTTCCGATAACGTTGACTGGATCCAGTGCTGCTTATGTGGAAACTAGATGCACACTGCATGCCTGCATGGCTGCAAGTGGTTGTCCCCATGATGAAGCGCCGTTGCAATTGATCTAAGGTTATTTTTATAAGCAAATGTGTACCGTTATAAAGGTTTCTAACATATTCATCCAAATGATACTGAAGTCTGCCCAGGGTCAGCTGCGGACCGCTCGGTCGGATGGCGCGGCAGTTTAAGGCCCCTGTTATACTCCCGCGGGAGCTTCCGCGGATGGGCGGAAATCGCGTCGGGACCCCGCGCCGGGCCACTCGTCGCGGCCCGCTACGTCCGCCGTCCGCGGATTGCCGCCGACAGACGACGAGAGGGGTGTTAGGCCCCTGTTATACTCCCGCGGGAGCTTCCGCGGATGGGCGGAAATCGCGTCGGGACCCCGCGCCGGGCCACTCGTCGCGGCCCGCTACGTCCGCCGTCCGCGGATTGCCGCGGACAGACGACGAGAGGGGTGTTAGGCCCCTGTTATACTCCCGCGGTAGCTTCCGCGGATGGGCGGAAATCGCGTCGGGACCCCGCGCCGGGCCACTCGTCGCGGCCCGCTACGTCCGCCGTCCGCGGATTGCCGCCGACAGACGACGAGAGGGGTGTTAGGCCCCTGTTATACTCCCGCGGGAGCTTCCGCGGATGGGCGGAAATCGCGTCGAGACCCCGCGCCGGGCCACTCGTCGCGGCCCGCCACGCCCGCCTCGGCCGTGCACCATTGGTCCGCGGACGTTCCGCGGATGCTCCCGCGGGAGTATAACAGAGGCCTTATACTTCCCGCCCGCGGGAGGGCAGCCGTCCGCGGTGCACTGCACTGCGGAAGGCTGTCCTTCCGCGGAGTTCGGCGCGGGAAACGCGCTCCGATGCGACGCTAGCCGCCCCGGGACGACGACGACCGTCCGCGGTGCACCGTCCGTCCGCGGACGTCCCGCGGAAGCTCCCGCGGGAGTATAACAGGGGCCTAAAGGATAGGTCGCGCTCGAGTCGCGCGCCAAATTACGGTGGCAGGAGATTTCGGCTGATTTCTATAATTCATTGGACGTCGCTCGCTCTTGCTCACGCAATATAATACCTTAAGCAGGTTGCTTTAGTTTTACACCAATGTCTGTATCTGGAAAGGAAGATGTCTACGAGAGCGAGGATTTGCCAGAGTCCGAGCAGTTCATTAACAGTTTTGTCCAGAAATCAGTTGTGGATTCGGCCGAAAATGAGAATGTTGAGCTGGTAGGTTTGTTTTCAGTCATTCGAGAACATGAAGGGGCTTCATATTTCACCGAACTCACCATGAAAATGTATTTATATCGGTTACTTGAGAGCGGACATAAAATATCTGCTGCGTGATTGAAACAAATTCGGTTTTACAGGAGCAGGGTTTCTGGCATTTTCTTGTTTCCTAGTAAACAACTTCGAGGCATTGTGGCGTTCTTCCGACGTAATTATTTTCAGATCCATTTGGACATAGATGCAGCCCGGAAACGTTTCAAGGATCGTACTCTGAACACGCGCGAGATAGGTTAGTTACGCTTGTGGGCGGGTGAGTCTCATTCAGACTTCTTTTCCATCCACCTTTGGTCAGATTTCTCGGACTCGATTGCGAAAAGACGTGGAAAATCTTACGGCAGCTCAATGTATGTGCTGGAGATTGTTGGAAAAGGTCAGTTTTCAGTTGCATTTGTTGGAGGAAAATCTTTTACTAGTGTACCTAGTGTACGCACTAAATCTTGTTCAAAATAGGTCTACTAGGGGTAATCTGCCATGGGAAGAACGAATATCATAGATATCATAGTCGTTTTTGCGGAAATGCCGTATAAGCCAGCTATATTGAGCTCGAATCGCCCAAGGTCTTGCGAAGTAGCGCACGCTAGTAAGAGACGCAGAGTGTGCGTCTCCTACCGATGCGCACTATTTCGCCGTTTCTAGTCTGCTGCAGAGCTTAGCCGGGGACAGAAGCCTTGAAATCTCGAAAAGCCATAAAAGCTGTTCTGTGCTCTCGAGCACAGAATCTGGCAGGGGAAGGGACTCCGGGGTATGGGCCCACTAGCCCATGTTAAAATTGCCTTCATCCTAGAGTTCCCTCCCTTGCCCAATTCGGAAGAAAATAAGACCCGAATCTGTGATCGAAACGAGGAGATAAGACTGCATCTACATTCGCTGTGTGTATCTAGTCGCCACGCCTGTACGCCACGCATGCTATGGTAACCCCCCCCCCCCCTCAGAGACGGCCGCGAATGCGTGCTGCTAGGGGGCGGAGCCTCTGCGTCTCTTACCAGCGCGCGCTATTTCGCAAGGGCTTGGGCGATTCGAACTTATATAATGGGCTTATACGGCATTTCCGCAAAAAAAAAACGACTAAGATATTCGTTCTTCCCATGGCAGATTACCCCTCGTAGACCCATTTTGAACAAGATTTAGTGCGGTACATTAGGTACACTAGTGCCGAAAATCTCCTTAGAAACAAGTTTTTTGGACAAATCAAAAGTGTGTTCAATACATTGGAACTTTTTTTTTACGAAGCTACGTTTCTTACAATGAGAAGCATTTTTAATCATTATGAAGAATAAGGGATTATGCTATCAGTACGTCGAGACAAGGACAGTTTTAGGATGCTCATACTAGGTGTAAAAGTGGCCTAGAAATGAGGAGATCGGATTGGACGGTGCTCTGTAAAGCGCCTTTTATTGCAATTAAGAAATTAGAACGGCGCAGCAACAATTTGATTTTAAATGAGGAGAATCTTAGCATTTTCTTTCTGTTGATTTATAAAAACTAGCCGGTTAACACAACACATTTACAGAATATAATGAGCCTGAGAGCGCAGAACAGAAGTACAACAGAATAGCTTGCGAAATTGACGAATTGGCAAGGCAATTACAGGTATTGTGGCTTCTGTATTAGAGTTTATATACAAGATGTATTTAAAAACCACCAAAAATGTTTACACTGCGTAAGTGGCTTGAAAGTTCCCGCTGTTTAGATGCAGTAAAATTTGTTGCTCATTTTAAGGAGCAAGGAAGCGAAGTTCACTTTTTTATGTTGAGTTTGCATCATGCACCTCTCCACAACATCTGTTGTTTACTGTATCGCAATGCTTGCTCTTTTGTTAGAAAAAGTCGTATACATGAAGTCTGGCTTCGAAAGTTTCCTAATTCTCCATCTTGAGTAGCAGCAATTTCTGTTGCTTAGGGAACTTTCTCCAAGCTAGCATTTAAGGTGGCGCTCGAAATTGGGCAGCCGCGTTAGTAGCGGGCGAAGAAGGTGTCCTAACTCACACAGATTCAGGATTACAGGTACATGTGACATCCTCGATATCGGGATGCAGTGTATTATAGGTAAGCGCGAATGCATGCCTGCTGCGTAATTTATGGCTCCCTACTGCCTCATAATTTGGAAACTGTCGCGTACAAGAAATTTTATTTTTTTTTGCATAAAAACTAAAACGGCTCACAATTTGTTATTCCTACTTCTCGACGCACCCTGGCTTTCCCTCAAAGTTTCAAGTATTCGGAGGTGCTCATGAGTCTTACTTAGATGAAAGACCGGCGAAATAAAGGATAAAGATAGTCGACCCCTGTTTCGAATGCGTCACGCTATATACCTCTGCGGGAGTGGAGAGGCATTTCGAATGCGTATTTGACCTGCGCACGGCTCGCTAAGGCCTGTCGATACCTCAGGCTTGTATTCATCCCAGACAGGTCTGATGCCGATTTACCGACCCCTGAAGGATGGGAGGATAGGTTTACCTGTGTTGGACTCGAATCAAGGACCCTTATCTTAGGTGCACGCGATTCATCACTTCCCCTGCATTGCTACACCCCAGCGGCAGAGTAGCACAGAATCTTGCTTTTATTCATTGAAAGCCTGTTTTCAAATGATGTCTTCAGTACAAACGCGGTGTTGTAAACAATTCCGGAAACGACTGCATGGCGTGATTTCGAGAGCATCATAAAATACTCGCTTTCTTAAAGGGGGGGGGGGGACTCCACATACTCGCTTTGACAACGGTAGCAGAACTGAAATCAAACTAGTTAACAAAGGCGACACTGTGAACAGGCCTTTGAGAAGATCTTTCTTTGAAATTTCGTAATGGGAAAGGCTCACAATCAGGGATGTGCGAAATTTTATTTCGGACTAAGCGGAAAAAGAAATGCGAAACGGAAGAGTTCAAAAATGGGCGTAAACCGGAAAACGAAAAACGGAAACAGAAAGAACACGAAAATCACTACTTCATTTAATTTCTCATAAATATGTCAGAAATGCTGGCAGAGACTAAATTACCGTTAATGAATTCAGGAGGAAGGCAATACAGCATGTACCTTTCCGCTGCAACATGTAAAAGGTAAAAGGCCCTGGTATTCGTATCTAATGGTACGAATAACAGGACCTCTGGATGACTTCTCAAATATTGCTAGTGTAACAACGGCGTCGGCGTTTGTGCAAAATCTCTCTGTAAGTAGGAAGAAACTGTTCGAAATGCAATGGAGCTCGCATTAGCTGACGAGAAAATTTCCATAGATTCCTTTGCTAACACATATGGAGGGCACTGTTACCAATATACTGCTTATAGAACTGTTAGAATTGGTGCTCAAAGCCAGATCTGGGATTGTTAGGGAAATTGAAGAAATGCATGTTTCGCTTTAAAAATTAGTTTCTTGATTCAAACACTTTCGAAAGCTTTTGCGGTCTTACACTATTCGGTAGTACATCTTTTCCAAATAGTCCATGGCCGGATGCCTAACATTGATCAGCCCTCTCTGAAGATGTCATTTCTGAGATCAAATGTGAATAGCCGGTGAATCACAACTCTGGTTTGATGCATGACTTCTCATTTTCCATGGATCTTCAAACCGTTCGATACGACACACCTCTTGCTATGAATATGCAATTCCAAGGTGCTCCTTATTTATTTATTGATCCAGCAGCTTTGTTTCTATGTTTCAAAAACATTTTTTGGTAAGTAGAAAGACAGCTCTACACCACAGATGAATTTCCAGTGCGTTCAATTGAGCATCGCAGTGCACTGGCTGAATAAGCGGAGCGATTTCTTTCATATGGAGGGCACTGTTACCCTCCAGCTTACCTGCATGCTGTAGGTATTTCGTCCTGACGCAGTGCATGCATTTTTAACATGCGCTGTCTCAGCTAGCGAGGTAGCGCACATCTAGGCGCTGACAGTCAACTTTTGGGAGTACTTTGAGTCCTGTTTCCCAAAAAGAAGCCGGTTTCGATGCTGTTCCGAAATCGGGATGCACCACCGGTTTGAAAGCAGCGCAATCGCAGAAAAGCTGATTTGTTTCTTCCGCGGTTTGTTCAAGTTCAAGAGCTGAATACTCAGTGCAAAAGAATGAGTGATGAGTCAGCCATCCAAGCTGTGTGATCATTTATTGAAACATCGATAGTAGAGACATTCTTGATGCAATGCTCCAGGTATTTTCGTTGCTTATTTTCAGGACGATTCTCCTAAAGACGCATCCGTTGTAAACGAAGCTTCGGTAGCTGCTCTTGCTGGAGAACTGAAGGTTTGTGCATTCTTTTTACGTTCACAGTTCGCGTGATTTTTCTTGATTTTTTTCTGATCGAGAAATTTTCCGCAACAATTAAGGCTGTGAAAGTATCGAAGTCTTCTGGTGGTCTTCCTCTGCCCAAGAAGAACAATGCGCCTTCTGCGGCAGTCGACACCTCTGCAAACGGCAAGGTGTGTTTGCTTTCAGCCAGCCGCCATTTTGCATAGGTTTTGTCCTCTGAATACGGCGTTTTTTTCACACAATGCTGAGAATTTCTCGAATTCTCTTGTGGGGGTTCCTTATCACGAAATGGGGAACCCTTTTTCAGGCACCTATCAGAGTGGCTTCAAAAGCGCATTTCACACCAATCCATTCACTTATTTATTATATTACACGTTTTAGATACTGTCGTATAGTTGCCTGTTTTAGCTCTTATCAATGGAACAACGGATACGTCGAATTGAAAGTTTAGTTGGTAAAGTGGACTCCAGTTGTCAGCCGATAGCTGATTCAATGGAAGATATTCGGTAAGCTCTTTTGATGGGTAAATCTAGATGTTCAAGACGCATGCATGAAGTTTTGAATGGGACTTATTGAACCTCATTATTATCACTTACCGAACCTATCTGTTGGAGGCAAGTGTTGTCTGATGGAAAATAACTAGGTAGAGTATTTCAGATTCCGCTTAGATGCCCTCAACCCTTCGTTTGTTGATGGTATGGAAACGAAGCTGAACTCCGTCATCTCAAAATTGGACCAGGTGATTGGTTACAGCTAGGAGCTAGCTTGTTATTTGGTGTTGTAGAGTTTACGTTTTCGCTTGAGACAATGCTATCGATTGAGGTTAAATACTGCAAATTAACTAATTTGATTCGTTTTGAGATCTATCGTGGTCGGAGTGGGCTTCGTTAGGAAGTCGAAACAAAGACAAATATGATGGGCTGTTTTCATTACGGAAGTGTGAAGAAGGATTCTCGTAGATAGCTAGCGCAGTGCGTGTTAGGGAGGGGATTGCGATGATGAGATTTCCTAGCTCTGTTTCTTTCAGGAAAGCGCTACACGCTATCGTATCGTGAGCTGTACATTGAAGAAGTCTATGTATAGGAGTGTCCTCCTCCCCCTAACCCGCATAGCGTCGGATATTTAATTGTGTCGTTTTTGTAAAACAGTTTATCTCCAATTTTGCAGAACTCCTGCGATTTCTAGAGAGCTTTCAAATACTGCAGCAGTGTAGCCCAGCTATCAGCTAGGCATGTAGGGCAGATGTATAGCGAGCAGGATGACACTATGCTAAGACTTGTGTGGCGGTGGAGATAGGGCAGGTTGAACTGTACCAGATAATCCGTTTGCAGGGAGGATTCCCAGGTTCTTTGGATGGCTTCGTAGTAGTGGATGGGTGGTGACAGTAGTGAGCAGGAGAATCTTTATGGTAGACCAGGAGATGGTGGTAGTATAGCAGCACTTGAGCAGTTTTTTCTCGTGTGGGGCCTCGGCGCAATTTTGGAGTCAGACCGAACTATGCAATAGTACTGCAAGTAATGGTTCAGGTTGACGACAAGAGACAAAAGTCGGTGGATAGCGACCTCGAAACAAAGGTCAACGATTTGTTGGAACTCATGAGCAAATGGGACGTTGCCTGTGCTGCAATGCCAAGCAATTTGAAGAAGCTACATGGTTTGCATCGTCTTCACGAGCAAGGTGCGTCCACTTCTATGCCTTTACACAGATATCATTCGAAGTATTATTAGCAACAGTCTTCTTCTCATTCTTATACTGCTATTACTCTACTACTCTTCTACTTCTACTTCTTCCTACTTCTACTACTATTATGATCGCGTCTAAAAATACCCCACTCCGTGCAATCGATTCGGTCAGGTGTTCGCGTTGGAGCGCGCTTGCGCACCGCACAGTGGAGCCGACGCGGGACAAGGCGTCCGGCGCGTTTGGATCGTCCGCTGCTGGATAGCGTTTCTAAACGTTTCTGAACGTCGGGATTCAGAAGACGCGCCGTCGATGTCGTCCAACTTTCCTGGATAGACGAAGGACTCCAGTGTGGGTGACATCCAAGCTGCTCGTATGAAACTGTTTCTGTCGCTCAGGAGTCCGCGGCTGAGTCCTGCACTACAGGTGGAAAAAATGCGCAGCAAACGCCAGCAAATTGTGTGGACGTCAAAAACTCTCAAATCCAAATAGTAATTTGAAATGCAAAAATGCCACGACGCAGGAGAACCGAACCCCGACGGCGCTAGGCGGCTCGGGGGGGGTCACCATGAAATTCAGCCCTTTAGTCCATTCTGTATTGCAAAAAATTAAAAATTTTACACAGCACTGGTGTATTCTACTCCAGTGGTGAACTGAGGTAGGCCTTTTCTGATGTAATTTGACATTCACGAGCATTCCTACCAAGGCGGATGACCACTCATTACAAGGTGACCCCCCGTGCTGCTTTGCGCTCCTCGACCCCACTCGGCGAAGCGCTGCCACTACCCACTGCCCCCCGAGTCGCTTGCCTGCGATGCCATCGCGGGCGTACAAAAGCGTACGAGAGAGCCAGCGCGCAGTTTCCGCACTCCACCGCGAACACCTGACCGAATCGATTGCACCGGGGGGGGGGGGTATTTTTAAACGCGATCCTACTATTATTAGGTTGTCAAGAAATAAATGAGCGTTTGCAACTCGAATATTAAAATTACCATAACTCACCTTAGAATGAGCCTTATCAATAATAATGGTTAGAATCAGCGCATCTTTGCCAACAAGAAACAAATTTATTTATGCCGGTAGCCTAGAAATCCGGAACTCTGGAGGCCATGAAAGCGTTGAAGTCATTTTCGACATCATCTTTGTTGCTGAATTTTTTATCTTTCACAAGACGATCTAAATGCTTAAAAAATGTCAATCGGTAGGGGATAGATCTGATGAATATGCTGGATGTGGCAGAGTTTCGTATCGCAATTCATCCAGTTTCAGGACAACAATTTTTGAAACGTGCGGACGCGCGTTGCCGTGCGGTAGGATTGGGCCTCTTCGATTGACCAAAGCCGGCTGTTTTTCAATCAACTTATGGTGCATCACTTCAGTTTCGAGTAGTTCCCCGCTGTGATAGTCTCTCCAGACTCCAAGAACTTTTAGTGGACTATACCAGCCATTGTCCACCATAGTCTTCTTCGGTCTCAATCTTGTTCAGCCATTGTGCAGAGGGACGACCATTGTCCCCAAAAAGGCTCCCTTAGATTGCGCAGCCTTAACGAAACACAGGTGTCGTGGTGCTTCACCATCTGCCCTGCGGTCAGTTCGTGCGAGATTCATTTATCCAATTTCTTTTTTTTCAATCGCACTCAAGTGACGACCGATGGAGCTGCCGTCAACACCGAAACGCTGCGCTAGCTCTCTCACAGTTTGACGCGGATCCGCCTCCACTACGACTTTGAGTGAGGAGTGATGGCGGTCTTCATCTTCGAGAGTTTCATCTCCAGATCGAAACCTTTCGAACTAGTGGCGAATTGTGCGTTCTGTAGCAAAATCCTCCCCAAATGCAGCGTTGATGTTACGGGTCGTTTCAACTGCACTGATAACAAATTAGAATTCGTAGAAGAAAATTTGTCTAAAATTGCGTTCAGACATCTGAAACGGCAATCATCATCGGACAGGGTGTTTTAGCTAACGTTGAATCCGCAGGCAGCGTATCAAACCAGCGATGCTTATGGAGTCGTCAAGTACTTGATTCAAACGCGTTACTTCAATCCTCCACCGCAGCCTCGTCGTTTCCGCTACTATTTTTTTAATCATAGGCCACCACTCAACACCGTAAATAGCCACTTATCGGACGACAGCTCTGTAGATCTTCGTCTTAGGCGCTCCTCTATCTTTTCTCACAGCGCACGCCCGTCAGAGAGCGTCATTTGGATCAGCACGCGCTCACGAGAAGAATGCCATCGAACACAATTGCTGATTCCAGGTACTTGAGAACCGAGATGCGTGGCGGTTGGATAACGTTTATCTTAATGGAGCTGGACTCGTCCTCGTCAGTCTTTTCAACGTTGATTCTGAATCTAAACCTCTCCCAACGATCGCCCCAGTCGTGTACCTGCCGCTGGAGTACAATCTTGTATTCGCAAGCAACATGACATCGTTAGAGATCAAGGAGCTGGCTGGCGAAGATCACGAGAGATCGCAATCATAACGACGATGAAGAACACTGGGGAAAGCGTAGACCCTTGGCGAAATCCGACATGGCAAACTCAATCAGCGTCGCTGCCGTCGCTTGCATTCGACTCCTTCGACAAGAGTAGAGTAGCCGCACCAGCTCAATGGGCTCTTCGG
Source organism: Heligmosomoides polygyrus polygyrus (assembly GCA_947396885.1). Classification (NCBI taxonomy): domain Eukaryota; kingdom Metazoa; phylum Nematoda; class Chromadorea; order Rhabditida; family Heligmosomidae; genus Heligmosomoides; species Heligmosomoides polygyrus. The sequence goes on from OX377203.1 coordinate 46,600,893, forward strand.
GAGTCTTATGCTGCTGTAAGCACACTATATCACTTCATGCAGAACGATCAAAGTATTCTCCAAGTCAATGAAGACAAGATGGGCTGCCTTGTTTTTTTCGCCGTGTTTCTCTATCAGAAGACATATGACATCGAACAACTTCGACGCTACACTGGTTGGTAGAATGCTGAACGATGACGCGGATGCGTTTATCGACAATTCGCTCAATGATCTTCATGCACTACCAAAGAAAACGAGCTGGACGGTAGTTCTAGCATCGAAATTTCCGCGAGGTAGTGTGCCATCGATTCAAAGTTTTTTTACGGCTCACAAAGCGACGACCGTTACCGTCACTCGTGCCAAAAGGCTTTTCAACGCCCTCCATCTGGCGATGATGGACCTTCATAAGTCCATAAAGGAATTGCTCATCATCACGTGACTCAAACTCCTCTTTTAAGTCATGATGATGAGTGACTTGCAGTGCTCACTGTTCACATTTTTGCTGGACGGCTTCACTTGGCCTGCATCGCGCTCGGAAGAGCGATTCTCATACTTCAGGTCTGGGGTAAATGTTGCGTGGCATGCCGTGTGCAGTCTCATACGGAACGACCTTCGCGTCGGTGACTAGCCATTGATACCAATTCCTTACTGGGACACTTGCGCATGCTGAAAAGAGCAATGTGGTCATTTTCCATCACTTGAAGTTTACGGAATGTCGTACGAAACTACACCAGCTAAACGCGCAAATACTTCTCAGAATGGTGTACGTCTATTGCTACATTTCCACTTGATCGCATAATTGTGGGCAGTAATACGATTATACTTTGAAGAGGAAAAACAACAATGATGCCTGTTTGAAACAACGATGTATGCAGTGGCTGCCAATACATGAAAATGTTTGACGCAGCAAGATATGGAGCTCCTGCCACTGTAGACATAATAGGATTTTTGCATTTTCTGCAATGTGACGGTGTAACTATGCTTTATATTTAAGAGATAACAGATCTTCTTATTTCCTACTGTCAGCCCAGCGGCTCCAACAAAGTTCCTATGAAACACAAGATAGTTAAGAATTATTCCAAGTACGCGATATACCTACGTCTATATCGATCTCTGCTCAAATGCAATTAGTACAGACCGTCGGCAAGCCAGGATACGGTAAGAGAGTAAAAATTGAAAGCACCGTTCATTAAAAATATCGTTGCAGCGTTTTTAGTACATTCTGATGATGCCAAAGCAAAAACCATGGCTACTGTATTGTCCACTGGTGCGGGATGATAGCATGATGATTTCCGAAGACATTTTTGGAACGGAACCTGTTCAGGGAGGATCAAAACTGCGGTCTTAGGGGATGTTAGATACATATTTTGACTCTCCTTTGTTTTTGAAGTTTCTCTTACTCCGGAACGCTGCTGGTAAAAGGATTTAAGTATGAGAATACCTGGTTGGTTGCTACTTAAAAGCTTTTATAAAAAACGAAATGACGCCGCTCTAAGCGTTTCATTTGCCATCAGATGAACAGGACTTAGGCCTTGTTTAGTGTGCGCGCGACGCGCGACGCGATGCCATGTGTAGTGGCCGAATTGATCAATCGCGTCGCTCGATCAATTTGGCTACTACGCATGCATCGTGTCGCGCGTCGCGTGCACACTAAACAAGGCCTTACGGTGCAGTACTTCTTATTGAAGCTCAAATTTGATTGAAACGCTACGAAAATTGGACTAGCGATGTATTATCTTAGGCCTTTGTTATACCACCGCTCACCTCGAGCGACGCCAATGATATGCTCCCATTTCGAACCCATCGCGCCGCCCGATCGATATGGGAGCATATCATTAGGCCAATGTCATACCATCGCTCACCTCGAGCGAAGCCTAATGGTAAGCTCCCATATCGATCGCGCGAAGCGATGAATCGATATGGGAGCCCATCATTAGGCTTCGCTCGGGCTGAGCGATGGTATGACATAGGGCTTAGGCGTCGCTCGGAGTGATATAACGAGCGGTGATATAAAAAAGGTCGTAACGATGCATCCGGCAAAGACTCTTCAAACGAACGGTTTACCCAATAGTTCCGAATTTATTCCGAGTATCCGTAGTGGCCTTTGCCCCCACAATTGTTTGTTTTATCATTGCACTTTTGCTAGTCATCAAATGATGTAATATTCTGAGGTAGTGTACGTTCTGTCTATGCTGTCCGACTATACTATTTATACGTTCTGGTGTACGGTACGTTGACACTGTCATTTTGTTTCACAGATGCGGACATTTTCTCCTTTGGTGCGGTCATTTTCTCCGCACGCAACGCATACCGTGAGATTCGGGCATTTTCTCCCTGACACCGTCACTGCACAGAGATCCTCGCATATTCTCATACTCGCCTAGGCTTTACAAGTGCGCGTCGGCCCACGCGAGCACCGTACAGGGTGCGCATTAATTATGAGCCTCAAATAATCGAAGTGTCATAGTAGCACAAACGGCTCTATAACGTATTTATCGGTGATAAAACAGTCCATAATTGGCGGAATTATCGAGAAGCGAAGAAAGCGGCAAAGAAGGCAGTGGCCGCTGCTGAAGCTGCATATTACGCTGATGTATGCGAAAAATTGGAAACGCGCGATGGTGAACGTTATCTTTACCGACTTGCGAGAGCTCGCTGTCGCCAAGCAGAAGACATCGAGAAATTCTTTGGCATTAATGACGACAACGGACGTCTTCTGATGGATCGTAAGAGGGCTGTGAAGCGATGGCACGACCACTTCGAGGAAATCTCGAATGTTGAATTTGATCATCCTGCTATTCCTTTTGCATCTCCTGTATACGGTCCCGTTCAGAAGATCACAGTGAGCGAAATCGAAGCAGCTCTGAAGAAGATGAAGTCAAGCAAAGCCACTGGTCCCGATGATCTGCCAGCCGACCTCTGGAAATCGAAGGGCTGGTGCCCTGCTGGCCGGCTGACAGAGTTTTTCAATCAGGTTGTTGCTGAGAAGAATTCAATCAGGTTGTTGTGCCCGAGAGCTGGCAGCAAAGCACGACCATCCCAATTTGGAAGAAGAAGGGCAGTCCTGCGGACTGCTCTAGTTATCGTCCAATTCGCCTTTCGCACACCATGAAAATCATTGAGCGAATTGTCGATGGACGTATCCGGGATGTCGTCCAGCTTTCCAGGAATCAGTGTGGTTTCGTCTCCGGCTGTGGCACTGTTGATGCCATTCACGCCGTTCGTCTTCTGCTAGAGAAGCACCGCGAGAAACAGAAACCGGTGCATTTCGCCTTCATGGACTTGGAGAAGGCCTTCGACCGCGTCCCGCGAGAAGTTATATGTACGCTTTGCGACGACACGGCGTCCCTGAAGAGCTTATTGAGTGGGTGCGCATCCTCTACTCGTGCCCAATAAGCCGAGTACGAGCACCAGCGGGTACCTCGATGGAGTTCCCGATCTCTGTCGGAGTGCACCAGGGGTCTGCACTATCCCCACTGCTCTTCGTCGTCGTGATGGATGCAATATCACGAGATCTCCAAATGGCGGCATCTTGGACGTTTCTGTATGCCGATGACGTCATGCTTGCATGTGAAGACAAAACCGAACTCGAGCGACAGGCACAGGCGTGGTGCGATCGCTTGGCATTGTTCGGACTCAAGCTAAACGTCAAAAAGACGGAATACTTGACGACGGATGTGAATGAGCACGGATCTATTAAAATCAATGGTACTGAGCTCTCACGAGTTACATCTTTCAAGTGTCTCGGATCAACGATCACGTCCGAAGGCAGCCTAAAGTTGGAGGTGAACGCATGTGAGAGTGCAGCCTGGTCCAAATGGCGCTCGTTGACTGTGGTGCTTTGCGACAGGACAATACCTGAGCACCTCAAATCGAAGGTATAGAACAGTCGTCCGCCCAGTTGCGACGGTGCTGAGTTTTGGCCCGTGACGAAGGAAATTGAAAGCCGCCTCAGTGTAATGGAAACGAACATGCTACGGTGGACTGCCGGAATTTGGACCGCGTTCGCAACGACGTCATACAACAGAGGTTCGGTGTAGCCCCGATAGCCGAGAAGCTGCGCGAAGCTCGTCTTCGATGGTCCTTCGCGCTAACGATGACACCGTCCGTAAGATTGGCCTGAACCTTGAGGTCCCTGGAAAGCGGCGCAGGGGACGCCCGAAGCAACGTTGGTTAGATACGTTGCACATTGACTTAAAGATGGCTGGTGTGCACCCTGATCAAGCATTTGATCGGGAGAACTGGCGTCACCACACCAGAAGAGCGCACCCCGCCACCAAGCGAGACAGACGCTAATGAAAATGATGATGATAGTAGCACAAACAATTAAAAAGGAGAAAAGCACTTCAGTCAACTACCCTTCCCTATGGTCGGAGTAGTATATGTTTTCTTCTCTTTTCCTCGGTTGGAAAAAACTGCTGCCTTGCCGTTGTTGGCTGTAACCGAACCGCCTTGGAAAGTAGGGTCTATATCAACCCTTAACAGAACAAAAAAACTCAGCTAAACTGTCGACCTCACCAGTGAGCCCTTTTATAGAGGAATTCAACGGAGAGGCTCTTATCACAACAATAACGGTATCACTATCAAGCTACACTTCGCAATTTTTACTAAAGTCCTTAGCAGTCAAAAATTACATTCTTCATTTAAAGTGCATTCTTCTTTCGCGAGTGCAACTTCTCAGACACTCCACGAAGGCGTCGCAGTTGGCACGCAAGTAGTCCTCGTCGAAATTATTCCACGCTTTTATAAGTGCAGCTTTGAGCGAATCAAAGTTGTTGTACCTTGTATCTAACAAGGAAAGGTTCCCAACTCATGGTGAGCTTTTGCGATACCAATTTGTGATAGGATGTAGGGCTCTGTGAGCGGAGTCCAGAACCACAGTCAGTTATTGCTGAACGGTTTTTTGAAGACCTGAAAAAGAGGTATGAAGGAGTGTGCGCAACACTCGTCAACCTCTACGACACCCCACGAGATGTGCCTCAGTGGCGCAGCCGGTAATAGTACCGCCTCGTATGAGCACACCGGCGGGCTTCTCAGTTCAAGTCCGAGTGTTGCCAGTATTTTTGCACGTTTTAGTTTGTTGTTATTACGCTCTCTCATGATCATAGGAGGCAATTTTAGACCATCAATGCTTACAACAAACCAAGGCTGTCTATTTGCGGCTTCACATGTGCTAGTTTTTCAACTATTCATACCTGCACCATATCATTTCTCTGGGAATAAAAAGTCTTAAATTTTATTAAATTAAAAGTCGTATATTTATTATTTATTTTCCTGTCGGTAGGTCGCAGAACTGTCGGTAGGTTTGGCTTATAATCTGCAATCAAAAGAAAAGTAACGGGTGGTACCCTTTTTGTACAATATTTTGTCCCAGTTACCTGCTTTGAATATATCATCTCGGCTGCATGTAACATATTCCGGATGGAAAGTTGACGACCGACAACACGTTCAGCTGAGAACAACATTTTTAGTGAACTTATGTACCGATATGACCTGGGTTCATAATATTCAACCGTAAGGTAAGCGCATTTGTGTGCAACTACTGTATTATTGGTGATACGGCATGAAATGATGATGGTACAGATATAAATAGTTGAAAAGTTAGCACATATGAAGGCGAAAATAGACTGGTTTGGTTTGTTGTAAGCATTGATGGTCTAAAATTACCTTCTGTGATCATGAGAAAGCGTAGTAACAACAAACTAAAACGTTCAAAAATATTGGTAGCACTCGGACTGGAACTGAAACGGTGTGCTCTTACGAGGCGGCCCTCCTACCGACTGCGCCACCGAGGTACATCTCGTGCGCTGTCGTAGAAGTTGATGAGTGTTGCGCACACGTCTTCACACCTCCTTTTCAGGTCTTTAAAAAAGCGTTCAGCAAGAACTGACTGGAGTTGTGGACTCCGCTCACAGGGCCCTACATCCTGTCAAAATGGCATCGCAAAAGCTCACCATGAGTTGGAAACCTTTCCTTGTAAAATCTTGCGCCCTGAAATTGACCAGGCCGAAATTTAAGTGGACTCAGATATGGAGAATTTTATGGCTATTCTTCGTGGACGATGATATTTGCAAGCTCGTGTTGTCATCACTGCTTGGCGACGCTCGACTTGTGTGCATTGCTGAAAGCACCATGGCCTGTCTTCGAATTGAGAAATGAGTCATGGCTTCAAAATTTTCTCCAGGACCGATTTCAAGTACATTTCCTTATTGATCTTCTCTCCATCATGGATGAACACCAGTGACGTCTTCCCATCTGAGGTTGTCGCACTCCAAACCAAATCAGAGCTCGTATGTGCAGTTTTAATGGTGATTTTTCCTCTAGAAATAGCATGCTCTTATTTGCTGCGAGGATCCGATCGTTCTGTGGATTTACAATAGGTTCTATTGTGAACATTTTCTCGTCACTGAAAACGATACTCTGGTGCGTGTCACCTGTGTTACGCTTTCGTGACTCGTCACAGAAGCTGCATTCGCGTAAGAGGAGGGCACTTTGAATGAAGATTCTAATTTTTGAATGTTAATAATCCTAACGCATTGAAGACATCGCACGTTTCGAAGTGATGCGCGCGAGGAACAGTTGATTTTTAAGCTAGTTGCTGCGTACGCATAATTTATGCTGTGTGTTGTATCCGACAGTATCCTACAGAATTGCTCTTTTTGCTGCCTCACTTTGAACGAAAATCGAGGCGAAAGTTCCCCATCGAAAATGATGCGTGTCGTCCCAGGCGACCGCTTTCTTACGCAGCATTGTTTGTTACTATGGCACTTTGATTATTTGATTCCCATAATTAATGCGCATCCTGTAGTGTTAAGTCGCAAATCATGCAACGCCATCAGCTATGTGACATGATATGTGATCTTCAAAGACCGGCTGTGTCATAAGGGCCTGTCGGCTGCACTCGCGTGTCTGTGCTCAGCACAGGCTGTAGGAGCGAGCAGTTTCCAGTGAAACATCGTGGAGGAGCGGATTTCACCCCTACGAATATCGTGATGATAGAAATAAGCACAGTTGTTATTCCTACACTCTCTGTACTTTTAATTTTTCCTTAATGAGTGATTGTGATTCCATTTAAAATGGTTTTTATATGAGAACTTGTTCTTGTTTTAGCGCGACAGTTCTCGGAGCGACTTTCACAACTTGCCAGTGTTCGGGAGCAGATAGAGAAGGCCATCGCAGCGGATAGAATGGCTATGTGTGAACTGCAGGTGCGTATGCTACAGCTTTTATAAACTTGCGTCACCTCACAACTTTAACAGCCTCCATTCTCACTCTTCTTGGAATCGCGGGATGGTTAAGTTTCAGCCGTATATTGGTACTGTCCCAAACACGAGGTTGTAGGTTGATGTCTATTTCGGCCTAACGTTTCGACTGAACCGTCGTCATCAGAGGCCTAAAAGTGGCGCAAGGTTTCTGATTTACATCTACTCGACCAAACGGCTTAACCGCTCTAGCGGTTCCGATGTTAATCTAAGACCTCTCACACAAAACCGGGGTAGGAAAAATAGATCACTCATGAATCCAGCACAGCTGGGTCATAGTCGCCCTGTCGTCAGTAGGCCAGCAAGGCGATTGAGTCGTTCTGTGCGGTCACCGTATAAAGAATAATTTGATGACGTGCACACCGCCTACTGGTCGTTCCAGAGGTCGCAGTGTGCAACAAAGGGATGAAATTCACTTGTGATGGACAAGCACTCATTCCGATTGTTCATTGCTGGATTCATGGTAAGAGTGCAGAATGCTTCTAATGCTTTCTTTTTTCCCTACCAAGAGGACTTCTTAAAGAGCCACGCCTTTTACTAGCTAGATGTTCTTTTACGCGCACTGCTACCGTCCTACCCGTTTCCCCAATGTACTTAGCGTTACAGTCCATGCACCCAATTTCATAGATTACTCCCGCTCTCGAGTAATCTCCTACACTACCGTTTGGACATGTAATGCAGTACTCCGAAACGCATCGCTTGCGTAAAGTCTATTATGGACTAGCTGCCGTCTGATGTTATCATTAAGAGTGTTCACTAGGACAGTATCATTTTGTAGCTGTGCTCTCACAATAGTTCTTTGCAATGCAGTCGTGACGTTGTCGGAAATGAAGGGGACCACAACCTGTAACTTATTTAGACCAGGTCTCTCTGCGGTTATTATGAAATAGTTGCTGATGATGTGGAATCATGTAGCCATTTGAGCTGGCAATATCCGAAGCTAATTGGAAAGATTCTTTACGCTCTTCAGGACCTTAGCACATTCCTGTTGCCGTTGGGAATATGTTTCCAACAACGGCTCGTTTAACGGCGGCAGGATGAGCAGATCTAGCATGAATCAAAATGTTTTTTTTTTGAACTCGGTTTACGGTGCCATTTCACACTAACCAGTCTATCAGACATTTTGATTTGTGTGCTCAGATAAGCGAGCCAACCGTTCTTTGGAACTTCTCTAGTAAGTCTAATGTACTGCGATTGTTGGTTTAGCATTCTAAAACACTCATCCACTTGGGACTGTGTTGAAGTTATAACACGACAATCATCTATGTATCTGTAGTACAATAGGGAACGGCGTTTAGGCACAGGACTTTCAATTCTGCTCATAAAACAGGTCGCATGAACCGGGGCTAATCGTTGCTTGGCCATTGCTAATCGTGCTAATCGTTCGTTGCTAAACGATTAGCAGCGGTTCTTGCGATCTGTTTTATGAGCAGAATTGAAAAACTCGTGATCAAACTCTGTCCCTATTGTACTGTAAATACATAGATGATTGTTGTGGTAGAACTTCAAACAGTCACACGTGGATGAGTGTTTTAGATTGTTAAACCAATAATCGCAGTACATTAGGCTTACCAGGGCGGTTGGCTCGCTTATCTGAACACAAATCAAAGTGTCTGATGTGGTTAGTGTGAAATGGTACCGTAAACCGAGCTCAAAAAACATTCTGATTCACGCTAGATCTGCTCATCCTGCCGCCGTTAAACGAGCCGTTGTTGGAAACATGTTCCGAGCGGCAACATGAATGTGCTAAGCTCCTCAAGAGCGTAAAGAATCTTTCCAACTAGCTTCGGATGTTGTCATTTCAAATGGCTACATGGTTCTTCATCGTCAGCGAATATTTAGCACGAATCGCAGAGACCTGGTCTAAATAAGTTACAGTTTGTGGTCTCCTTCATCTCCGACAACGTTACGACTGCATTGCAAAGAGCTATTGTAAGAGCACAGCTACAAAAGGATGTTGTCCTAGTGAACACTCCTAATGATAACATCCGACGGCAGCTAGTCCATAATAGACTTTACGCAAGCGATGCGTTTCGGAGAACAGCATTACATGTCTAAACGGTAGTTAGAAGACTGCTGGAGAGCAGGAGTAATCTACGAAATTGAGCGCGTAGACTGTAGCGCTAAGTACATCGGGGAAACGGGAAGGGTGCTAGCAGTGTAGAAGAACACCTAGCTAGTAAAAGACGTGGCTCTTTGAGCAGTTCTCTTGGTAGGCATAGGTTGTATGCGCATGATGGTAATGACTACGGCATAAAATGCACAATTCTGACCAATGAGGAGGAAGGTCTGCAAGGATAGCATTAGGCGCCTTTTATACTCGCACTGCCAGGCGACTCGGCGTGATGGCTATCAATTTTTCGCGCCGCCTGGCGATGCCGCATCGCTTTCGCACTCCGCCGCGCCAAAAGACCACATTTGACGGAATTTTGAGTTATGGTATTCGGCGAATCGCGCCGCGTGAGGGAAGGGCGCGGGAGGGCACGGCGCGATCAGCTGCGGCAGACTAGGTGTGGCGTGGGAGATGTCACACCGGGATGAACCATATTTTGCTATGGCCTTTTTGTTTAGATTCCCCAATCAACAGAACAAAAGGATATAGCAAAATGGTGGCACTGTTCTACTTTCAGGGCTGAGAGGTAGAGGAGAGATCGAAAAAGGTTTTGCAATCAAACTTCGCCATGGGGGGGGGGTTATTTAGGGTGTTGATCACGAATCTGACATCCGCTTTTGAAATAAAAAAAATATGTAAAACAAGTGCTCCGTTACGCCTATCGGCGTGCCTCACACTTGCGCGCTTGGCGCGATGGTGCAGTATCATTAAGCTAAGGACAATTACATCAAGCTAGCTGCTCTACTTGTACAGCTTTCCTCCCAACCTAGGAATACAAAAGACTCGTAGTACGCACAGTATATAGCATGATAGTGCGATCTATTGGTTCCTCACTACTGGTTCTCCTTTAGTGAAACGGTCCCCTATTACTGGTATTGGTCCCCTTCAATGATCCCCCTTAGCGGACGACGTCTTCGGCACGTATACCTGAATCCCCAAACACAGTATTTTTCGCTATTTTCGTGACACTAATTTTCCCGCATTCCCCCCCCCCCCCCCATTTTATGACTAATTTCTGCGGGGGCGGCACCGATCGATAGTATGACTCAGCACATAGCGCGTTATTATAGAGTATGATAAAAAATATTAAATAATTTTCTTAAAATTTGATAACAGTAGATTCGGGGGCTGTCAAGGTTATGATCACTGATTTATTTATTTATTTAGGCCAACACACAAAGGAAGTCGACAAACAAAACATGTAACAAACACTATGAATGGCTATGACCAAATAATGAAGGCAAATGAAGGCGTATGTTATACTAGAAGCAAGTCTTCTGTTAGCTGAGAAAGGCCCATGCTTTGATTTAATTCTTCATAAACGTTTAGCTATCGATTTCGTAGAAACCATTACCATGCAAGGTTATGAGAAGATATGTTATCTTTTATCCTCATTTATAGGCTACTACAACTGACTGTGTGCGAACGTACTATTGGAGGGCAAATAAGCGCTATATGTTAAAAAGTGAAACAGCATAGAATGAAGCGGTTTTGCAAAACCAGCCAAGTTATAGCATGGTTTGTATGAAATTTGTTAATTCCGCACCACTTTCGAGCAACATTCTCGGCAGGTCACACCTAAGCGAAGGATATAGCTTTTCGAACTCAGGCGAGGCAGTGCTTCTTTCAGTGACGGCCTTCGTTGCTTCTATAACTTCAGACTGGTTGACAATAAAACCGCTACGATTGGTAGGGTGATAAAAGTTTTCGGAGAATGCTAGTGTCATGTCTTCTTTGCCATCCAGCCTACCATTCGGCACATAGTAAATTGCATGATACTACTGGAAAAAGATGATTTCACGTATCAAGAGGAGAGAGATGCGAAATAACTGGGTTCAGTCATATGTGCTCTAAATAATAAATGCAATCCCTGGACTTAACTCAGACTAAGCAGAGTGAAACAAGTGCGAAAAATAAACACAGTCCGCCCTGCAAAGTCACTGTATAGACTTGTCGAAGGCTAAACATCCGACATGGCGCTATAGCATGATCTAGGCGGTTCACTTAGCGTGCCCAACAGTAGGATCGGTGGAAGGGAAGGGGAAGAAGAAATACAAGTCCGGATCGCATGTGGCGTAGTTGAAAATGGTTATAGGAGCCTTCTCTGGAAGTAATCGTTGATGTGCTCCTGAAATGAACATGATCGCCTCCACTTGAAGAATTTAGCATCGAATCTATTCCATTCACCAACAGTCCTGACAAGGAACGAACCTGCGTAAGCGGAGGAGATTGGCACATCCGGAATGATTCGGAAAGGGTGACCACGGGTAACGTTCATCAAAGGTTGCTTTTCAAAGATATCGAACAATTCCAAATCACTTTCTTCAGTACTGAGCTTGTACATGTAAACGTAATCATATATTTTCCTACGAAATTCTAATGAATGCGCTCCAAGCATCTCGAGACGTTTCTTGTAAGAAAGTCTAGACATCCCTTTTCTTCTAAAACACCTATAGGTCTTCTGAACTTGCTCAATGTTTTCTATCAGGGTTTTCTTCTGTGGAGACCACAGCGGACTACAGTATTCCAGTAGCGGTCTAACATACACAGTAAAAAGCTTGAAGAGTAGTTTCGGGTTTCTCGACATGAAAGCCCTCAAAATGTAATTAGCTCTACACCTGGGCTTCGCCGTTATTCCCTCTAATCTTCAAAACAAAAATTGCCTCTGCAAGTGATACCAAGGTCACGCATTTTGTTGGCCTTCACTAAGGTGTTGCTATGAAGAGAAAACTCTGTTATAGGGTGATTTTTCCCAAAGCACATGACGAACGTCTTTTCTTTTGAAATTTCAAGGCCCATTGTTTCAGACCAGTTTGCTAAAGCATCGATGCCTTGTGCTGCAATAAGGCGCAATCATTTACTGAGAAAATTTTTGAATCGTCAGCGTACATTGAACAAAGAACTCCATGGGGTAATGCGTTAGGGAGATCGTTAACATACATTAAGAACAACAACGGTCCAAGGCAAGAACCCTGCGGAACCCCACTAGGTGTTTTATACGTTCGCGAGCGGTCATCGTTTACTATAACTGACTGAACTCTCTCCGATAGAAAGGAACGAATGAATTTGAGGAGACATCCACCTATGCCGAAGGGTGCAACTTTTTGTAGTAGTAGGGGGATAGGAATAGAATCAAACGCCTTTTTGAAGTCGATGTAACAAGCTGACACAAAATTTCCCTTGTTTGTTTCTCTATGCCATTTTGGCACCGTTGAAATCAAGGCAGAGAGAGTGGATCTCTTGCTGAGGAAGCCGTGCTGGTCAGGGCAAATCAGATCATTATTAGACAGGTGGGATAATATCTGTTTACATAACATACGCTCCATCAGCTTACTCACTGCGCTAGTTAAACAGATTGGCCGATAATTAGCCACATCATACTTAGGGCCCTTCTCATGGATTGGGCGTACTATCCTAATTTCCATAGGTCTGGTATTTCGCCTCGAAGCAAGCAGCGGTTAAATAGAACAGTTAGAGGGGACGTTAGACTAACGGCTGCTTTTCTGAGGAAAATATAGGGAATGTCGTCAGGAGAAGTCGAGACTCTGTTCGGGAGCCGGCGAAGTGCGCTATACACTATATTGCATGAGATGTCAACCCACTCAAGTTTCTTATCCGTCAGTAATGAGCCTTCCGCTTCTACACGGTCTGGAGTTTTATATACCGATTCGAAGTAATTGGCAAACATTTCCGACTTTTCGCCGTCGTTTTTTGACACTCTCGAGTTGTGATCGATAATAGCGGGAATAGATTCGCACATCTTTAGCCTTTGATTACAGTACCTGAAAAACCGCCTCTGATCTTTACTCTTTATTTTGCCCAAACTTCGCCTAGGAGGGCTATTTGTGGTGCAGATCACGAATCTAACATCCATTTTCTGTATCACGCTGGAGTTTGGGCAAAATCCGGGACCATGACCTTAGTCTCCCGTAGTTACCGTAACCTAGGAAGGGGATAGAGATCTGGGGCTGGATTCATCAAAGTTACTGCAGTAACTTTAACGGAGAATTGTGTGCGAAAGCTCAGATAACTGGGCTTATCGCTCACCATATATGCCGCGATAGGCCGCGTTATCTGAGCTTTCGCTTACAATTCTCCGTTAAAGTTGCTGCAGTAACTTTGATGAATCCGGCCGCTGGAGGCATTCACTAAGTTTCACCTACTATGCTAAAAATATGTTTAGTGCAGAATGGTCTCAGATTCTCGATGATAAGTACCTGCAAGCAATTTTACTTTTGGACGGGCACATGTTGCGAAATAGAGTGTCGTTTAGTCAACTAGTGCCGTTTGCATTGCAGGAGATTCGGCTCAATGCCACGCTCACCAATCTCAACAGTACGTTGAATGAACGACTTCGACTCCAGCGTTAAGAGAGGCTCTCCACAAAAACTACCACTAACACTAGCAAGATGCATTCCGCTGATTAGTCGGACGAATCTTTTCTGTTTTAGTTCCCCAATGACTCATGGGCAGTCTCCATCGTCATCCGTGGCTCACGGAGTAAGCAGAAGCTCGGGGTCACGCGTCGCTGACGCTCCCTTTTCTAACTGCAATGGCCAGTTGCGCCGCGCCCCAATTTGACGCGCAGCCGGGAGCTCTGCAGGGGGTGCTATACTCCCGTCGCCGACGTCATACAAGGGTGGCAGGAAATGCGCTCCGATGGAGTATTTTGAATGTGGGTTGGTTCTTCGTTCCAGGCCTGCCATCATCCCCATCTGACCTCGAATTACGAATTCGAGAAGTGCAAAGACGCCCGTCTTGCGGACACCAATAGTGCCATTTTTACTCTCAACGGTCTTTTATAATTAGTCTCACAACCGTTGCCTAATACTGTTCGGAAATCTGTTCAGCTTGCTGGAACACAGAGTGTTTGGGGAAGGAGTGGGAGCCTAATCCTTACGTTCCCTTCTCTTTCTAACCTTTCTTCGCTTTTCTGTCCGTCTCACCCGTTTTATTCGCGTTTCCTAGGTATTTCCGCTTTCTTGCAGAGCAAGTAACGCAAAAAAAAAAAAACTGTGGCGAAAACTGAAAACATGAGGAGAACGGTAAAGAATTGCGAAAAACTGATACGGAGCAGCCAAAATAAGAAAGACGGCCTTGAAACAGAAAATTACGAAACGGCGGTAGAGAAACTGATGCAAATAAGTAGTGTTCTGAAACAATACTGCGAACTTCTAACTTCGAAGATCGTTTTCGAAATACAATTTACATTAATTAAGAGTTAGATTTCCCTGTGAATTTCGAAAATTCCGCCTAAATTTAATTTCAATGCGATTTAACGAAAAAGGCCTTTGCTAAACTCCAATAAAGAAATTTAACGAAAATGCTGGTAAATTCGTTAAATCGGTAAATCAATAGTCGTTAAATGCTCACCACTGTACCGTACTTCTATTAGTACACTGCTCTCCAATGCTAAAATGCGCTCCGATGCTCTCCTGCTGACGACATCGCCGACGCCACCACAGAATCTGTTGACGACGGCGGTGGCGACGAAGTATAACATAGGCCTTAGAAAGGGTGAACGTCAGCGACGTGCGGACGCGAGCTTTCGCTCACTATCAGGCGCCATGACGGATGGGAAAGAGATGGTCCATAAGTCATTGGAGGACCTAAACAGAAAGGGTTATTCTGGCTGATCAAAGGAATGCTTTTCGCCAATGTTAGTGATGGGATTCCTGTAGGGAGCGACAAATCCTCGCTTAAGGCTTGTTTCGAAGTCTTGTGGTCAACCTACTGTTGAGCGTGGTATTGAGTCGAGTCTCCTGCAGTGCAAACGGCACTAACGACACTTTATTTCGCAACGTGTGCGGGTCCAAAAGTAAAACTGCTGGAAGATATTCATCGTCGAAAATCACTTTCATATGGCCATCCCGAAATCGTTCTGCACTAAACATATTTTTAGCATAGTAGGTAGAACTTCGTGAATGCCTCCAGATCTCTATTCCCTTCCTAGATCACCGGATGTACGAGTGACTAAGGTCATGGTCACCGATTTCGCCCAAACTCCAGCGTAGCTCGAAAAACTGATGTTAGATTCGTGATCAGCACCCAAAATAATCCTACTAGACGACGTTTGGGCTATATCGGTACTATCTCGAAGGTTAGTCACCCGAACCTACCGTGATCGGCCGTAATTTCAAAAACGGATGTCAGATTCGTGATCAGCACCCTAAACAGATCCCGCTAGGCGAAGTTTGGTCGGAATTTTTTTCAACGTCTCCTCGACCTCTGGAGTCCTGAAAGTGCAATACTGCCATCATTTTGCTACACCCTTTTTGTTCTTTTAGTTGGGGAACTAATAAAGAAAGTACATGGCAAAATAATTCATCCCGATGGCGAAATCTCCATTTCACACCGAGTCTGCCGCACCTGATTACGTCGCACCGCGCCTTCCCTCCAGCGGCGCGATTTGCCGAATACCATAATCCGAAATTCCGTCAAATGTGGTGTTCTGATGCGACGCAGTATGAAAGTAATGCGGCGCGAAAAATCGATAGCTATGTCAACCATCACGTCGCGCCGCCTGGGGGCGTGAGTATAAAAGGCGTTTTAGAAACATACTGGATTCTTACAAAGAATTCAGCAGTAACAATCGGAATGAGTGCTGGTCCATCACAAGTGAATTTCCTTCCTTTGTTGCACGACCTCTAGAACGACCAGTAGGCGGTGTGCACGTCATAGAATTATTCCTTACCAGACGTCCTTTGGCCTAGCGGCCGCCAAACGTCTGGTTGGGGTCAGGGGTGTGCGTAATTACGATTTACGATTTTACGATTCACGACTGTTTTTGCCGAATTTTTTACGATTTACAACATTTTGCGTCGTAAATCGTAAATTGTCGTAAATGTAAGCTTTGATCAACAACCAACTAGCGTCCGAATTTATGTACGCCAGGTTATAAAGTTTTGCCCACTCTAATGGACTCGTTTTTCTCATAGCTCATCTCATTCCAACATTCCTTCTAGAATTATTTTTGATGCTCTAATGTGTTACTGTGGCAGAAGACAACTTCCTGTGCACAAACTTCTCGAATGCGACATATCTCTTCACTGAACTAATTTTCGATTTCGTTGTAAACGTTGAAATGTTGTAAAGGCCGCCGTTTGGGATCAGACAGGTTCAAGAGGAGAAACAAGTGCAATACAATATTAAGAAAAAAGCTCTTGTATAGGAGGCTGTGCTCCTCCGTTTCCGATCCAGACCTGGCAAGGCACATCGCAGTCCTACTGTCGAAGATCGTTCCATTCCAGCCCACAGAAAGATATTGGAGGTAGTTTCTCACAAGGAGAGCCTCCAAACTGCCGGTGAGCATTTGCGATGGAATTTTTAGAGGATGTAGGGTCCCGCGTGGGCAGTCCAAAACCGTAATTACTTTTTTCGAAATACTCTTCTGTGGTCGAAAGAAAAGCGTGTGGACGCGTGAGCGCGAAGTTATTGACACCCTGCTGCCAGCCAGCCAAGCGTGGTCGGTCGGCGTAGCCTCCCAGGAGCAAGGTCGTCGGTTCGATCCCCCTTTTTCTGGTGTTTTTGCATTTTGCGATTTATCGTCAGTGGGACCCTTAATCCCCATTTCCAACACACTTTTGAACAAAAACGGCAAGAAATATCGTTTACGTTCATCGAGCTCTTTGAAGGAAAGGGGAGAATTTTTGACTTCCAGGTTGAGCAAGTCAAAAACTGATGCCAGATTCGTGATCAGCACCCCAAGTAACCCCCACGCACAAAGTTTGGGCCATATTGGTGCTTCTGACCTCATCGCCCTCACTCGAACCTAGAGCGCGAGCTTTGCACCTCGGTCTTCATGGTCAAACAAGGGCGGTCATTGAGGTGTGAAGCCATTCGAGGTGGAAACCAATTGAATACGTTAAGCGGTGGAGGGCTATACAGAAAGTATAATACGCCCTTTTTACGTCCTTTTTTGAGAGAGTGGTAGATAGAAGCGTAGATGTTCAGTTTAGGAGCAGTGTATTTCGCTCACATGCTTTTGCAATCTTCCATCATTGTTGAAGAAGGTTGATACACCACCAGCTACTCTTACCAATTGGTTACTACGTTTTTGACTCCATCCATGTAAAGAATATAATAAAATTTACTATCTACAACACCTTTTCATCTTGAAAGAACTTGACTGTTTGAAAATCAAAAAGGGCTCATGTCCTGTACTACCGAGGTCGAAAAAAAGTATTCATACTTCGGTTTCGGGTGTTACTTGGAGTGCTGATAATGAATTTGACATCGGTTTCTGGATTTCCCGTTTTCTTATGATAGGTTAAAGTAGTGTGAGTAGATTGGAGCGGTGATGTCGGATGCACCAATTCCGCCAAAACTTTGTGCATGGGGGTTATCTGGGGTGCCAATCACGAATCTGGCATCAGGTTTTGACTTGCTTAACCTGGAAGTCCAAAATTCTCACTTTCCACTTTCAAAGATCTGATGAACGCAAGGAACAATTGTTGCCACGTTTTTGTTAAAAATGTGTTGGAAATGGGGATAGAGGATCTCGCTGACGATAAATCGCAGATGCAAAAACACTAGTACAAGGGGGAATCGAACCCAAATCTTGCCCCTGTGAAGCTACAAAACTACTTCTACGCCAACCAACCACGTTTGGTTTGCTGGTAGCAGGGCGTCAATAACTTCGCGCTCACTCGTTCACACGCTTTTTTTCGGACACAGAAGAGCATTCCGACAAAACTAACTATGGTTTTGGACTGCCCACACGGGACCCTACATCTTGAAAATCCAGCCGCAAACGCTCACCACCGCTTTGGAGGCTCTCCTTGTTAGTGCAAGATTCTTCAATCCACGCCTTGTTGGGAAATAACGTCTAGTCAGTTTGTTTATAACAGATTCATGATAACCCAGCCGAAGAGAACTGACAGAAATCCACCGTCGACCATCGTTCGTGATTGAAAGCGAGATCTAGAAAGTTGCTACACTCAGATGCAAAGAATAAACCATTCACGTTTCTATCGGTTTCATTGTACTTCACAGGTCAGAATTAATTGATATTCAAAATGCGGTAAAACCGAGCGTGTAGCATTTCAAGAAAAGTCGAACTGGTTCTGACAGTTTTGATCTCCATTTTTGGTGCTGTGCTTGAGTTTTGTTCACCCCATCTAGCCCCTTTAAGATGCTGCAAACGGGGAGCAAACGTTAAAGACCTGGCGAATGGTAGCCTGAGCGACTGCAGAGAATTATTAAAGTGGTGCAATATTGTAAAGGCTTGAGCAAGAAACCGGCGCTCTAGGTTGGTTTATGTTACCGCGACAGTTGATATTGTCGATCGATGGTTCAAAACTTGAGAGCACTTTGAAAGTTACGAAACGTCTTCGCTGCAATCTTTCCACAATTAAAAAAGCGTCTGAATCCGAATATCGCGCTGTGGTTAGTACTTGCTACCCTCTCATTCCTCGGATCTCCCTCGATAGAGAGCCTTCGGGCTCTCTTGTTAAGAGGGATCTTGGGCCGCTTGTCGCGGGGCCACCAGGCGCGTGGTGAATAGGGGAACGAAACGCGAACCAAATACGACCGTGTACTGCCGAGACGCAGGTGGGATGCAGAGGATTGACTCCTTACTCCTGCTGTGTTGGGTCGACGCGTTCCTTCAGCGTGGGACCGGCATTTTCATGCACAGCACACGTGGATGTGTTTGCGCCTGTGCCGCTTGTAACTGTGTCGGCCCGGCCAAAAGCTTGCACTCGGGAGACTGGCAGTATATGTAATGCGATTAGAGGCCGCCTCAAAAGTCTCGCCCAGTCCTTTCGGGCACCCTGGCTGGCTGCCCGGAGTTCTTCGCCCGCTCGACAGAGCCTGACTAGCTACCCGTGTGTACTCCTGTCAAAGTCCAGGGCCTAGCCATGCTGCGCAAATTGAGGACTAGGATGACGATCTGTACTTACAACGCCCGCACGCTGGCACTTGAAGCATCCGTCGAGGACCTGATGATGCAAGCCAGGAAGATCAAGTACGACGTCATCGGACTGACCGAGACGAGAAGACACCACCCCCTACACGCCGCCTACGACTCCGGAGAAGAACTGTTCCTCGATACATGCGACAGCAGGGGAGTAGGCGGCGTTGGTGTCCTCGTCAACCCGCACTCAGCCGTGAACATCGATTCGTACGAGTCTCTGAGAACCCGAATCGGACGTCTGCGACTGAAGCGATGTGGCTGCGTGCCAGCTTTGTCTGTGTTCGTCGCGTATGCCCCAACATCCGACTACGACGACGAAGACGTCGAGGCCTTCTACGTGGAGCTGGAGAAGTTCTATAAGGAAGATCACACCTTCTACAAGGTGATCGTCGACTTCCACGCCAAGATCGGGCCACGAAGGTCGCCGGAAGAACTTCACATCGGAATCCACGGTTTGGAGTGGAACGAGCAAGGTGAAAGGCTGTCGTATTCTTCGTGTTTCGTGCACCATCTCCGCGATAGTGCTAAGTTAGCCGAGAGCTTGAAGACCGCCAAGAGACGTCTGTCTCCGTAAACTCTCGAGCTGATACACCAGCATGGAGCAGCGCGAGCGTCGCGCAACTACCAACTGACGTCCGAGCTTGCGAAGCTATGCAGAGCGGCGATAGGGAAAGATCTTAATGAGGGAGGGGCGGAAGTGTTGGGAAGCTGCAGAGGCAGGGTTCATCCGCAATGCCTGCCAGAACTTTGCCAACTTCAAGACCAAGGCTCTCCGACATCCTGACGGAACCATCTTCCGAAAGGACCATAGTGGAGGTCATCCACGACTTCTACTCCGTTCTCTTTTAGAGCCACGTCCACCTGCCCCAATGCCATCTTCCACAGTATGGATGGTCTCCTCTGTTCTCCCCGGGACCGTTTAATGTCCAACGGCAATGATAGCGCTATAATTCCTGTAATCATTTTCTCTAACCCCCCCCCCCCAACTCCCGCCCCCCCCCGCAATACCTCCCAACCCATGTGCCGGCAGAGAAATATAGTTGCACGAAGCCTTTAGAAGCCTTTCTGAAAATCCAACATATGCCGCGCAAAGTCTGATCTGTGGCACGTCTTCTGGATCTGGACGCACGTTATACGACGTCTCTGCCACGTGTTCAGAATCCCGAGGCATGTTGTGTAACGCATGTGACACATTTACTGAGTCCCAACGCAAGTGTCGCCGCTTTGCCGCGACGTCCATGACTCTTCTGCACCCGGAGCACACGTGGCACGACGTTTGCAGCACGTCTTCAAAGACCCGACACATGTTGAACGATGTTGGGAGGAAATACTGATCCTACCCTACTGCATCCCCCACCTCCTAGACCTCCTAGTGGTCCACTTTTTTCCCTTTACTGGCTTCACCTTGAATCCCTTCGCGCGTTGGACGACCTCTACGGCAGCTTAGACGACGTCTTCGGCACGCTGATCGACGTCTACAGCAGGCCTGCATCCCCTCGCACTTTGGGCGACGTCTGCGGTACGTCTTCTGAAGCCTTGCGCTCGGTACTTGGTCCTCATCCATACTCTGACGCGTTGCCCGTACAAAATACGCAAACATGCGATCCTCCGCCAAGGATATAGTTGGATAGCAACCTCGCACGCTTAAGCTCAAAGAAAACGCGGCTGGTTTACGCCGCCCTGACGAAGGGATCACTTGCCTTTAGCCCCCCCCCCCCTCACCGTGGCTGACAAAGTGACCCACGTATTAAGCGAATTATATATCACAGTACGACTCAATCGCCTTGCTGGACTACTGACGGCAGGGCGACTATGCCCCAGCTGTAGTGTTTTCATGAGTGAGTTTATTTTTCCCATCCTTCCGGTTTTGTGTGAGAGGTCTTATCGTTAGATTAAGGCCTATGTTATACTTCGGCGACGCTTCACCGACGTCGCCGAGAGCTCAGCAGGGGGTGTTATACTTCTGCCGCCGACGTCGGCGACGCTGGTCGCTACAGACGCGTCGTCAACGTCGGTGACATCGCCACATACCTGTCGACGACGGGCGTTGCCGACGTCGTCCATGGGTCGCTCGCAGTGCTGTGCACGGCGACGGGCCGTCGCCGACCTCATCCCGTTGCCGTCCGGTGAACTGGTCCGCTTGGCATAGTGCCGAAGCGGCGCGCGGTTTTTCGTCGTGTCGTCTCGTGCACTCCACGCCTCCCTGTTCGCCACACTCCGGAGTCCCTTCCCTAGCTCAATCTGGAGACTCACTCTGCTCATCTGACTCTCGCCGCTCGCGCGTGACGGAATTTTTCGGGGACCAGTTCACATGTAATCGTCAACATCCTCGGCGGTCCTCGAATTACGAAATCGAACGTGCAAAAACGCCCATCTTTCGGGCACAAATGGTGCCTTTTTTACACTTAACGCTCATTTAAAGTTAGTAAGATGTGGGCTTCACAGGATTCTTGTGGTCTTTAATATGTAGCAGTTTTATGCCAACAAAAAAGTGAAATGTTTTCTTTAAGGCTTGCAGAAGGATATGTAAAAAGTTTCTTTGGCGTGTTCTTCAACAAACAACGAAATTGAGACAGATAACAGAATTTCAACAGAAAAAAAGGCCTACAAATACACGTTTCTCTACCTAATAGATGGCGTGAGTCTTTTTTATACTGCCTAATTCTAATAATACATGGTGTCTCAAGAAATGTAAACACTGTTAGAAAGGTGATAACTTTGGTCACAAAAATGGTACTGAAAAGTTAGAGGCTCGTATAAAAGCTTAAGAAGATAGGAATTTTTTGACGTACGATCGGGATAGACTGCGCCATGCGCTCGTCTTTTACTTTGCATTTTACAATTTATTGATAGTGTTTCGCTTGAATACTTGCTATAATCTCTTTACAAAGTGACCGTACCGATTGAGATTTGTGCTTCTTTTAAAGTTTAAAACCTAAAAACACACTATGTATTGCGAAAAATACAGGGTATCCTAAAAAAAAATACAGGTACTGTTTGAATGGTTCTAACATTGCTGCTAGTGAAACCTTTGAAGACGTTTGAGACTCATATGAAAGCACAGATAACGAGATTTATGTAACTGTAAACAGCCCCGTCTGAAACCTTGCATTTGTGCATGGTCTGAATGCTTACAATCTTATGGCTACTTGGCCACATTAATCGCCTAGCCTTTTAATGGGCAGACTGGTTACCAAATGATGACATTTAGAACGCGCTCCGATGCTAAAAATGCGCTCCGATGCTCTCCTGTCAACGACGTCCCCGACGCCGCCACAGAATCTGTTAACGACGTCGCCAACGTCGACACGCGTCTGTGGCGACGTCGGTGGTGACGTCAGCGTCGGCGACGCGTCGCCGAAGTGTAACATAGGCCTAACATCGGAACCAGGGGTGCACTCAAAATTCTGTGCGTTAAATTTTTTTAACGAATTTTTTAACGGAAAATTTTCGTTAAATTTCCGGTAAATTGGTAAATTTCGTTAAAAATACAAAATAGATGCAAGCCCTTATTCCAAATGAAAAAATCAAGCAAATCGTATAGGTTTCCACTTCAAGAGTTCAACAGCTAAAGGTCAAGGAATGGAGTGCAACAGTGCAATGTAATACAAACAATTCAAGATCAACAAACGTAGAAAAATAAACAAGCCTTCAGTAACAATTTATGTACAGGGTGTGGAATGAGAGCAGCTATGGGATTATCATGGAAGATGATCACCGTCAAGGCATCTTAAAATGTGCGATCAGGCAGAATCCGGAGTGCCCTTCTTCCCTAGCGCTTTGCGAAACCGTTTTGTCTGACTGTTCTACAACCTAACGTTCAGGAAAAGTAACTTCCCAAATTGTTGTTATTAGCGCTTTTCTAAAATTGTTCAAATTACGTCCAGCGGCCTGAAAAATATTCTCTCCGTCTCGGCTGTTCCAGGTGGCGGGCAAAAGTATTCTGGGATAAGCAGCGCCAGGTGAAGATAGGCATGTCTTACGAGGAGGTTAGACCAGTATAATTTTGTTGATTCGTTGACGTACTTGGGGGCTCGGCGAAGGAATTTCTAGCTCCAAAAGGCATTAAAGGATAAGGATAAAGGAAGGCGTTGCTCAATCCCTTTTGGGATGTGCCACGCATTCTAGTGCTATGAGATGCGGAGGCGATTTGGATGTGTGTTTAGCCTACACCTACTTGCGGTGGCGAGCTGATAAACAAGTCAGCTCTTTATCCTCCCAGATAAGTCTGGATGGAAGGCTTGGTTGGCGGAGGCTGAAAATCCGAACCAGGAACGTGGTATCGGGTGACAGCCGGCACCTGCTCCGACTGCGCTACCCACGTCCCAAAGTGCGTTGTTTCCAACAATGCAAAGCAAATTCATGAAAACATCAAAATGTTCTTGCCAATTTCAATAGTTTTTCAGGAACAATTCTAATTGGGAGGGTGAGACCTGCAACAATTGTGAAGACTAAGGGTAAATGTGATAAAATCACTGAGTAGAAAGTACATTAAAAATTACGTTCAATTTCTAAACATTTCCGTTAAGTCGTTAAGCCAGATTCTAACGAGAAATGCCGTTAATTCGTTAAATTCGTTAAATCGTTAACCGTTAAATGTGCACCCCTGATCGGAACCGCTAGAGCGGTTAAGCCGTTTGGTCGAGAGTTGAAACGTTAGGCCGAAATAAACATCCACCTATAACAAACTTTGAGTCTTCTCCATAACAGGTTACGGTAAACCAGTAAAATGATGTGGCAAATAGGATGAGGCAATGTTCAGCGGTTGAGAGATCTACAAATCGACACTTTCGATAAGTGGAGCCGAGTTCTTCCCTCTTTTGGCCCAGCTATTCGTGGTGTTTCAGCGTTTGCCTCTCTAGCAACGATGATTTTAAGTGAACAGTTTGTTGTTGTGGTGGCCAGACGTGTCGACACCATCGTCCTCCGTGACGCTCCGCCGCAAGAATATTGCACTGCTACTCGATGTCACGTATGTGAAAAACGCTGTCGTGGTGGCGTCTGTAGGCGATATGCCAGGTGTATAATAGTGTTCCCTGAACTACACTGCTACTAATGCGTTATACCACATATGCGTGGAGTATTCTTTTCAGCCGGTATTTGATTACTGTGCGGAGCTAAGAACATTTTCTGGCATGATTACTAGTGTTTGACAGCCTTGTAGAGAGGTTCCTTTGCAAAATCTTAGCCACCGATGAGGTAAAGTGGCTATGGAAAGTAGCTTTTCCTAGCGCATGCTTTTAACGATTTCTTGTATTGTACTTGTTTCAGGTGAAGGCGAAGGAGGACATATCAGCGGTGCTAGGTCAGATCGCTAACCTTGAGAAGAGGGTGGAGAAACTCGGCAAATGAACGTCTTTGCTCTCTTTTCCATTGTTTGGTGATGAGTGTTCATCCATTCTTGGACGAAATTGATTATGCAAGTGCTGTAACATGCCGTTGATATTGACATTTCCCTTTAAAGCAACTAATTCGGACTGTATTTATTTCCCTTACAAAATGCACGCATTAAAATAAACGCTGCAAGAAGTCGTACTCGAAAATTGGCTTTCACGATGGATCGAGAAGGCTGCTCCTCACCTTACTGGGGAAGAGCTTCGACCTCCCATGAAACTTCAAGTTGAGACCAGGATCATTAGAAAGAACTTGGAATGCTGATTACGAATATGGGTGTCGAAATTGCAAAATGAAACCCCTGAGCGAGTTATGGCCTGCCGAAGTCGGGTGGCCTCACCAAAGGCTGGCCATTCGACACAGCTGGTGCGAAAGTGGTGAGTCATCGGGGCTCCGTAAGCAGAGGTAGCCAGGTGTGGCGGTAGCTCAGGGGTACTGCTGCTGTTCGTCAGGTGCGGCTTCGTTGGTTCGATTCTAATTGCTGCTGGCTTCCTTGCAAATTATAATATATCTTCGAAATGACCTTTTACTATGAATTATGGTACATGTTTGATCAAATAGCCAGGAATACTACCATACACGTCCGTAAAAATGCATGAAGGCAAAAAACTGATATGGCGACATTTTTATTTATTATTTTGGCCAAATAGGGTCCAAATCTTATATTGGATATGTTGGGTATACAATAGAGGGCTTTTTCGTCTGATCGTAAGTCTTCGGAACTTCGTCAACTTTGCTGACCCGATGGTTTAATCACCCAAGTTTAAGGCATGATCTCGACTTCTGTCTCCGAAGGGGAGCGCCGGGAGGTGACCAATCGCCGCTGCCGAGGAGGACACGTGAGGCATTCGAAATAGGTCGGCGCCGCGGCTCTGTCCGCGCACGTGTTGGGCGGCTACTGCCTCGAAGTGGCCCCCTTGAAGGCTCCTGTCCTCGCTACCGCTCAACTAGTGGACCTGCTGTATCCTGCGGTGCTGCTGCAGTTGTGTTACGGCGATGTACGGCTCTACCGACTGTGTACTCCGGCCGAGGTCACAGCTCATTCCTACTGCTGCTACCTCCGCTGTGTTCGGGTCACTTTGTATTTGCATTTGTTTATTGCATGCACCCAACAGTACATGTGACAATCGAGCAAGAACACCATACAAAGCATCGCAAGAACAGACGACAGCTAGAAGCAAAAAAGAAAAGAAAGTAAAGTACGAAATGGTAAACTGGATTCACAGGGACTGGCCAACTGTAGTGGGACGGAAAGGTTTGGCCGTTTTGTTCAACCTTTGGTATTCATTTTGTTTGTTTCTTTTCGAGATCCTTTTAAGTTGATATCAGTGTTGTGATGAGTATTTGCGGTCCTATCCTAGTGCTCGTCACTCTACATGTTAGAGTATTCGCCTTAGTGGAAAGGCACAACATGTACGTCCATTCACAGCAGTAGTGGCCTAACTCACCAGGGAAGTCTCTCAGGCGTATGTCTGAACTGCGAAAACGGAGACCACTGCGAGATTTCCCATCCTTCAATTAGTAGGAAGGGATGTTCCATTTTTGTAAAATCCTTGAACCCAAGGAAATAGGGGCCCCTGAACACCCAGGAATGTATTGCGCTGACAGCATTTTACAATTACATGCGTGTTGCACGTGGAGATAAGAGAATTGGTGAAATAAGTCTGGCTCCATAGTTGAGGCAAGCAGCTCGGCGGCTCAGTGGTAGAGCCGGTGCATCGTAGGCACAGGGTCGGGTGTTCGATTCCTTAGCCTCGATGAAATTTTTTAGTGTTCATTCCTTGTTTTTCATCTGCCACTTTCTCAGCATTCCCTATGCATATATATATTGCATATATTGCGTATATTTTTTATATTTATATTATATTTTTTATATTATATTTATATTCCACTATAGGCTGAGAAGTACGTGATCAGGTGGTTCAGCGGATCTATTGACGATCCGCTGAACCACCTGATCACGGATCGCATCTACAAACATATGTCTATGCATCAATCGATCGACTCTGAGAAGGTTGCGTAATACCGCAACACTGCGGCGCCGCCGAACTAGGAAAACAAAACACTGCGAAACACTACAAACAGTCTACGAGCTGCCGACGTCTTCCTACGCGATCCATTGAACGACCACGACCAAAGCGTCTCAGACAGGCGAGCAGAGATCGGGCGACGAGCACACGGAGGTCGGGGCACCAGAGCGGCGATGACAGAAGCGTAATGGTATTTATGGCATCAGAGCAGTAAATCGTGGCGAGTACAGCGGACGACGAGAATATAGTCGAAATCAGAGTAGAGACGAAAGGGGACGAAGACGGAGGGTAGAAGTGTGATGATATTTATGGCGTCATAACAGTTCTTGGCGACGGGTAGAGCTGATGATAGGAAGACAGGACGGTGAGGGAGGCTGGATTCTGACGAAGGGAGAGGTGCACTGACAGTAGGATCAGAGCACACTCCGGCGGCGGGCAGAGCTGACGACATGAATAAAAGGTCGGACGAATAGAGATGACGTCGAGATTATGATGGCGGACGGACAGGAAGCTTTTTTTAGCTTCCTCCTCTTGAACGATGTCGATGCGTTGGAGAACTTGTGCGGGCAGAGCAGGACGTTGTGATCCCTTTGACAGAACGAACACGTTATACCACACTCTTCCGCGTGGCGTGGCTGGAGGCGCTTGTTGCACAGGTGCAAGTTCGTGGCCTGTATTGCTCGTGAGACAGCGTCTTGATAGCGGCAGCAACGTCGCGTTGGATGCGAATCCTTGTTATCCTTCACAGGACAAAACACACAGCTCGACTTCGGCTTGGTCCTTTCGATGACGAGATCCTTTTTGCGGTTCGCATCGAAGCACATCGAGAAGGCTGTGATCTGTTGCTTCAATTCTTTGGTCGTATCCGCAATTGACTCCATCTGGATGGCGGCATCGAGGACGTCCATGGGTGGCTGGGGTGAAGTGAAAAGGCCTGAGCCTCGCGGTCCTATATAGTCGAAGGTGGTGGATATGTTTTCATTCCAAGTTTAATGTTTGGTGAGATTCTGGAAGCTGATCGAAGCTAAACTTTTCATGTGAGAACGAATCGGAAAGAGCTCTTTGTACGTTTGTCACTGTCTTGAAGGCGTGATCTTCGAGATTGCTCTTCGAAGGTGGACTACAATTCGTCGGCAGAGCTTACACGTTTCGAGTACGATTGACATCGCGAATTGTAGGACGACCCTCAGACACTGAACCAGAATTTGTACAACAAGAATAATTATTTGTGGGCCGAAAATGTATGCAGTCACACACAGCGTAGCAGCTGACCCGAATACAGCTAGTGATATCTTCCAATGCTTTTTGATTGTGTGTATTACGGGCACAAGGTCAGGTAGGCACAGTCGGTGAATGAGTTGAGAGATACCTTCCATGCCCTGTTATGAGAGTTGAAAATGTCATCGCTGTCGAAATGCGGAAGGTAGGCTAGGGTGGGTTGGAATTGCATACTGGTGAAGCGGTTGTTGCATTGTGCACAGCACTTTTGATGGATGATGGGATTTTGAAAGTCTAGTGCAACCGTCGTCGTTTTCGTTGTTGAATCACACTCTATGGGGAAGGAGTAGTTGTCGCATTGGATGATTATCCATGATCGCGTGTTGCAGGATGCAGTAAGCGTGGCTCCTTCTTGGCAGTTATAACAGCCAGTGATGTTTGATAGTGTGACATTGCAATCTTGCTCGACGACATATTCTGCGCTATCATGCATGAGCTTTGACTGCAGTGAAACTGTTATTTCTTCTCACATGGATAGTGCGACTATCGCCTCACCTTTATGAATTAATTTTACGAACGGGCTTGACACCGGAAAATTGTTAGAGGGGTCACCTCTTATGGCTCCAATTGAGTCGTGTGGACAGTTGCAACGTAAGGCCCGTCCGTTGCAGTCACAGATCATCGTCTGTCTGCATTGGGCAAAGTTGTCGAGGGCATCTCTTCGAGTTGCACATTGGGCTGGCAGGTTGTAGTTTTCTGGGATTACCTTGGCTTCTTTTGCAGAGTCTGCAAACCTGCTCTTTAGTAAGTCGCAAGTTGGTTTAGAAATTGATATGACAGTTATTGAAGTGTTGCCGAATTCTTGTGTCATGTAAGGCCGTAGTGTAAGAGATTTCTGAATTTGTTGATCATAGAGCGAAATGCGGATATTTAGTCGCACAAGGGCCTTCGATTCCATGCATTTGGTAATCTCATAGACTACTTCGCTTTTTGGCGCGTGAGCGATGCGGTAAAATGAGCACGACGGAAGCGGTAGCAAACAGCCGCGGAGAATACCGCCACAAGAGGGTTGGCATCCGGTGTACCCGGGGTACTGTGAGGCATTGCTAAGCTCTCGAATTTTGCTGTCAACATGACTTTGAGCATGTGACGTAGTTGCATGAAGCCATCTGAGCACATCTTGTGGAGCTGAATACTGTGTAGCCTGTATCCTTCGTAAAATATAGAGTTCGTTTCGAGCATTGCAGCTCTGTTGGGAGTTTTTCAACGGAAACTGTTCCCATTGATCTGTTCACATGCATAAGGCTTATGCATATGAGGTTCTCGACCTCATTAAACAGAATTTCTCGATTGAACTGAAGGTGACATTTTGTGGGTGACGTGCATATTTTTCCACATTATGTCTAGAGTATCCGTACTGACACGCTATGCAATGTGTTGTATAGTTGTGCTCGAATGACCTATTCGAATAGGTATTCGAATGATTTTCATTCGAATTTGAATATTCGAATTCGAATGTTCAAAAAATCGCGTTTTTCGAATATATTCGAAATTCGAATGCTCGAAAATTGCGGGTATTCGAAACCATTCGAATATTCGAAAATTGCCAACAACATACAATTATTCGAATGTTCAATGGATGCCATCCGAATAATTAAGTTAGGATCTGCATTGTTTTGCGAAGCCGATGCATGGATACTTTGCATTGAAAGTTCAGAGATTGTAACCACGTCGTCTCCCTTTCACTCCATATATGATGAGTCTCCTAATCCCTTTTCAACAACACCACGCAGAAAACAAGAAGCACGGCTGAATCAGAAGCTGAACCTTCAGCTTTATTCTCAGAAGGGCTTACACTTTCATTCATATTCGAACTTTTCCTGATGGACTTCAGGAACCAGTTTTCGTTTTTCATATTGGACCTCAGGAACCAGTTTTCTGTTTGACACTGCCTACGACTAATCTTGTTTTTCGTCCTCATCTTTGCACCATCGAGCATTGCTTGATAGGATCACTATGCGATGCAGTTGCGTTCACTACTAGCTAAGCAGTTAACCATACAGTTGGGGTGCAGTAGGGACGATAATATAGGCGGGCTAGTGGGTATAAGATTTCTAGGTGATAGATCAATTACAGCAACCGGATTTTACAACTGCTCAGACACATCCGATGAGAGGTGCTAACATTGTAAGAGACAAAAGGACGCTATGAAGGGGTTTTTCGAAACAAGGGTAGGCCTTCCTTTTCGAACCGCTCTCCTTTGCATACAGGTGAACACTTATGGACAGCGTGATCATTAAGAGCATCTATCTCAGGACCATTTCCGTGAGGCATTGCTTTTTCCTTCCGTGTACACGCCCATGCAAAATATTTCCTAGGTCTGCCTTTCTGCCAAAAAAAAAGTTCTGTGCCGGACGAGGTCGTAACGTTGTTCAGTCTTTATTGATCAACGTTACGACCTCGTTCGGCATACATCGACCATCAGAGGTAGAAAACCTAGCTTCCATATACTCTATCAATTGAATTCTAGTAAAATAAACCGTTAAAACCAAAGTTAAAATCATACTATTAGTACAACTTTTATTACATAATAAACTATGATGTGCTCAAGTTACAGAAACCCCCTTCTCAATAAAATAATCATATTTAATAAAGGAACACCAAAACACATCACACATCGACAAGAAGAAGTCAGATAACTCAATGTTTCCCGGTTATGTTCTTCTTGGTCCTGGATTGGCTGTCTATCACCTGTATCACCTGTCGTCCCGTTGATCATCGAATTGCTCGAGCGGGTGCCAGCAGCGTCTCCATTCGTCCCTGTCGCGTGCCAGAGTGGTCCAATGGATCCTCCTCGCTCGGGGGACACGAAGAGCGTCATATCGGTCGTTCAGGGCTTTAACGAAGAAGTCCGACCAACGCGTTGGTGGGCGTCCTGGTGTTCTTTTGACATCCCGCGGAATCCAGTCTGTGATGGCTCTCGTCCAGCGGATGTCTGCGAAGCGCATTACGTGGCCGGCCCACCTAATTTTCGACAACTTGGCCCACGCGACAGCGTCTCTGATCTTCGAGCGTCGGCGAAGCTCGGAACTCCGGAAGCCTTCTCTCACTTGCGTGAGACGTTTCACTCTGAGCATCGTCCTCTCGATTCCACGCTGCGCGACGCTGATCGCGTGTTCATCCTGCTTTCGTATAGCCCAGGTCTCTGAGTCGTATGTTAGGGCAGGAAGAACAGTGGAGTCGAATAGGTGGGCACGGAGTCGGACGTTCTTCGTCTTCTTCGCGACTTCTTCGACGCTCTTGAAAGCTCCCCAAGCCGCTCTTTTCCTCCTGCTCAGCTCTGGTGCTAGGTCGTTGGCCATGTTGACTTCGCGACCCAGATACACATAGCTGGAGCATTCGGAGATGTTCGTTCCGTTGAGCGAGAATGGGGCATCAGAAACCCATCCGTTCCTCTGATGCTCGGTGTTATGAGCACGATGTCGTCGGCGAAGCGAAGATGATGTAGTTGCCGGCCGTCGACCTTCACTCCCATGTCTTCCCATTCTAGTTCGCGCATGACGTTTTCGAGAGTGGCGCTGATAGCTTCGGGGATATGGTATCCACTTGCCGAACCCCTCTCTTCACGTCGACGACGACGTCGTTGTAGAATGGTGAGATCTTGGTCGTGAATCCACTGTACAGCTCTCGAAGGACTCTGATGTACTGAGTAGGAACGCCCTGAGTGAGCAGGGCTTCGATGACCGCTTCAGTTTCGACAGAGTCGAATGCCTTCTTCAGGTCGATGAACGTAAGGCACAGCGGCAGCTTGTACTCTCGCGACACTTCGATGAGCTTCGTAATGGTGTGTACGTGGTCGATCGTGCTGAATCCTCTGCGAAATCCTGCTTGCTCGCATGGCTGTCCTTCGTCCAGCGTTCTGCTAATCCTATTCAGGATAACTCGAGTGAACAGCTTGTAGACTACGGACAGCAGGCAGATCGGGCGATAGTTGCAAATGTCGTGCACGTCTCCCTTCTTGTACAGCAAGACGGTTCTGCTGGTCTTCCACTGAGATGGAACCTTGCATTCCGACAGGTAACGTGTGAAGAGCCGCGCCAGGGTGTTGATGAGCGTAGGCGGGAGGTTCTTCAGGTGTTCGGGTCTGATCCTGTCGGGACCGGGTGCTGTACGTTTCTTCACCGACGAGATGGCGTGTCAGATCTCGGAAGGGAGAACAGAGGGGACGACGTATCCATCCTGCGGAAGATGGCATGGGGGCAGGTGGACGTGGCTATCGAAGAGATTGGAGTAGAAGTCGTGGATGACCCTCTCCATGGTCCTTCTGGAAGAGGTGACGGTTCCGTCGGGACGCCGGAGAGCTGTCATCTTGGCCTTGAAGTTGGCGACGATCCGGCGGGCATTGCGGATGCTCAACCCTGCCTCTGCAGCTTCAGCCAACACTTCCGCCCTTCTCTCCTTAAGATCCTCCTTTATCGCCTCTCTGCATAGCTTCGCAAGCTCGGACGTCAGTTGCTAGTTGCCTGACGCTCGTGCTGCTCCACGCTGGCGAATAAGCTCGAGAGTTTCCGGAGACAGGCGTCTCTTGGTGGTCTTCAAGCTCTCGGCTCCCTTAGCACTATCGTGGAGATGGTGCACGAAGCGGTCGTACTCCTCGTCGACGTTGTCCATGACGGCGTCTTCCCAAAGACCGGCAAGAGAGGTGTAGAGGTCCCAGTTGATGGTCGTTCTGGGAATCCTCTTCTTGAACTTCGCGGCCTTCTTTCCTTGACGCGAAAAGCGGAACCTTGCGCGAAGGAGGCGGTGGTCCGATCCCGTGTAGAACTTGGGGACAACGGAGACGTCGGTCAGGCAATATTTGCGGTTGAAGATGATGTGGTCGATCTCGTTGTGGAACTGGCCATCGGGAGATTCCCAGGTCCATCGTAGGGAGGGAGGCTTCTGGAACTGCGAGTTTCCATGGATGGTCTTGGTCGACATGATAAACTCAGACAGCCTTTCACCTTGCTCGTTCCACTCCAAGCCGTGGGTTCCGATGTGAAGTTCTTCCGGCGACCTTCGCGGTCCGATTTTGGCGTTGAAGTCGCCGACGATCACCTTGTAGAAGGTGTGATCTTCCTTATAGAACTTCTCCAGCTCCACGTAGAAGGCTTCGACCTCTTCGTCGTCGTAGTCGGATGTTGGGGCATACGCGACGAATACAGTCAAAGCTGGCACGGAACCACATCGCTTCAGTCGCAGACGTCCGATTCGGCTTGTTAGAGACTCGTACGAATCGATGTTCATGGCCAAGTGCGTGTTGACGAGGACACCAACGCCGCCTACTCCCCTGCTGTCGCATGTTTCGAGGAACAGTTCTTCTCCGAAGTCGTAGGCGGCGTGCAGGGGTGGTGTCTTCTCGTCTCGGTCAGTCCGATGACGTCGTACTTGATCTTCCTGGCTTGCATCATCAGGTCCTCGACGGATGCTTCCGATGCAAGAGTGCGGGCGTTGTAAGTACAGATCGTCATCCTAGTCCTTCTCAATTTGCGCAGCCTGGTTAGGCCCTGAGATTTTAGCAGCCTCTCCGTACTCGTCCTTCCCATCGCTGCAGAAATGGGGGCTCTTTCGGGGTCAGGGGAATGAGGCCCTTTAGTGCTGCTGTGTTTGACTGGAATACAACACGGGTAGCTAGTCAGGCTCTGTCGTGCGGGCGGGGTACTCCGGGCAGCCAGCCAGACTGCCCGAAGGGACGGGGCGAGACTTAAGGCGGCCTCGAATCGCCTTACATGTACTCCCAGTCTACCGAGTGCAAGCTTTTGGCCGAGCCGACACAGTTACAATCCGCACAGTCACGGACACATCCACGCACACTGTGCACGAACATGCCGCTCCCACGCACAAGGAACGCGTCGACCCGACACAGCAGGAGCAAGGAGTCCATCCCCTGCATCCCACCTGCGTCTCTGGGCAGTACACGGTCGCATTTGGTTCGCGTTTAATTCCCCTATCCACCACCCGGGGACGCGCCACGTGGCCGTGCGACAAGCGGCCCGAGATCCCTCTTAACAAGAGAGCCCGAAGGCTCTCTATCGAGGGAGATCCGTGGTGGCTGTCTATAACCCAAAAGTATTTGTCCATTTCACCTTATATCGCACATAGGATATGTTGTTGTTCAAATATCGGCAGTACAGCAAAAAAGCGACACCACTGTTCTTCAGTCCTTGATGCAAAGTAATGACAAAAATATTGGTGCCTATAATATATAACCGTCACACCTATCGGCGTGCCTCGCACTTGCGCGCTTCGCGCGATGTTGCATTATCATTAAGGTAATGGTAAGACAATCACATCAAGCCATTGCTCTGCTCATTCTGCTTTCTTCCCTCCCTAGCACTACAAGAGGCAATATTTAAGAACCTTGTTATGTTCCAACCTTGCTCTACCTTCCTTAAGATCACGTGAGTAGTTTTGCGGTATGAAGCCATCCAGAACCTCCCCCCCCCCCCCCCACCGCCACTACTCTTCTCTACATCGGCATCATCTTCGGACGGTTAAGTGACGGTCGGCGATATCTGAGTACCCAGTCACGTTGAACGACGACTTCTGAATCCACATGCACGTTGGGTGACGAGAACGGCACGTTTTCTGATCCCCAGACACGTTGGGCGACGCCTTCGGCACGTCTTCTGAATCCCCAAGCACGTAGAAGACCTTTGGGTATTTTTCGCTATTTTATGACTAACTTTCTCCGATTTCTCACCTATTCTATGACTAATTTCTGCGCGGCGCCGATCAATAGCTCTTAGCGCTTTATTGTATAGTTTGGTAATTACAACAAGCTTTCCCATTTTGCGCACATATGTACTTCTGGGATCTATCAGCTGTACAAAACCTAATCTGTTGCATGGTGCAGACTGTAGAACAAGAAAATGGCTCCTATTGTAAAGTATTGAAACTTTGAAACGCGGGAGCACTAAAGTAGGCACTTCCATGAAAAGGATGGGTGCTGAAATGTATTGCGTGGAGGCGCTCATTAAGGAAACATAATGGAAACTAAAAAAACAGGCCATGCTATTTTATTCGTCGGAACGTACGCCCGAGCTGACTATGGGTCTGACTTTGTTGGGAGTGGGATCAACTGCTGCCAAGTTTTCGGCTTGAACAATCGTTAGGTAAGCACTGTAGAGAAGGCAGCTATTATATTATACACATCTATTCGACGACCACTTTTCTCAATTACGAAGATCATTTAGACCTATAAAGTTTCCGCACTCTCCGATGCCATCAAAAATAATGCACAAACAACACTCAAGAACTTCTCAGCGATATGCATTACTCTAATATCCTTCTTATGTACACTTCATGTTTCTTAGGTAATGTGAATAAAAAGGTGAAGCAGATGGCACCTTCCGGTTTCGAAGATCTCCATCATGATGATCTTGGTCTCCGATTAAGCAAATAGTTTCATTGAGAGTTTCCAGGGGTTCCATGGTAAAGGGTCCCATGGTAAGCCGAAAAGGTGGATGCCCTATGTAACCATCAGTTATTCTAACCAAAGGTAGGCGCTTCACCATACACCTGCTATATCCCGTGCGATTTCACCTGGCCCTTTATTGGGCTAAGGTAAGGTATGGCCTTTGGAATCTATTTATCAGTCGACAGGCAAACAGAACTAAACTTTTTAAGGACGTGTTGTTTGGTTTGATGACCCGTAACATATTTTATCTTTTAAGGCATAGAAGAATTCGGTGGAAAGATCACTCCATTAAAACTTCGTTAAACGCTTTGCAAACGAATGTAAATTTCCTACTACGTCAGGATAAGCCGTCTATTGGTCATTGCACCAAAGCACCAGCCATGTATTTTTTCCTTTCTGTAACCCAATACTCCATTCGAAAATACTCGAATATTCGAATAGAATATTCAAATCAATATTTGAATTCGAATGTTCAAAAAATCGGGTTTTTCGAATGTATTCGAATTCGAATGTTCAAATAGTCGCATTTTTCGAATGCATTCGAATTCAAATGTTCAAAAAATCTCGTTTTTCGAATGTATTCTAATTCGAGTGTTCAAAAAATCGCGTTTTTCGAATATATTCGAAACTCAAATGCTCGAAAATTGTGGGTATTAAAACCATTCGAATATTCGAAAATTTTGCAGTGCACAACTATAATAATGCACTAACTATAATGTGTCGACAACGCGATGACTGTTACCACTGCAATAACGGCGGTTGAGTTCGCGCAACCAAGCGGTTGTGGGTTAAATGTTTGTAGTCGTATGTTTACATGGTTGTGCTCGCCGTCGAGCGCGGGTTGTGCGAGGCGCTACTGAGAATGGAACCTCCGCTACGTTTACGATGAACGGCTCTACTAGCCATTCTGCTGTGGCGCCTTTGAGCATGCCTTCGCATCTGTACTGTTTTGACTAGGACTAGAAGTGGGGAAACGAGTATGCAACATAGGCCAGCCATGAAGAGTATGGCTCCGGTCGGCCAGCAGTGGGGGTTGCCTATGAGACTTGTCGACATTAGAACTTGCGAAACGTCACATACATCAGAGAGCCGACACACAACATGAATTTCTTTGAGATTAACTCCAGATGAGTATCTCATGGTTATGTTGATGGTTGCATTTCTGGTTGTTAATGGTAAATGGAACATAAATTCTGAAGAGCTATTTGTGAAGATTCTGCACGCTGGTCCAGTGGTAGAATGCTCACCTGCCACGCGGGCGGCCCGGGTTCGATTCCCGGCCGATGCACCAAGACACTGATCAGGTGGTTCAGCGGATTTATTGACGAACACGAAAAAGCGTCTCATATGCTGTTACAGGATGTTTTGTTGCGA
The DNA here is from genome assembly GCA_947396885.1 of Heligmosomoides polygyrus polygyrus. Lineage (NCBI taxonomy): Eukaryota > Metazoa > Nematoda > Chromadorea > Rhabditida > Heligmosomidae > Heligmosomoides > Heligmosomoides polygyrus. Next base: position 46,637,638 of record OX377203.1, read on the forward strand.
TCAAAACTCTTGCGCCAGGCGGGACTCGAACCCACATCTTCTGCTTTCCGGGCAGCGATGTTCGCATTACACCACCAGCGCTGTTTGACCGCACGTAACATCCGCGATATCCTCCAGGTCTGTCAGCACCCATCCGTGATACGGGGATGGGCCGGCCGCTGATATCAGCATGGAACCGGTTAAGCTGAAGACCTTACTAGTAACAATGCTTTAACACATTTGCTTAAGCCTGAAAAGGCTGGTAGAGAGGCTATATGCTGTTACAGGATGTTTTGTTGCGATCAAAACTCTTGCGCCAGGCGGGACTCGAACCCGCATCTTCTGCTTTCCGGGCAGCGATGTTCGCATTACACCACCAGCGCTGTTTGACCGCACGTAACATCCGCGAAACAAAACAAAACATCCTGTAACAGCATATAGCCTCTCTAGCAGCCTTTCCAGGCTTAAGCAAATGTGTTAAAGCGTCTCATAATTTCTCTACGGCTCTTATATAGGGAACATAGGCATGTAAACACTCCGCATAAAATGTACAACATAGGCGCATCTATGAACACATCTACAAACATATGTCTATGCATCAATCGATCGACTCTGAGAAGGTTGCGTAATGCCGCATCACTGCGGCGCGGCCGAACTAGGAAAACAAAACATTGCGAAGCACTACAAACAGTCTACGAGCTGCCGACGTCTTCCTACGCGATCCATTGAACGACCACGACCAAAGCGTCTCAGACAGCGAGCGGTGATCGGACGACGAGCACACGGAGGTCGGGGCACCAGAGCGGCGATGGCAGAAGCGTAATGGTATTTATGGCATCAGAGCAGTAAATCGTGGCGAGTACAGCGGACGACGAGAATATAGTCGAAATCAGAGTAGAGACGAAAGGGGACGAAGACGTAGGGTAGAAGAGTGATGATGTTTATGGCGTCATAACAGTTCTTGGCGACTGGTAGAGCTGATGAGGAAGACAGGACGGTGTGGGAGGCGGGATTCTGACGAAGGGAGAGGTGTGCACTGACAGTAGGATCAGAGCACAACCCGGCCGCCCGCTTGGTCTTTAGCAGCGGGTGGGTTGTGCTCTGATCTGTGTTAGTGTGGGTCTTACCGTGTCTCCCTTGCTGTTGCATGGACGGCTGTTAGTGCGGAGTGTGCGTTTTGTGTATTATCGAAGCTGGTGGTAATTACCTCAACAGGTGTAGATGGAAGTTCCATGGAGTATATTTTGTTCACTGGTCGGTGCCAAATATTCTTAGTGGGCATGGGAAGTTTTACGGACCTTATGAAGCCGTCATTACTTCTAACGAGTCCAATGACTTCTACATAACACCAGCTTTCTCGAGGTAGGTTTTCCTGCTCGACAAGTAGAATTTCATTGATTCTAGGCTTTCGCAGTTTAGCGTGGCGAGGTTGTTTCCTATTTATTGTTTGGATATCAGGCAATGCTGTTAGATATTCAGTTTGCCATCGTTGGCAGAAGCGATTGCTGAATTTTTCGACATGCTCTAGTGCTTGCTTTGCCTGTGAAACTATTTGTATGAGAGTAGGATCATACGATGGATCTTGAACCTCCTCCTCATCATGTGACGGCAGGTTGTACATCAGCTTGTTTTGAAGGAAATCAATAGGTCTGATTGGGATTTCGTCGACGTTTGTTGTGTCTAGCGTTGTAAGAGGTCGCGTGTTTATGATAGCCTCGATCTGGGTAATAATCGTGTACATTTCAGGAAGGGATAGTTTTCTTCTGCCAATAGATTTTGTTAGCGCGCGTTTGACAGATCCAACCAGCCCCCAGGCTCCTCCCATCCATGGTGCACCAGATGGATTGAATATCCATTGAATGCCCTTGTTAGCGCTGTAAGACATTATAGAGTCTCCACCGTTTTTACAAACATGTTGAAACATTATGTCGATTACTTTCTGTCCCAGTTTAAAATTGGTGCTACAATCTGTTCGTATGATCTTAGGGACACCCCTTCTGGCAATGAATCGGAGGAAGCAGTTCAGGAACGCGCCTGCTGACATGTCTTCCACTACTTCGAGGTGGCCCGCTCGTATGGTCAAGCATGTGTAGAGGCAAATATAAAGTTTCGTATTGACACTTGATGCGTAAGGTCCCATGAAGTCGCATCCAACGGTTTGGAATGGTTGGGTAAGGACAACCCTATCTGTTGGTAATGATGGCATTTTCCGTGCTCCAAACGGAAGTCCGTGGGATTTTCTGCATGTGACGCAATTTTTTAAAAATTTCTTAAATGCTCCAGATGGACGCGGGATCCAGAACCGCTGCCTTGCAATGCACAAAGTGTGGTCTTTTCCGCAATGTGCATTTTTGTTGTGAATATCGAGAGTTAAGGGATCAAGCGAGCAAGTTCGGAATCCTTATCGATGAATATTGGGTTTTTTGTGTCATACGCAAGTGGGGCATTTTGCAACCGGAAAAAAACCCATTCCGTATAATGTTTTCATTATCGATGAAAACCTTTTTCTGAGGGAATCTCTTTTTCAGATCTGTGAGAGAGATGCCCATGTGGGCCTCACGAAATATAATTTTTTTCACTGAGCGCAATGTCCTCAGCTGTGATCTCCCACTGAGGGCTAAACTTTTTCAATTTTACAAGGCAAATTTCGCTAACATTTGGTCTTTTTATTAGTCTTATTCAGCCATTGAAGAAGAGCTTTACATACACGTGCAGTGGTACGTAACGCCGTGCTTAGTCGTGAGAAACGTGTGAGAGGTATTATTTGGGATTCCGTCACTGTACTCATTGATGTTATGTGCACTTCTGTAGGAAAGTCCTCCTGGGTTTTTACTTCTTCTTCTGTCTCTATTTTGGGAATCCCGGTGAGAGCCTTCATACGCAGTAGAGAACGTTCTTCACGTAACTATTGTGGTCCACATATCCAGGGTAGATCGGTTATGTGGTCAGCGTTTACTCCGCGTGTACCAGATTCGGCGGGATTGCCCGCTATAGGAACGCGAAGGAAGTTCACTGACACTCTATGAGATTGTAGGGAATCTTTTATCTTGATGATGCGTTGCTTTTGGTTATCAACGAATTGAGGCAAGCTACGCGCGGATTCCATCCAGTAAAGAGCGATTTCGCTATCACTGAGTATGTATATTTCACTACACACTATTTTACTGGCGTATGTTATGGTTTTCGCAAGTCGAATGGTCAAAAGGATGGCTACCATCTCGAGCCTTGGTTAGGTCTGTATGGTTTTCTTTGGAGTAAGACGTTTTTCATCTTATTAGTTGTGATACTTCTTTCGATTCCTCATCGCGAAAGAAGGCGCATGTCGCTAGGGCTTTCGCGCTTGCGTCTGCAAACACCCACAATGTTGTTTTGCCGGATATTCCTGCAGGATTTCCGAGATATCGTGGTAGGACTATCGAGACGGCATTGAGCTCCTGACATGTATCGAACCATTTGATTGCAAGATGTTTCGGAACAGGTTCTTTCCAGCTAATGTTGATTTCATAAATTTATCTCATCAGATGTTTCAGCCTGATAGTAAGAGGGTCGGCGATGCCAATGGGGTCGTAGATTGAGTTAAGTTGACTGACGACATCTTTTTTTGTCAGGACGTCTTCCTTCTTGTCGAATGTTAGTTTTATCCTAAATTGATCCTTTTTGATGTTATGATGCACACCAAGGAGCTTTGTCAGATCGTCATTTGCTCGATCTTTTTCTGGAACGGCATTGTTAACTTCTTCACAATTGGAAATATACTCTCTAAGGGTCATTCCTGTTTCAGCAAGAAGACTTTTGCTTTCTTTGTATTTAGCAATGACCTCTGAAGTATCGTTGGCAGTGAGAAGGATGTTGTCGACGAATAGGTTATCTATGATTTCCTTTGAAAGCTCTGTATTTTTGACCGTAAAAATGTTAGAAGCGTCACACTAAAGATGCTTGGAGATGGTTTTACACCGAATGGTACTCTTTTGAAACGGTATTCTATGATGTTGTCCCGTGTTGGGGATCTATTCGGGTCGTTGAACCAAAGGAATCTGCAGAGGTCTTTGTGTGAATCTCGGAGCCTTATCTGTGTGAATGCTGCTTCGATGTCACATGCCATGACTATTTTGCTTGTCCTGCTGGCAAGAATTATGTCGTGGATCTTCTTAATCAACGACTCGTCTTTGTGGAGTACATCATTGAGCGCAAGCTGATCCTTTCTTTTGGAGGATGCGTCAAAAACGATGCGTAGTGGTTTGGGCTTGTGAGCACGCCACACTCCGGAGTGCGGCATATAATACACTCCGACGGAATCAGGAACGTCCAGTGTGACCTTCTCAATGATGTCATCTTTCTCTATTGGTTCAGTATTTTGCAGTACCACTCCTTTTGAAGAGAGTTCTTTTCCAAATGGCGATGAAGGCTTAAGAGTCTACGAATTGCGATGGAATAGTTGTCTGCAAAGTTACATACATTGGTTTTGAGTGGAAAGGGCGCCGTGGCGTATCCGTTTTCGTAGGAAATTTGTCTTGAGTAATTTTTGTAATACGTGAGGAGTTCGTCGTTTTCTTCATTTTTATCAGAGGAGATGCCTATTCCTTCTAACTCAAACAGCGTGTTAAGCATCTCGGATTCTGTATTGTTAGTCGACAGTGCGGTCATGTTGACGGTAATCATTTGTATTGTACTTGCGTCAGTGTCTGCGGCTTCTTTTGTTTCACCCCCTATAAACTAGGTCCAAAGATCGTATTCGCTATTGATAGCCCAGATGGAGTGGAATGGCTTGTTCGACATTTAAGAACGAAGTTGTAGGAATAGTCCCGACCTCCTAAAACCTCAGAGAACTGACTCTCACCTCGAATGCTTGGATTGCATACGAGATTTCTTTCTTGGAGAAATTGTTGGTCTGCGTAACACAGCTTTACTGCTGGGAATCCATTAGGTAGTACAGGCTTTGTTTGTATGAGGATCTCCATGTCTTTCCCGTAAGTTGTTCCCAGTCTTACGTTCACGATATGACTTTCGAATGTTTCGGTGTTTCCTCCAATACCAGACATAACGCATGTTTCTGTTTTCACTTTGAGGAGCCCGAGTCGAAATGCAAGATCTTCTCGAATTACTGTTTTCGTGCGCCCGTGTCGAAGAAGAACACTGTTTTTTCGAATTTCTTCTCCTTGTAGTTCCAGATACAGCCTTCAGCTGTCATAAGGGCAATTTGGTCTTTTTTGGTGTTGGCGTCTTTTCAATGGTGGTATGATTCTTGGTGTTCTGAGTTTAGATTTGAATCTCAGTATTTTGGTTAGTTGCATTGGAACTGTCTTTACCGACTCGTTCGGCTTCAGTATGAAGGCTCGTATATTTTTGCCGATCCTTGACTCCGGGTTTGTGTCGAGCGCCCGTGTGCCGGCGCCCCTTGAGTGCCGAGAGTGATCGATACCGCATTCGTCGTCGCCGCCGGGCCATAGTCAAATTTTTTCATTTTTTTCTTCCGCTCGTTCCGTGAGCCGTTTTTCGTGACTCATCTCGTGACTCTTCGCTGCTCATTAATTGCATGAAGTGACTTCGACATTAATCACATCTTGACCCGGTTATGAATTCGATGTGGAATCAGTGCGATTACCAAATTGGATCGGTGTTGCTTTAAGCCGGTGATGAGTTCGATGTGGAAAATCGCACTGATTCCTCAGAACTGCCCTTGAGGAAGGGAAGCCATCGCAGTTGACCTTTTGAGAGTTCTCTTCTTCACATCTGATGAAAAAATGCGTAACCTAAAAGGGCTCAATCGCTAAGCAAAGAAGGTATGCTTCAAGGGACATGATTGCGTCGGTCGCTGTGGAGGCCATCCTTCGCAGCTACAGACAGGGAATGCTAATTCACTCTTGTCTCCTCACTTTGACTGCAGATCCGCCTCCTACACAAGACTTTTCGGGCGAACGCATGAAATTGTCACCGTCAAATTAGGTGTTAGGTGTCGGAATTGCAAATACGGAACGGAATCTTCTTGCAGCTTCATGACTTGTAGAGGGGCTTAAAAACTTTTCGGGTCGTAGAAGGATGCAGACAAGCTAACTGCAGGTTTCCCTTAAAAAGCGGACGCCGTGTACCAGACATCTCTACAAAGAATGAAGCACTGATATGCTCATCTGCTAGCCACCAAGGTGTATTGGTCAATAAGACCACAGCGATAGTCAAGCATGTCATGCGAGCATTCATTGGAGGTGGAACCTGGGGAACTAACGAGGAAGGTCAAAGAGGTCACCGTGGAGTTTCTCAAAGCGACCTATATAGGGTTGTAGGGCGTTGTCTGGGAAGCACCATAGTGGTTTCCAAATTTCCTGCGGACCTCTGGGTAGGTCAAAAATGGCAAAAAACTGTACCGCTTAAGTGCGGGCCGATAACGGAAAACTGACACCTGGGATACCCTTGTCGTGCCCACAAATAGTCCTGCAAAAGGTTTGGAGCTTCAATCATTGCTAGAGCCTAGGAATTGATTAATTCCTAATTGAAGCGAGACGGCGCATTCATGGGAGGCGCTCGCCACTAGGGCGCCAGCGATTGGATGGTCAGGTGGTTAGCGTGGCGGACTTGCGGGAGGGAGGTCGAGGGTTTGATTCCGGCGGTGTGGCTCCTGCGTTGCTGGGCGCACATCTTGCGTTTTTGACACCGTAAAGTGCTTTTGTGTCATGACTAGATGTCATATTCGATTTCCAACCCTGATTTCAACCTTCTGTGATGCAATTTTACTTCAAAGCACAAGTCACGCTAATGAATATGCAATAAACTGTTTAACAGTTGTGGTAACGTTCTATGAAACACGCGAAGCAAAGCCGCTTCTGACACCAGCAGCAGCGGATAAATGCCAAGGAAGAGCAGCCGGAAGCTTCCTGGCAGGGCGTATCGACAGGCACTTCATCGAAGGCGTAGTGCGCCGGTGTTGAGAAGTGCCCAGGATGCATGTCCACATATCCAGCTGCCACCCACGCGCGCTACATGTAAGCAACAAGTCCCGCGTTTCTTTCGAGAATACGTGGTTGGCTCTTCGGCAGTACCCCTAACCGTTGTTGACAGCTGGCATGGGTTCAGGGATCACGATAACCTCCTTTCCGAGGTGCCTGCTGGAAAAGTGCTTAAGCTGATGACAGTACCGCCAGGAGCGACGAGCCTTTGCCAGCCTCTCGATGTATACTTCTTCCGGCTTTTCAAACGGTTCATCCGGCGAATTCACGAACATGTGCCCCACTTCCGTCCGGATTTCAACGGCTTCTCAAGGGACAATACTTTGAAGGTAATCATGAATCGCTTCGGACCAGCTCACTTGATGTTTAAATTTTTAAGGTAGTTTTCAAGGCATCCGTCCTTGCAGGTGGTCAATCTGACGTATAGGCAATTCTGCGCTACGGTATTCCGAAGGTGCTTTGCGTACGCGTGGGTGGCAGTAGGATATGTGGACATGCATCCGGGGCATTCTTAACTCCGGCGACTAGGCCTTCGATGAAGTGACTGTCGACACGTCCTGCCAGGAAGCTTTCGGCTGCTCTTCCTTGGCATTTATCCGCTGCTGCTGGTGTCAGAAGCTGATTTGCTTCGCGTGTTTCATAGAACGTTAGCACAACAGTTTATTGCATTTTCATTAGCGTGACTTGTGTTCTGAAGTAAAATCGCATCACAGAAGGTTGAAATCAGGGTTGGAAATCGAATATGACACCTAGTAATGACACAAAAGCACTTTACGGTGTCAAAAACGCAAGATGTGCGCCCAGCAATGCAGGAGCCTCACAGCCGGAACCGAACCCACGACCTCCCACTCGCAAGTCCGCCGCGCTAACCACTCGGCCACCCACTCGCTGAGGCCCCAGTGGCGCGCGCCTCCCGTGAATGCGCCCTCTCGCTGCTCTTAGGAATTTGCCAAATCTCACGTTCTAGCAATGATTGAAGCTCCATACCTTTTACAGGATCATTTCTAGGCACGGCAAGGATATTCCAGGTGTCAGTTTTGCGTTTTCGGCCCGCACTTAAGCGGTACAGTTTTTTGCCATTTTTAACCTACCCAGAGGTCGGCAGGAAATTTGGAAATCACTATGGTGCTTCCCAGACAACGCCCTACAACCCTATATAGGTCGCTTTGAGAAACTCCACGGTGACCTCTTTGACCTTCCTGGTAAGAGTCCTCTGAAGGCCCGGAACCTTAGGACGAAGAGTCTTCTGAAGGCCGGGAACCTTAGGACGGCGACTTTATACTATAACGTTCAATCCGTTATCCAGGAAGAACTCTCAGATAATTCAGGTTCGGAGTCATTCTTTTAAGTTCTGGGGCCAGTAGCTTATCTGTTTCGCACCACCTCATTGCAGCAAACGTGTTCTCAGATCCGAATAATCCTTCTAAGCAAGTCTACTAGTGGTAAGACGTCAAATAAGGGCGTGTCCGTGATTGCACTCCTGACACCTAATTTCACGGTGCCAATTTGATGCGACCACCCGAAAACGTCTTGCGCCTCCTACTTGCTTCCGTGTCGTGCAAAGGAAGGATCTCCAGGTCTCCAGGTGTTATGTGAAATGGGATAAAGACAATTTCAACGCGAGTGCGTTGGTCGGACTACACCTGTTTCGCTTCGTTTTTTCTGCGTTGCTGGGTTTTCTTTGGGAGACTCCCTCCACCCTAACCCCTACCTATCATAGCGCCCAGCCTTCCATCGAGTTCGAGAGCTCGCCTCATTCTTTTGATTCTCCAGTACTGTTACCCTTCTACGACTTTGCTAAACGTCGGAAGCAGAAGGAGGCATTTGCGATTGGAGCGCGCCGTTCTCAGTGGAGCGCGTTACTCCTGCCGAGTGCTCTTCCAATGCTTTGCGCCGTTTCTGCATTTCTTATATGCTTAAACTCATCCCTGCTGTTGTAGGATATTCATAGGGGTTTTACTGGTTCTATTTATTCAACAGGTAAATTGATTTTAGATCCTGAAGTTAAATACGTAGACATGAAAATTTCTGTCGAATGCTGTATTTGTCTCGAAGGTCCACTCTCTCTCTCTACACACACTCTGTAAGCACGTGTGGTACGCATGAAGGCATGAAGGAAAGAGACGTGCCTTGCGTTCGAAAATCTCACAGGTTGTGGCGAAAGCCGCAGTTGGCGGTACTATCGCCCGACCTCAGCAACGCAATTTTCAAGGTCGGTATGCTGCAATTGTTCCAGCGACTCTTCTTATGAAGACTAGTTTGCTTGCTGAAACAGTGCTTACAGAGTTGGACTTAAACAAGAAAATGGAGAAGTGGATCCGGACAAAGAGAGGAAAACCCAATGACCACGTAACCGCCTGCACTGATTTCTTCCGCGTATACCTAAAGGAGGTCAGTAGTGTTGGATATATTAGGTAGCCCTTCTCCGCCAGCCCCCGTTGCTTGTCCCCCTCTTCTTGAAGTTACTTTCCTAGGCTTGCGAACCTCCTAGGTGAAGCGCTACGCAGTGCGCATCTCTGACTCCTGCGCCAAGCGCCCGGAACTTCGCGATTTCCCGGAAGAATTAGTGGAACAACTGATAGGTAGCTCTCAGTCTAGTTGCTCTTCCCCTTCCATAATGCGGTGTAAAATTAGTGTTAATAGTTTTAATCCCCGCCCCTCTTCTAGGACTTTGTCTCGACGGACTTCGTCTTGGCATGCGAGAGCTCTCCTGCCCAGTGTCAGTGATTGCCTTGAGGAGAAATCCCACTCCGTACGTGTTAATCTTAATATAAAAATATTTTTCTTCAAGTCTCTCCTTCAAATTTGGAATTGAGGTTCTGGCTTTCGCTGGGCGACACCGACGAGGAAAAAGAGGCCGAGTTCGAGGAGCGGAAAAAGACGAGAGCTCGCTAGACGGTTCACGTCAGAGGTGCTCTTCAGAGAGCACTGTACGTCTTCGCCAATTTTCTTCTTCTCTGCATTCCAAGAAAATAATCACCTCCATCTACGTCTACCTTTTTTAGGAACGACATCCGCAAATACGTTCTCGACGCGAACGGGCGCCTAGTCCCCGCACCGGTGGGTACCCTTTTCACCATAGTGCTTGGATGGAAACAAAGAAAAATCATTGCCACGTTCCTGCCATTATTCATTTTTAGAAAGTAAAAATCATCCGGAATGGGAGCCAGCCCAGTACGAGCCAGCGCACGCCCCAAGACGAAGAAGAAGAAGACGACAACACCGCATGGAGGAAAGAGTAAGAGCGGCTGTAACTCAGAGCACCTGTGCTGTGGCCTCCAGGACCGTGGCCATCACGACCTCCTCCGCGTCTCAGTTCCGAGAGAGCGGCACATCAACTTGGTCTTTTTCTTACGTTTCAGTTTCCTAGCCCCGTTTCTGTTTAGAATTTGCTTGATTTTGCCTCTTGTTTATAGTGTTATTATATAATAGGATTCTGCTATTTCATACTGTCACGTTGTCTACTCCTAAAATTTTGTCATTGTCATCATTTTCGCACTTGGTTCCCTGTTAACTAAGGGGTGCGTCAAAGCCAATTCTCTCCGCTTTTTCGGAGTCTTCTACTCGGGAACTTTTTTTGCAAGAGGCACAAAACTTTGTTACAAAACAGCATGGAGACAAGAGCACTTTAGAACCGAATATTTTATTAGACTTCTTCTACAATGCCGATTTTTCATTGATCTCACTGGGTGGTGAACGTTTTCTTCTGGTGGGTCCTCGCTCCTTGGCCAGTTTCCCGATTTGGTTACGCAGTGGTATCGATACACCTTCCGTTTGTTTTCGTTCCACCTTGTCGTTCCACCATTCCTTCCCATCCTAAAAGACAGAACCGTTTTCGTTAATTTTTCCTCGTTCGCCATCCACAATTAAAATCGAAGGTAAAAACTTGATCGAATGATGTTCAATAATTCAATAATTCAGCTAATTGCCCCTGCTGGTGCTGTCCTATTGCAGGGTGGCCCACGCTAGGTGGTGCTGTTCTGTTGCGTGGGCCACGTTGCAATAGAACGGCACCAGCTAATTGCAGCAGCTCCAACACACTAGCAACATTAGCCACCTATCTGGTGAGAGCCTCTACAGGATAGCAACGTCTGTTTTGTGGCGTCTTCACGACTAGCCGAGGTGTCGTAAGGCTAGAATTGGGTTTCTGTTCGGGTCGTAGATAACGGACGCTTGAGTATGAACTTGAAAGTCGTTGGTGTCCGCCCTGATCTAGCGCTGGATCGGGAAAGGTTGCGTCAGAGTAGTGTACCCCCGCTTTGAGGCGGGACAGACGGTAAAGAAGAAGAAGAAGAAGAAGGAAGAAGAAGAAGAAAACGAAGAAGAACAAGGGGAAGAATGGGGAAGGAGGAAGAAGAAGAAAGGAAGAAGGGGAAGGAGGAAGAAGAAGAAGAAGAAGAAGAAGAAGAAGAAGAAGGAAGAAGAAGAAGAAAGAAGAAGAAGGAAGAAGAAGAAGAAGAAGAAGAAGAAGAAGAAGAAGAAGAAGAAGAAGAAGAAGAAGAAGAAGAAGAAGAAGAAGATAGAGCTCACGCGAATCACGAATACGCGAACCACAAATAATTACAGCTTTCACATAGGGGTACTCAGTCTTCATCTTAATTTAAAAGAGCATTTCTCCTCCTTCTCCCCGTTCACCTTGCTGTAATCACATTTAACACTTGAAACATTTTCAACGCCTTCTTCGTCGTTTCGCTGCATCTGCAACCGCTGACACGCTGGCATCGAACCTCAGCTGCGAACTGTGCGTACCACCCCCGCCGTTGCATTTCTGTTTTTCATCCCCTTCTCCCACAATTCCTACTTCTCGTACTTATCTCCTTTTAGGTCTACCTTCTGTTCTGCTCCTCCACATGCCCTCACCCTCCACAGCCTCTCACGCGCAAACATCCACGCTGCCATCGGTGCCCACCCTTTCCACTACATTTGCCTCGTGTTGCCCACGTAGCCGACGCCGGCTATTCTGGCGTGGCCGCGGAGCCGAAGCCGGCTAGCCTGGCGTGGCCCGCGGAGCCGATGCCGGCGTAACCGGCTAGCCTGGTGTTGAACAACAAGAGGTGTTTCTAACAATCTTGGCATTCGTGGAATAAGGCAAAAAAATATGTGAAGAAAAAAAGTAAGTAGAATGTATGATGAGGAAGCCGAAAATGTCGTTGATCTGCTGCTTTTTCTTCACTCACTAGGTCCTTGTTATCAGCAAAAGTGGTGTCCATTTTCTCGCTGAATTTGGGGTGAATTCATAAAAGAAAGCAAAAAAGTGTCAACTGAAAATGATATTGAACAGACGAACATACCTGATCGACAGTTACGGCTGTGGTGTCAAAGTAAATAGCATTCTCATGGGTAGTACTCGAGTTTTCGCCGCGTTATCGCAATGGTCCCAATCGGACTCGTCATCAGTAGACACATCTGATTCCAAGTTTTCATCCGTTTCCAAATCAACTGAAGCTGCAGCACCGTCGCGTAGAATAGCTGCGAACCTTCTAGCGACCTTCTTCTCACGAGTTGGTGTGAGACGTTGTGGCCTGGCACCCCAAATTCAGTGAGAAGAATGGACACCAGCTTTGCTGGTGAAAAGGACATACTGAGTGAAGAAAAAGCAGTAGATCGACGACATTTTGGGCTTCCTCATCATACATTCTACATGCCTTTTTGCTTCACACATTTTTTTGCCTTGTTCCACGAATGCCAAGGTTGCCAGAAACTCTCCCCCAGTTGTTCAATATAAGATTTGGCCTACTTGTGCCAAATAGTAGATCAAAATGCTACCATAGCAGTTTTTTGCCTTCAAGCATTTTTACAAACGTGCATGGTAGTTTTCCCGGCTATTTAATCAAGCACCTGTCATAATTCAGAATAAAAGGCAATTTTGAAGATAAATTATGATTTTCAAAAAAGAAAAACGGCAGCAATGTGAACCGAACCAACGACGTCGCACCTGACGAGCGGAAGCACTACCCCTGCTCCACTGCCGAAGCTGGCTGTCCCCACTTACGAAGCTCCGATGACTCACCACTTTCGCGTCAGCTGTGTCGCACGGCAGCCTGTGGTGAGGCCACCCGATTTCGGTAGGCAATAACTCGCTCAGGAGTTTCATTTTGCAATTTTGACACCCATATTCGTAATCAGCATTCCAAGCTCTTTCTAATGATCCTGGTCTGAACCTGTAGTTCCAAAGGAGGGCGAAACCCTTCCCTAGTTTGAGATTCGCGCTTCATAGTAAATCTAATCGGGCCAGCGGTTCTTCCTGCGCATGATACGTTGATAATGGAGACGAGAGCCGACATGGGTGTCACTGAAGAATGATACGGACGCCACACAGCGGCGGAGTGACGTCCGTCTGTGTCCAGGAGAAAAACGGCCAGCCGCCTGACTCGCGGAGTACCGGAAGACGGTTAAACGTCGATGACATGGTCACTTCACGAGGCGAAAAAGGCGACAGATCGACGAAGGCGGTACTCTATGGATCCTGACGGCCCTGAGGAAGATCCACGACAATGCGTGCCGAGGTGTTCGTCGTGGATGAAACACCTAACATTTATTTATTGTTTATTGTGTACTTAGTCAACCACTAACTAGAAAAAAATCGGACGGAACACAATTCTAACAGAAAACAACGACAGAATGAATAAGCGCGCCCTAGGGTTACAACCGCAGCACGAAGCCTCAAAAACAAGTGCATGCCATTAGGCTTACTGATGCCTGTTTTTCTTTGGAAGCTTTAGGAATTCAGCACCTGCTTGTAAGGGGGAATGAGGATCTTACGTAGCATTCTTCAACGGGGCTTTGGGTTTACCATCAGACACTTCTTGAGTTAGGAACCAATTATCCTTACCAGTAAACATGATCTTATAGCTGCGAATTTCAGTGCCATCCAAAATCACTTAATATAGCTAGATTGGCTAGGCTTGTTTCATTCAGTTGGAAACGGTAGATGAAAAACGAGTAATGTCCCATTGTCCCATTGTATGGAGCTGTTTGTACTTCTTCGACGGGTATCGGTTCATCGTGCCCATCTATCAACCTTTTATCCTAATCTATTGTTGCAGAAGAAGGCGATAGCGTGGGATATGGTTATGAAATGTGGGACCGATGAGCAGTGGATGATTCACAAACAATTGAACCGTAAATTCCTACTCAAACTGTAGAAATATAATGGCATCGATGGAAGCAAAGTAATTCAGTCGAAGGCCAAGTTCGCTATTGACAAGCTGTTCAACTCTAGACTGCGTTCCAAGCCTTCTTTAGCTACTCTCTTGGCTGAGGGTGCAAGCGTGATTAGAACCTACAGTGGTAGAACTGAATTGTTAGCAGACACGTTTGCACAGTCGTTCTCACCTGATTTTGAACTTGCTGTCACAAGAGAGCAGCAGTTCCCTACGATGTCTAATTCAACTTGGCTCCGTGCAGAAGAAATTTATAGCTTTCTTCGATGATGGCCACCGTCCTATTCTCTGACACCGGATGGAATTCCGTTAATTTTCCTCATATTGTGGCTATCCCTATAGGACACATCTTCAACTTGAGCTTTATGCAAGGTGAAGTCCCTGAAAAGTAGAAATTGCCCTTCGTTACTTCGGTTAGTAAAAGACCCCTTTATCATCAGCTAATAATTATAGACCAACAAGTATTACCTTAGTGTTCGCCCGTGTTCTCGAGAAGATTCTAAGGAAGTTCGTCCTGAATCATCTCCAGGAGCACTCATCGTCAGTGGTATCTCTCCAGCATGGCTTTCAAAAAGGCAAGTCAACTATGTATCACTGCAATGCTCCAATCTCTCAATAACTATGCCTCCTCACCTGATAGTCACTTGGTAAGGGTCAGTGTGTTGATAGCGTTCACCTCGACTTCTCTAAAGCATTGGTAGAGTCTCACGTTCCAAGCTAATTCAGAAACTTGTCATGTTAGGGATACATCAGAGTATAGTAGGCTGGATAAAGCAGTTCATCTCTGGAAGGACTATGATCATTAACTAATCACTAACTAAATTAATTGACTATGTGTCTGGCATAATGCTGATTTCGTGGACCCAGGATTTCGAATGACTCGGATACGGGTAATTTCGCGGGCCTCGGATTTTTGCATGATTCGGATCGCAATATCCTATCCCGATCATCCAAAAATCCAAGCAAATGATTCATGATTCATTCGGATGCAATGTATATTCAACTCGAGTTATAAGATACTTCCACAACTGACTAGGAGATGCAGAATGGATGCAGTTTGTGATCCGTATCCAAGTTGTTGATGTGCGTAGAGGCAGAAAAACAGATCGCTTCTGGTTGGTTGGTCAGTTTCACTTCATCCTAGTAATTCACTGCACTCGGCTACGACATCGCCAAAGTTCTCAACTACATGCTTCCTTTAGAGTATCGTAAGTGCAGCAACAAACTGAGGACTTACTGGGTGAAGAGTCTTTGCTAGTTGGGCGAGACCTCCGCGAATGTGTGCGCATGATTCCTGTTTGAAGGGTGGGAAGGTGGTCACTGCTTGAACCATGTAAATGACGAAAGCAGAAGCGGAGATAAGCAATGGCGCAAAGTGGCTCCGCAGTGGAGCGAGGGAGAGGGAGGGCCACCAAGTAGGACTTATCTACTGAAGCTCCGAAGCCACACTCAAGCATTTAAGGCGAAGGCTTGGATGCAACACGTTCACCTGGTCTCCCTTGTCCTTTTCAGAGCTCTTTCCCCTTTGCCGCCGGATCCGCTTCACTAGCACGACTCTGCCATAAGGCCAGAAAATCTACACCGTAACTTTGGGCGTCGGGCGAGGTGTGCTTTGTGCAATCGCAGATCCAGGCCAGGGAAGGAAGTCCAGGGCGTGTGCAATCCAGGCTGACTGCTTTCGCCGCTCAGGGGGTCCGCGGCTGGGTTCTGCGCTCTTCGCTGCTTCGTCGCTTATGCCGGTTTTCAGAAACTTCAGAGGTATGGCCTACCTTGCGCGCGCTGTCTTCATTCCCAAAAATGACAACGTCATGCCAGTTCATCACACCAGAGTCATGGGTTACAACCTTTCACAAGGATAAAAGCAATCTGCGGTTTGGTATCCCCAGTATGAAACGAGATTAGGTGTGAGCCGTGCACGCAGAATGACGATGCCAACGAGATTCACATACCCAGTCGTACGCTCAGCATCGGCGACACGACACGGAACTAAAGCCACTATGATCGCTTATTTAACGGCGACAGCATTATACCCGACTAGAATTGCACCAGTGGGTGATGTAGGCTTCCCGCTTCGCGTTCGCCTAGAAATGGCTTCTTTCGCGCAGTCATCGCCTCCGCTGAATTTGCCTGAAAGCTCCAGTAACTGCTTCATTATATTCCACAGTAGACCTAGTGCTTCCTCACCAGCGGAGTAGATGGAGAAAAGAGGGGACCTTCTGAGCCACGTCGCACGGTCTCGATCAAATAGGAAGGGCTCTGGGCGATTGGTATGGAAGTGTGGAAGGCGGTGGAAGCAGTTTCAGATTGCTGCTTCGCATTCATTGCGAGTCTCTCCGTTCTCGTTCTATCATCTATCTCATGTGGCTCGAGGAACTCAAGAAGGCAGGAATTGAAGGTCCATATATCCCTTGTTCTCCGAGGCTAGTAGCTGTGTTTTGGCACTCATGCTGCAGTGCCGAAGCTGCAGAAAGATAGCTGTGAACAACCAAACCATAGAGCTGATGAGGTTTTAAGCTACGCCAGCTATGTTGGATGCGTTTTGAAGGGTGGCAGCATCACTCAGGCAAACAGTTAGTTTCTCCACTGTTGTAGAGTCAACTGGATGCAATTTCAGCGATCCCAGCGGGAGTCTGGAAGCGGGTCAGATCGGAGGTGAACTTCCCCGAATGGCACTCCCGTTGAGTTGTTTATTGTGTTGTCTTTTGAAGTTTAGCGCTGAGAAGAAACCCGAAACTCAGCCTGCTCATCGAGAAGCGAATCCAGAGGATAAAGCTGATGACGCGAAGAAAGTCAGTGGACAGCAAAAGAAGAGCAGATTCAACAGTGATCTGCAGATGGCCTTGGTACTGGAAGCGTCTGGCATACATAGATAACAACTAGAGGTGCAGGTTTAGAGAGAGGGACCCTCCCTTTATCTCCTTCGTAACTAACGGCTCCACCTTATCTAAACCAGGCGTAGGCTAAAGATGATTGACCTACAAGCACCTATGCGCCGCCTTCCTTCTCCGGATAGTATGAAGGGTAGATAAGGTGAACCACCTCTCTATTGACCTACACCCATTTCTATTACACTTTTACATATTGCTCTTTATGCTTAACACCAGTTCGTTTTGTGAACGTATGTAGAGAGAGAGAGAGTCCACGTATGGGAGCAACGCAATACCATATTTCAAAAAACTGAATATTGGCTCCTAGCAATTCAGAGAAAAGGACGAATGCAAATATTTATTGTAGCGGACGAAGCAATCCATTACAGCTAAAGCATTGCAAGTATGGAACTTATGGCAACTGACTTCATATGCTCATCGGCCCTTACAAGGAAAGGCTCCAAACTGGCGGTGAGCTTTTGCGATGTAATTTTTACAGGATGTAGGGTCCCCTGTGAGAAGTCCAAAACCGTAGTTACATTATTCGCAATGCTCTTTGGTCGAAAAAAGTGTGTGGACGCGTGAGCGCGTAGTTCCTGACGTCCTCCTGCCACCCATTCAGATGTGGTCGGTTGGCGTAGTGGTAGTGTTGTAGCTTTGAGGAGCATGGCCGTGGGTTCGATTCGCCCTTGTACTGGTGTTTTTGCATTTTGTGATTTATCGTCAGCTGCACCCTTTATCCAAATTTCCAACATATTAGGTAATCGTAGTAGTTCTTCCTTGAACTCTAGGCGAAGTTGGTAACAGCGTTTATTGGGCTTACGTTTCGGCGAGATCGCCTTCTTCAGAGCCTGAAAGGGAACAAACCTAAATGTGACCACTCGACCAAAAGTCTCTTCAACCCTACTGGGTTTTGAGACCAATTAGACGTACACAAGATGAGTAGGAGACAGCAATCGACCTCACCTAACCAAGAATCGCCAGGCGATCAGGGCAGTAGTGCTCGTGAGGGTACCAACGAAGACCGTACCCTGATTAGAATGTTAGCCGGAGGTATGGTCTGAGCTCCCGGGTTATGTATAGGCACTCCCCCTTCCGGTTGATTTTTGGGTCAGTAGCCTGTATCCAAAATGCCTCAAGGGCTTTCCGCGCCGACGTCTGGGGCTCGCGCTCTAAAATTTCAAATTTGACCTCAAAGTCCTCTCCTTGGTGGGCGTTGACTCTGTGGCCGCCCAGTGCAGTGGAAACTCGCGACCTTTGCTTGCCCCTGCTTGTGTTCTTTGGCGCGTACATAGAGTGGGCGAGAGGTTTCACCGATATACCTTTCACCACAGCTATGGCAGGTGATCCTGTAGACTGTCCCAGAAACGGCACAGTCTCCCTCTCTGCCAGCCGGACAGACTACACAGTTAGGGGTAACGCAAAAGCGGTCGTACATGCGGTTTCTTACCAGCCGGCATTTCAGGCTACAGGGCGGTAGTTCCGTAAGAATTACCGACTCATCTAATCCCGTCCTCCTCAGGCACTTTCTGATGGCAGTGCTGACCTCATCAGAGATAAACGGCATTAGGAAAGGGATCCTGCTAGAGAGAACCTCTGGCGTGCCTTGTCTATTTTCTCGGTTGTGTCTGCCCCGCTGCAAATTTCCCGAGTTTACCTACCCATTTTGCGCAGCAATTTCGCGTGCCAGCTTTATGGATTCCCTGCGCTCTTTCTCCTCACTACAGACCTCCGCTGCTGTATTGAACATGTTTTTTTATCATAGCTTTTTTAGTCCCAGTGGGATGGGTCGAACTTTAGTGCACAATTATGTTTTTATTGCTGGGCTTACGATACCACATCGTGGTGAGCTTTCCACTCAGGAGTTGCACTTGAACCTTAAGAAATGGAAGCCTGCTTTCGCTAGGTGTTTCCGTTGTCAGTTTTATGCGGTGAGACTGGTTGTTAGTTAGACGAAAACACTCATCCATCTCTTGCTGATCGGCACATATGACGAAGCAGCCGTCAATGTATCTGCAGTAAAAGATGGGGAGCCGCTTGAGGACGGGCGTTTCGATCTTCGACATAAACGCAATGGCCAAGGTAGGCGCAAGACGCTGACCCATGGCCAGCCCTCTAATTTGTGAATAATATCTACCCGACCCACGGAAAATATTGCAGCTGAGGCATGCTTTAAGGAGCGCCATTATTTGGCCTACACTCAAACTGTAGGTGTTTATATGGGAAATATGCGTTTTTAACAGCTCTGAGATGACCTGCATTGCGGAATCGTTGCTGACGTTGGTGTATGAGGCGGTAACGTCAAAGGATTCCATGACGCAGCTGCTGTTGAGTTGGGTAGACCGGAGGCTTTCCAAAAACATGCGCGTGTTTGTGAGATGGGAGGGAATGTATTGTAGCAGCTGAACCAGTATTCTATTAAAAAACAGCCGATTCTCTCTGTGGGATCGCCGACGCAACTTATGATCGGTCTGACCTTAATGGCTTCCGGTGCGACTGCGAACAAGTCGTCTGAGGTTGAAAACTTGTGAGATTTTATGAGCAGGTAGAGGACTGGGCAGCAGAGGGATACGATTTTGAGCCGGGTGATTGTTGAGGAATCCAACCCTGCTGCATTGCCGATCGCCATCCACACCTTGTTCAGTCTTCGATGCTGTACTCCGAACTCCTTTAACGTGGAAGCACGGTACAGGGACTGATCCTCAAGGTGATGCTCGGTTATAGCGACGTCCAACTCTCGAGGGACAATGACGAACCCCCCTCCCTTGTCGCCTACTGAGAGTCTGATGGCTTTGGAGGCAACCAGGTCGTGAAGTTCTGTTAGCCACATTTTTGGGTATAGGATAAATTTTAAGGTATGAACTGTCCCCGGCGCCGGTCCAGTATTCTGAAAACTTCGTCAGCAAAAAGACGAAATTTCGTGTCCGAACAGGCGTCGGCTCTTGTTGTCTAAAATGCGTAGGAGGGAAGGGAATGCTGGGCATTGGTTCCTCCACTATTTGAAAAGGGTTCGCCTCCAGTTCTGCCATCATCATGTCATTGTCAAATGTTACGGGCCTTCCAGATCGAAAAGAGTCAGAGAGGTTAAAATTACCGGATTTCAACTTGAAAATCATCGCTGGCATTTGAGAACATCCAATGCATTTGGGTATACATCGCAGATATTTTTGTTAGCAACCGTTGTGTTACTACCCTTCCGAAATTCGAACAGCATGCAATGCCGAATTTGCTCCTCTGAGATTTGCCAAGCCATTTCACCTGAACTTGCAAGCTAACAATTCAACGAATGGTAGATTCTAAGAGAGCAGGTCTCATTTACCTTAGAATCACTTTAGTGCACCATCGAAATGCATAAATCTGCCGACAAATAATGAGCTAAAACAGTAGTGCACAAAAAACGACATCACTCATTGGAAGACCTAATATTTTTGAACAAAACACGGCAAGAAATGTCGTTTACGTTCATCGAGCGCTCCTTGAATGTGGAAAGGTGAAGAATTTTTGACTTCTGGGTTAAGCAAGACCAAATCTGATGTCAGATTCGTGTTCAGCAGCCCAAATAACCCTAAGTTTGGGCGATATTTCTGCTTATGACCTCAACACCCTCACTCAAGCCCCCCCCCCTTTGAACATCGGTCTTGACGGTCAGGAAACCAAGTGAATACGTTAAGCGGTGGAGCGCCACACAGAAAGTGAAATCTCGGTGTTACTATGTTCTTTTTTGAACGGCTTGTAGAGAGAAGAGTAGATGTTCAGTTTGTGAGCAGCGTATTTCGCTCGCATGCTTTTTTGCATTCCTCCATCATTGTGGAAGCAGGTTGGTTCATCATTAGCTATTCTTACCAGTTGGTTATACGTTTTTGACTTAATCCATATAAAGAATATAATAGAATTTACTATCTACAACACCTCATCTCGAAACAGCTAGACTGTTCGAAAATCAGAAGAGGCCCATGCGCTGTACTAGCGAGGTCGAAAAAAAATCCTACTATGTATAAAAGAGCAAGCGTGTGTATGTGTGTTTGTCCGTCGGTCCGTCCGTCACAACGGGAGTGAGCACTGAGTACTGGAAACGATTGCTGAACATCAACATCGTGCAAGGCGAGCCGTATACGTGCCGAACACGTCGGCAACCGTGCATGGCGAGCTGTAGACGTGCCGAACACGTCGGCAACCGTGCCTGGGCATTTAGATTATCATCGACGGGAGGCGTTCACAGCAGGGGAGGCAATCGATATCGATCGATATTATCGACTTTTTGAGGATGGCGTTCAAACGGCGCGAAACTTCAGTTTGTGGATGTCGTCCATTTTCTCCTTTTTTTCTAACTTGCTCCCATCGACGTAGTTAAGATGTTCTTCCTGATCACGAATTTGGCATCAGTTTTATTCTTGCTTAACGTAGAAGTCAAAAATTCTCACCTTTCCACTTTAAAGAGCTCGATGAACGTAAACGACATTTCTTGCCGTGTTTTTGTTCAAAAATGTGTTGCAAATGGGGATAAAGGGTCCCACTGACGATAAATCACAAGATGCAAAAACTCCAGAACAAGGGGAATCGAACTCACGACCATGCTCCTGTGGGCTACAACACTACCACTGCGCCAAACGACCACATTGGCTGGGTGGAAGCAGCGCGTCATGAAATTCGCGCTCACGCGTCCACACGCTTTTTCTCGACCACAGGAGAGCATTTCGAAAAAAAGTAACTATGGTTTTGGACTCCCACACGGTACCCTACATCCTGTAAAAATCGCATCGCAAAAGCTCACCGCCAGACCGGAGGCTCTCCTTGTTAGTCTAAACAGCGATACAGAAACATGCTTCAATTCACTTGGGTCCAATTCAATATCCTACATTGAAAGAAGAAAATTAGACCTAGTTTGCATTCATTTAGGAACTTTATTGCTTCTTTCACCATTCCTAGACGCGACTTCAGTGCAGGTGTCGTGCTGACTTAGGGCTTAGCGAGAACTGAATTGCTTACAAGTCTGAGATCGCTCGCATGGTCATTTCCACTACTCCCTACTGAACAGAGTCATTAGTTTAAATAGTGGACCCCTTTAACACCAAACGCGAACTCGTGTCTCGATAACCTTATGTTCAGAGGGGTTTCTCGACCATGTCCCAAAATCACATGAATTCATCCACTTATCTGCAACGAACCTTAAAGCACTGAACATGACGAACATTTCGTCCCGTTCCGTGCACGGGATGTTCAAGCGTTTGTGATCTGCAAAAAATGAGTGGTTGTGGGCTTTGTCGATGTGGGTTCGTGTGGTACACGCAACGACAATGGATTCTTTTGAACCCTGCGCACTGTCGACGGGTCGACGGTAGCAGCGTCACCTGGGTCTCCCGTAGCACTGCTTCGCATAGATGTTTTTGATAGCAATACGTACGCACTATAATATCCTGAGCTCAAACTTCTCGCTTTTAAAAGGCCTACCAACCAGGATTCCATCTATAATCCTGAACAGCAGGGGCGGCTCCTGACCCGAGTGCTTTAGAGAACAGAGCTTCAGAGGGATAAATATAGGGTGCGGCAGTCACTCGTGATTAGGGGTTTGCTTTGTCCCCATCGTCGGTGATCCGTGGACTGCGGACGAGGAAGCGGATCTATAGGAAGGAGGCCGAGGGTTCGAATCCGCCCGCTGTAGTTTTCGTTTGCATACATATAAAAGTATATGCAAAACGGGATCACAGCGAGCTCATTCGAACCTTCGACCACTTTCTTATGAGTCAGCCACCCTACCGCCTAGGTCACCCGCGATCGCGGTCCGAAGCCAACACTTAACCGCGAATGGCTATTGCACCGAATACAGTACCTTTCAAACGTATGTATCCACCACATAATCGGTCCATATGTCGTTTCGCATTGCTTTCTACAGGCTCGCTATAGCTCTACTAGATTCCTCGAAGTCGAAAATAGTAACCGCTCACTTCCAGATTTTTTTCGTCTCACACGGGAATCAGACTTTTTTGATGAAATTGGCTAAAAATCGTTATTTGAAAAGTATGTATCCCCTTATGAAAGACTTTTTCAATCCAAAAGTCGATCAGACCATCATTATTTCTTATAACATCATACATCCTATTAAGCATGCTGCTGACAAGGTTCTAGATGATTTTCTCATCGATAGCGTCCCAGTCAAAATCGCCACCACTGTCGGTTCTTCACGTAGACTCCTTGAACTACGATCTCCCACATGCTCTCCATCGTGTTGCAGCCAGGAAAGAGGCCGGCTAGTCCGCTACTTAAATTTTGTGAACCCAATCTTTGGTCGACTTGGACACATGGACTGCAGCGATGTCCTGCTAGAGTATATGTGTCTTATGTGTTCTGCCTTTTAAGAAAGGCAAACGGATAGACTCCAGTACAGCTTGACACTCCAGACTGTCCATGTGACGCTGCGGAAGCCTAAGCTTAGGGGGGGGGGGGACGAGCGTTCTACCCTCTCGTCCTCTGGCCCGCCCACCCCCAACCTCCTGGGCTTGCTCGAGAGTCAAGTGGCTACCCTACGAGATAGTGGAGACGCAGACATTTGCCACGCCTCTGTTTAAAGGGCGGGGGGTAGAACGCCACTCCACCAAGCTTCAGCATACCGTTCCTGAAGAAGCCGGCCATTGTCACTAATGAACCGCCACCAATGCCGCGACAACCGGGACTTCTCGCAGGTCTCTCCAGTAATGTCGGTATCCATCGAGACCATCCAGATTAGGTTATTCATCTTTACCCACCGGAAAAATGTAATCTGGGTCCGGATTCATCAACGACTAACCCGCGGGTATAAGGGGTAGAGATACCCACAATGAAGCCTGCGTCTCTGACTCTTGCGTTATCTCTGCCTGACTCTTATCTTATCTCTACCCCTTATCACCCGCATACCCACGGGTTAATTGTTGATGAATCCGGCCTCTGGATAGTTTCGAAGGGTATCGACATTACTGGAGAGATCTGCGAGGAGCCCCCGTTGTTGCAACTTTGGAGGCGGTTCTTTAGAGACATGGGCCGGCTTCTGCAGCAGCGAAAAGCTGAGGCCTAGTCGTCTGTCGCATGGTCACCCTAAAGTGTCAAAGTGTACTTGAGTTTATCCTTTTGCCTTTCTTGAGAGGCAGAAGACGACAGACACATGTATTGCAGTAAGGGAATGCTGCAGTCCATGTGTTCGGCTCGACCAAAGATTGGCTCCATCGTCAACACATTCAAGTAATTCTCTCCTGACAGCAACCCAACATCTTTGCGGAATCGGTGGTTTAATCACCCAAGTTTGAGGTCCAGACCCGATTTCTCTATACGAAGGATAGCGCCAGGTGAGCATTCGTCGCTGCCGAAGCGGACACGTGAGGCGTTGCGAAAGAGGTCTGTGCCGCGGCTTTGTCCGCGCACGTAATGGGTGGCTGTCTCGAAATGGCCACTTTGAAGGCTTCCGTCCTTGCTACCTATCAACTAGTGGACATGCAATATTCTGCGGTGATGCTGCAGTTGTGTTACCGCGAGGTTCGACTCTGCCGCCTGTGTGCTCCGGCCGAGGTCATTCCTGTTGGTGCTACCTGCGATGTGTTCGGGATAACCTTTTGATGTGTACGACGATTGCGCCTTCACTTTTTTGGAAACAGCTCCCGCTGTGTTCATCCATATTGCCGCTATTCGTTACTGCCTATACCACCGTCTAGCTGCGCCAGTCCAACTGCCGTGTGAGTTTTCACTTTGTTTATTTATTTTCAAGATCCTTTTAAGTTGATGTCAGTGTTGTGAAGAGTTTCTGCGGCCCTATCCTAGTGCTCGTCATTTTACATGTTAGAGTATTCGCCTTGGTAGGAAGCCAAATGTATGCCCATTCACAGCAGAAGTCGTTTAACTCAGTTCACCATAGTTTTGAATTTTAAGCAGCATTGGTGCTTTCTAGCCCTAGCCCTAGAACAACACAAGCCACGTTTTCGGCGTTCCTACACCGTGGACCTCCCGCCCGAGCCTATTTGCACCCAAGTTAGTAGTCGTAAAACTTATATCCACACTCGTGCGCATCTTAGCAAGATTGACAACCGTTTAACACGATACGTCCTCCCCCCACCCCCGATCCGTTTTGTGCCTGATTCTGTAAACTGTAAGTAAGATTCTCCCATACGTAGGTCGGTGGGGTAAGCGCATCAGTTTCTCCCGTCCATCCATGCTTGCTACTTATCGCTATGTCTACCAGAGACAGCAAGGGAAACATGTTGGAAATGTATGAAGAACAATGGAAAGGGAACCTCCCTCTCCCTCCATTCTAGCTGGTTTGTGCCTGATGCTGTAGGCTGTAAGTAAGATTCTACCACTCGAAGTTCTTTGGGTTGAGCGCATGCGCAGTTTCTCCAGCCCACCTATGCTTCCTATTTACTTATCGCTTGGACACTCTTCCAAGACGTTGCGATTTTTATTCGAAAGTTGCAGAAGTTGAACAACAAATACAAATGTAAGGAACACACATATCCCCATTTTGGTGGTTCATCTAAGTGGCAATTACACTACCAATCACATAAAAGCTGGATTGACCTTTTGGTGTGCATGGCGCGATCTCATCTTTTAATGCGCGATACGCCTGCTTCTTAGCTGTGGGCTTCCTTTATTGAAACTACGTAATTTCCACTTTCATTCCAATTGGACACTTTTAAAATCAAATTGGACACTCTTCTAAACTATCCTGGCTTGGGAGAGCTCGCATTGATTTCAAAAGTTCACAATGCTGCTCAACATTGTGAACTTTTGAAATCAATGCGAGCTCTCCCAAGCCGTTTCCCTTACAATACATCTTTTGCGGCACCGTAGTTGTTGTAAAAACGACAATCAGAGCATTCTGCGACTACGGAAGAGCTGAAGAGCATAACGAGTAGCGTGATGAAAATCGCAAGAACGGCTCCACGAGGCATGTTCTGCACCAGGAGGCAACGGACATGGTACAATACCGAAACGCATCCTTTTTGACCCTCACGCGCATCCTGCAGACATTTGATTTATTTATTTATTTATTATATTTTCAGAAGGCAAACATTAAAAACAACGCCCAATACCACAAAGCCAAAACAAACACAAACAAACACAGATAGATTTTCCGTCGATGACGATTAGGCGTCCCCGAATCACCACTGCAGTGATTCTGCGTGGAAAAGTCCTTGCTGCTCAACATTGTGAACGTTGTAGAAATTCTCCCTTTTGACAGAAAGGCTTTTCGGGAAGTAATTGGAATCGATGAGGCGCTCCGGCACCAAGCCACGGTCGCAACAGAGCTTTGGCTTACAGAGAGAACCGTTTTGGAGATCCTAATTACCCAAAAAATCCATCATCCTTCTCAAAATACAGCGTTATAGAAATTCCCGTTGGGCATTCGAATGACACTTTTCGAATACACGAATAATTGTCGCTTTCTGGGAAATTTTGAATATTCGAACGGTTTCAAATACCAAAAATTTTTGAGCATTCGAAATCGAATTTATTCGAAAAACGCAATTTTTTGAATATTCGAATTCGAATACATTCGAAAAACGCGATTTTTTGAACATTCGAATTTGAATACATTCGAAAAACGCGATTTTTCAAATTTTCGAATTCGAATATTCAAATTCGAAGCAAAATCATTCGAACAGCTATTCGAAAGGGTTATTCGAGCATAAGTATAGTCTGCGGGCGCTCCTGCTCCCTTATTTAGATGCATTATCGCTTGTTTGTTTCTGTTTCTCTTCGTTGTGACATCGTTAAGATGCAGCCCACTCCGACTGGTATTTCACCCAAGACTCTTCCAATCGCCGAAAGGTTCTGTGCTTGCAGTGGGCGCAAATATGTTACCCCTTACTCAGTCGCTATATGCTTTTGTAAAAAGGCACGTGTATGTAGTTACATCATAAATGGCCTACCTCGGTTCGCTGTAGGGGCAGAACATACTATTGCTGCAGAAAGTTCCGGTT
>OX377203.1:46664725-46774222 GCA_947396885.1 Heligmosomoides polygyrus polygyrus
GAAAGCTTTTGCAAAATCCACATAAATGACATCAACAGCGGTACCACAATCCAATTGCCACGTCCAATCATTAAGACACTGAAGCATTGCTGTAATCGTTGATTTCCCTTGGAACCCATGTTGGCAATCGGGAATAATTTTATTCGCTTTCATGTGCTCCACTAACCTTTTCTTCATAAGTTTTTCGAATGTCCTCGCTAACACGGACGTTATACTTATAGGCCTGTACTGTTCCGGTGAGCTGGAAGGTTCTCTCTTTGGAATAGGTGTAATGTAGGACATTTTCCACCTATTAGGGACCTCCGCTAGCATAAGGCTCAAATTAAATAAAAACTCCAGCGGTCTCGCAATCACATGAGCTATCTTCTTAAGAAAGATGAGTGGTATGTGATCCGGAGTTATTGAGGTGGATGCAGGCCATTTCGAAAGTATTCCATAAATTTCTTCGCTACTACACCAAAAGGAATCGTTCATTGTTGGGAAAACAACATCAGCACAAAAGGTTGTCGTATCATTAGATTCAATGAATGCTTTCTAAATGGCGTCCACTAAAAGTCCGACTTTCTGAGTATTGGTCCTTGCGACCTCTCCATGATCCCCAATAAGAGTTCTGATTCTTTCTTTGAATTGAAGCTTGGTGCTGAGATATTTAAAAAATCTTTGCCTATTCCCAACTTCTACAAGTTTCCTTTCGACGGAACTATAGTATTTCCTCAGCTTTTTCTCGAATCTCTCATTCAATGTCTTAAATTTTTCCATGAGGCTGTGTTTGTTGGCCTCGCTGCAGGCATTAGCTGCCATCCATGCATCAGACTTCCTCCTGAACATGGATCGTAGATAGCCCGGTAGTGGCATCCTGTAGGAGGACGCCCGTAATTGGGGAACAATACAGGGCAATGCTATCGTTTAATATGCTTAGAAACATCTCGTATTTATCGTTCACACTATCAACTGAATTCAATGAGCCGTACCAGTCTCCACCACATAAATAGGAACATATTTCGTCGAAATTCGCCCGCTTGTAATCTCGTATGAAGACCTCGCTATCCGCAGGAGCAATAGTACAGTTTAATGTGAAACGAACTACAGCGTGATCGCTTGTGCCAAGTGGGGGCTCGACCACAGTGTGATAAACAAAATTTGGTTCGTTTGATAAGACCAAGTCTAAGACGTTGGAAGCAAGTGTTGGATTGCGAACCGTTTGCGTCAAACCATGTATGTTGCAAAAACTTACAAAGTCTTTGGAAATGGAAGAAACGGCGGTATTTTCACGGGTAGTCGTTAGAAACTGCCGTAAAGTGGGGAGTGTTCCTCAGACGTGGATTAAAGCACAGATTCTTCAAAACAATACCCTACACATCTGAGCATGAGCAGCTGCTATAGAAGCTGTGCGCAGTGACATGATGGTTTGACGCGATCAGAACTCTCGCAACATGCAGGACTTGTATCTGCACCCTCTCAATTAGTGGCAGGATTACAGCAATAGCGCTGTCTAATCAAATGCAACATCTCGATGTTGTGGGAGAGTGCTGAGGAGACACCGCAACGAGGATATGGCGGATTCAACGCGGTTTAACAGCGCTGAAAGCGTAATGGGCTAACATCCTGCTTGGAAGGTAGAGAGTGCGAATACATGTCCCGCCGCGCGAGAGTTTCGATGGCGGCAGAAATATTGTAACATCAGGTTACACAGTTCAGTTGTTGGTCAAGCCTAACCTACCTCTGGTACCTCTCGTTGTTCCTCACATAAATCTGTCATTCCTATGCATATAGATAGCGGAGACTATCACTGGGGGCAGGAGATCTTTAATAGTCTAAAGATGTTCTTTGCCTTCACACTTCCCTCATGGTTACATTTTTTATTACTAGAGACATATTTAACAATTGTATGCGATTCTAAATAAATCTGCGCGTAAAAGAGTCTAAAAAAGATCAGCTCCGGTTAGGACGCGACTCCCGTTATAACGCGGATTTTCTCCGATCCCTTCAAACGCGTTATAACGAGAGGAAACTATAGTAGGATTCGTTCGTTCGAACAAAATATTCGACTATTCGATCATTCGAAAATGTTCGACGTCGAATAAATTCGATCATTCGTTCGTTCGAAGATTTTCGACGTCGAATAAATTCGATCGCTCGAAAATTTTCGGCATCGATGTTTCTTTCGTTCGGAAATTTTCGACGTCGAATTTTTTCGTTCATTCATTCGTTCGATAAAATTTCGAAAAAGCACAACTATACCCAGAGCCATAAAACCGTACCGGACGGAGAGTCCGAGGAGCACACGGTGGGCACGCCTTCAGGAGAGTCCATAAAAGGCCCCAGATCTAAGAAGCTAGGTTCAGACTTTGCTTAGCTCTCATCTAGTCTACTCATTGCTCCTTGTTCCAAATTTATTTGTAACCTTCCGATTTTGTCTAGAATAAATTGTACTCCCTGCTCGTTCTTCATGCCTCGGAACTATAGTAGTATTGGATACCGAATTCCACCTACAGCAGTAATCGGAACGATTACTGCGCCGACAGGAAGACACTAGACCTGTCCGACTTGGGGCTACTCTGTTAGAAATGTCCAGCTATACTTCCGCCGGATCCACAGACGGAGCCGTCCGATTTTGTAGGCGAGAATACTCCACAACCGCCGGAGGAGTGGAATCAGCTTGGAGTAAGCTGTCAGTCAGAGGAATTGAATGTTTTATTCGGGAATATCCTCAAACGATTGGGTAATGGTCTAGATGACCAAATCAAACATTTGACTCGCTCAAAGCTAGCAAAGATTTTGGAGTCCGTTAGAGGTACTGTAGAAAGTGTAGTAGAAATAGTGGCTGAGCGCTTAGGAGTAGAGGCACATGCTTTGGACATTTCATTTCTCAACAAAGTTGGGATGACTACCGATGATCTGCGCGACTTCTTGCCGACGGAAAGTGCGCATAGCCAAGCATTATGCGAGCTGGCATTGATTTTGGGATGCGAAGTAGATCAAGTTAAAGAAACAGTAATTGCTATGTGTGATGAAGTTCTGGAATTGCAGAATCACGTAGTAAATGTGGAGTCACATCCTGAGCGTGAGTTGTCGGAAATGGACAAAATGGCGGAGCGTCATAGCAATCAGTTGAGACTGTTGCAGGGAAAGGTTAAGAGCGTGCCTGCTGAAACACTACACTCCAAGGGCTGGAGCCAGCTGGGTACAAGTTGGTGCAGTTAAGGCGAGGTGCAAGAGAATGGCGTGCGGTCCGCAGCCACAATATTTCGCTGGTAAGCAGTCACGTAAGAGGTTCTGTTAGGGAACGAATCACGCCCAAACCCATGAAGGCTGGGGCAAGTTGCGAGCTCACGGAGAAGTCTCGCGCCTCTTCTCGTTTATCCTCGCAGGGTCCTTTCAAGGACCAGTGACTAGCGAGTCAGTGATCGGAAAGAAGCAGAGACCATATCGCTACGGAGCAAGAAAGCGGTATGTTAACCATATGTCGGGAGGTTTTTAAGGACCAGTGTATAGCTAGTGTCTCAAAATATGATGGAAAAAATTCGGTAAGCGACTTTTTGGGAGGGCTAGAAGTAAAGTTTCCTACCACGGTATGATCGGACTTAGATAGGCGCGATATGTAGGTGAACCGCCTTGTAGGAACTGCGCTTTCAATTTTAAGGGATTGCCGCAAAATATTCGTGAGGAAACATATTTTGATGTGGTGGGAGCGCTAAATATAGCTCGTCAAAACCCATGCGAGCGCTTAAGCAATATTAAGGCTTGGGAAAACCTATGCAAGGAAGAAGGTGAGTCCCTCGTAGATTTATGCCGCCTCATGGAAGGTCTTTCTAGAAGGATCCACCCCAGTACGGAGTGGGATTTCATTAGGGATTTAAATTGTGCTCCTGTCTCCAGCGCTGGCAGAGTTCCTATTACATGAGGACCGCACTGGACGGCAAGAGGGTGAAGTGTATGGGGAAGATAAGCGGGTAGCCGTGCGACTGGAAAAACTACAGGTAGGTATCGAAAATGTGACCGATGGTCGCGATTATTTCGAGAAAGATATCGATAGAAACGCGATCGATAAAGGAGAACCCATCTCGAGAAGGTTACCAAAGGTGCGCACCGGACGGGAGGTCAGCATTCGGCTAAAGCCTCACCTAAATGCTACGGCCGCGGTGAGTCTGGGCACATAGCGTCAAGATATCCAAATAAGGTTCGAGATGTAGGGCAAAATGGTATTACTCGGGATGGGTGAGTGTTACAGGCGACAGCAGCGCATCGAGCGCTGCAGACGAAATTTCTGCTATCGCTCAACTAGAAGGTTTTTGTAAGAGTGTTCGAGGTAATGACGCTTTCGACAGAAACAGCGATGTGCTGCAGGCAAGCCGTGCGGCGGAAGTGAGGATCACCGAGACCGGAAGCGGTTTGGCTATGCGAAAGAAGGGAAGGCAGGCTTCTTGCTTGCTTAGAATGGTAGTGGTAAGGACCCAGAAAAAAAAATTAGGCGCCGAAAGCGCCGGAGAAGGAACAGAATGAGTTCTCCTATAATGAAAAATGTCAGTGTAATTTGTTTCTATTATTCTAGTCTTACAATGCGACCATACGAGGATGCTGACCAGGCCTGCTGGGGACATGTCGGTACGATGGTGGATGCGGAAGGTGCTAGCGACGAAACGATAAGAAGATACTAAAGCCGCCCATTTTCACTCGTCCCTCTGATAGGTGCCCTGATTTTCGCCGTTGTGATTAAATCGCGAGTGCTTAATAGACGCACAAGGCGAACGCTACATTATAATGTTGACACTTTCATTTTTTCTGAGTTCCCTTTTTGGATGGCCTTAAAAGCAGCATTACCCTATATCATCCCTGTGGAAGACCCTTTATCATCCCTGTGGAAGAAGTCAAATGTCATCGGATAGATGGTTTCAAGTTGGTATGGACCCATACCAACTATGACCAGTTCAAGTTTGATCACCATTAGAAGATGAACACTGGATTGGTGTTTTGTGAAGCGTGAGCGGAGCCGCTCCCTATGAAGCGGCGGAGGTCGTCGCTGTAACTGCTCAGAAAGCAATGCAGACAAACTGCAGTAGACTCGTGCTTTATATGTAGATGCCAGTCTTTTATACTTTGCTTTAAAAAGTGCGAGCGGACCTGCTCCTCTAAAAGCGACGGAGGTCGTCGTTGCAACTGTGTAGAAGCTTCGGCCTGCGGTGAGCAGACGAATTGTTCTTGTGCTACATAGAGAGTGAAAGTTGTTCTACTTCTTCCAGCAAAGAGGGAGCGGGACCACTCATTGCGCGCGCGGGCGACGGACATCGTTGCTCATGATGATTTTTTTTAGCGCACTGGAAGCGCTTGTTTCTCTGACAGCCCCCTGTGAAATATACCGGGAGCGGTGTATTCTGCAGGGGCCCTCAGAGATATGTATTCGTTAAGAGAGTGAGGTGGCGGAACGTATTGAGGGAGGGTTTACGACCTGCTCCTGCGGATATGCCAGCATCGGCTCCAGAGCCATAAAACCGTACCGGACGGAGAGTCCAAGGAGCACACGGTAGGCACGCCTCCAGGAGAGTCCATAAAAGCCCCCAGATCTAAGAAACTGGGTTGAGTTTTTGCTTAGCCCTCATCTAGTCTACACAGTAATGGGAACGATTACTACGACGACAGGAAGACAATAGACCTGTCCGACTCATAATTCTTCTCTTATTTCTCTTCAAAAGTAGTGGCCAATGTCATCGTCTGGAAGACGCTCTTTTTAATTTGGAAAATTTTCACTTTGATCTCAAGAGCCTACTAACTTTGCGCGCTGGGCTACTAAGTTATTTCTACCTACCCAGGTCCTTCAATTTTAAAGGCCTCAGCACACTTCCGGCGAGCGGCGGGCGAACGGCGAAAACGATGAGTCATCTCGCTCAGCGGCGGCCGCGGGGCTGCGCTGACGTTGCCGGAGAACTGGTCCGCTTAGGGGTCGAGCATTCTACCCCCTCGTCCTCCTGGCCCGCCCACCGCAACCCCTGGACTTGCTCGAGAGTCCAGTGGCTGCCTTACGAAGCAGTGGAGACGCAGACATTTGCCACGCCTCCGTAAGGGCCGGAGGTAGAACGCCACTCCGCCGTCCGCTTGGCATGGTGCCGAGGCGGCGCGCGGTTTTTCGTCGTGTCGTCTCGCGCACTCCATTGATGAAAGTTCATCGACCTACGCTCGGTTTTCAACTACGCTTTCAACCAAGTCTTGCTCCTAGGTCCCAATTTTCGGCAGTGCTTTGACCAGTTTCCATAACACTGTATGCGTCGACGGACGCTGGTAAAATGGATGTAGAATGGATGTTACAAGAAATGATGGTGGTCCGATCGACTTTTGCATTTGATAAAAAGTTTGTTTTTCACGAGTTAATAATACTTTTGAAACAACAAGTTTCAACCAGTTCTCTTTAAAAAAAGTTTGATTCTCCTGTGAGGCGAGAGAAAAATTCTGAAAGTGAGTGGTTACCTATTTTTAACTACGCGGAATCTAGTGGGCCTGCAAAAATGAACGCGAAACAAGATATGGGCAATTTATGGGGTGGATACACACTTTTGAAACACGGTGCATCTAATTGGCGGGAACACTGCTTTGCACTGTTCAAATCATGATACTTGCATTTTAGTATTTCTGACGCAGGAACGTTTCTGCCTTGTACGCCGCTTCCAGGCGTGGTCTACCACGTTCATGACTGCGAATGGAATCTCTGGACTGGATACACGCGCTAGTGGATTCTGGCGTAATTCTACGGCTGCGCCACACTGCAAGGTGTATTCGTAAAACCATGAGTTAAGACCGGCGTGCGGACGTCGCCCCGTTCCCACGACACCAGCCCTGACGGCGAGCAGAGAGCTACTGCCTTCGAGAAGTTGAGAACGACTTCATAGGGGGTAATTGTTTGCTATCACCAACGAATAGTTGATACATGTTACATTACAATAGAGACGCGTTCCTACTCGCCGATTGAAACGGAAACATAAATTGCAATTATTACTGTTGGGTGAGGATCTACCACCGAAGTGGATAGGTTTGGAACCTCTTTTGACGATAGCTCTCTCGGTGCTAAGTATACTGGCTGATGGCTGGAGGGGTCGAGAACCTGGAAAGTAGCCAAAGCAGACTCATGAGAGACTTGCACATGGATGCCTTTATCACAGCCTCATGAAATGTGGCAGGGTTTGCTGTCCTAGCGAGGGAGCGCAGGCTAGGTTTTAGTCGTCTACGAACTGTCGCAACAGCTTCAATTTAGGAAGGTTTGGCTCGTCCCCAAGGTTTGCTTGAGTCTCTCAGTAAAATCGCACATGATCTCTTTTAGTCTCTGCTTGCAGTCACATAGCTCTTGGCAAACCACTCTCCGACAATGCGTTGATTCGAAGTGGTTATGTAGTTTCTGTGCAAAGCTATCAAAATCATTCTGGCCTTCATATGAATCGCGAAATTTCGAGCCTCGCTGCCCAGGTATCCCCCACCAGGGTATCGGTCTTGAGCTGGTCCGGTAATGGTGGGATAACATTTCTTACCGAATCGAAACTGCTACATAGCCGATTATCGAAATGTCGACTATCCCTCAAGGAAATGGATTCAAGGTTTCCGGTGTGAGCTGCGCGAAAGTCAAGCCGCTAGGAAACACTGTTGCAGCGTCACCGTGTATGGGTAACATCCAAGTCTCCCTTTTACGCTCCAAGACAGTTCGGTTAGGTTTTTTCCTACCCGCTCTTCTCTTCCCCTTAACTGAAGTTGAACTTCCTCAGGAATAGTTGATAGCGCATGGCTCTTGGCTAGTCGTCGCTGGCTGTAAGGGCGGACCTGGAACGAGAAGACTATTAAAAGTTAACGGCCCTTAAGATAATGGACGTCTTGAGCGTATACTGCGATTCATAGACCCATTTACACGGAGAGTGAAAGTAAGGGAAAAGAACGTCCCGACTTGGGAGTAACAGGCTTTGCTCCCAGACGGCGAATAGTGATAAGCTTTTCAAGAAGCTCCACACTTATGGTCAGTAGGCGAAACACAGGGTCTTATTCATGCGCACGGTAGACAAAAGCGAAATCGCTCAAGAGGTGAACTTTCTGAACGGCCGGGCAAAAAAGAGAAAAAAGAGGTGTGAAACAACGGAGTGCCGCTGCTGATTCACGCGGGAAGATTCTAGACAAGCGTGAAAAAAGTCCCATAGGATCCGCTCCGATGAATCGACATGGGAGCTTATCATTACATCGCGTATCATGTTGTGTTCACACTAAATGCTACCTAGTGGCTTACCTGATCGAGAGAGAGGTCGATCTATTCGGTCACTAAACATGCCGCCGCATCGCTCGGTTTCTGAAGTATAGCCGAGGACTTGGAAGGTTTTATGGCTGCGGGACGGCTCCAGGACGTAACTCCAACGCGACGTCGCGGCGCTGAAACGTGGACGTGTGCTCGGTGAAGCATGGTTGGCCGCAGAGCATGGAATTTCGCCAATAGTCAAGCCCCACGACCCACGATTGAATAAATAATGACGATACTGGGTATTTGTTTTGGTAGGAAGACATGCGAAGTTACATCAGAAATAGCCTGCCTCAGTTCAGAGTAGGGTAGAACATACCAGTGCTGGCAAAATTTTTTTCGTTTCATACAGCACCACCCGCTGTGTAGGGCTGTCCCACATGGTGACCCCCTCCTCGCGATCCTTCTGCGGCAAACCCTCTAAATGTGGTACTCACTACTCTAAATGACGAGGAACCGACTGATGCAAAAGCTGCGCTATTGTAGACGACTTTCGATGCTTTTCCTGTAATTCTTTGTGATAAACTGATTTTGCATCACTTTTGACGCAATAAATGATTGAGTCCTATGCTTGCTATCCTTCGTACCTCTAACGGACGCATAAAAAAGAGAGCAATGTTCTACGAAACTCGGAAGTTCGATGTTCAAGTGTTCGAGTGTATGCATTAATGTATTGCGTCAGATCTCCTCCCAACGTCACTAGCCGCCCCTGTTGGAAGCAGCCAAACCGCGCTTCCGACAGGGACGGCTAGTGACTCGCGAAAGTGTGTGCCGGCGACGTCGACTGCGCAGAAGAAGGAAAGAGAAATGAGGAAATGAGACTCAACCATTTCAAATAGGTGAAGCTAAACGTTAAGGATCTGGTGAACTAACTACAAGTTTCGCAAGCAAATGTTTGTAAGTTTTTATTGGGGGACAAGCGCACTAATCCGTAGCTTTTCCTTTAATTCTAACTTTGCGCTACCCTAGACCGTCACGAACTCACTTGTCATAGCTCACGTGTAATGCCATTGGCGAGCACCCGTTTAGCGAACACAAAGGACCTTCGTATTTCTCCAATCTACAAGCAGAAGCAAAGGCATTTTACTGCAGTTCTTCCTTGATTTCGTTTGTGCTCCCTGTGGTGGTACTAGGAGGGGTTGAGCATGCTAGGTAACTAAGGTGCTTGGTGGAGTAAAGCGCAAACCGAAACCTGTGCTCTAGTTTAAGGTCTCTAAAGATACATACGAAGCCTACTCCATCTTTTCCTGGATGTAGGCCTCGCATGCCCATCGCTAGATGAATGCTAAGTGCTAACGAAGGAAGTTGTCGATTTTATTAAATTTACAGCAAGCGTACCTAGCTTCACTTAAAGAAAACAGCAATAAACGTTAAAACTAGAGAAGCTTAAAAACTGGCGAAATTTCATGCTACGCGGCTAACCATGCGTCTTCGAGTGCATGTCCGTGTTCCAGCACCAAGACATCGCGTTGGAGTTGCGTTCTGGAGCCGTACGAACCTCCGCCACACAGGCGAACGCGGCGAACAGCGCGACAACAGTTGCCGCAACGGAACGACCTCACAGGTCCGCCGTGGCTGGCATTCATTCAGAAACGCGGAGCTGTTTTCTTCTTTGGGAAACTCGCGATGGATCACTAGAATAGGGTAAATACTTCTGCATGAAGTCCACAACACACATAGTACTTCTGCGACGCTACAATCAAACTGAGACCAGGAATATTGTTTGTAAAACAATGGTGACCAGCGATGCAAGGCAATTCTATACAAGAAAACAAAACGCAAAGGATGGAATGGAAGAGATCGAGAATGGTTGAAAGCTGTGTAGGAAGCACCAAATTTGAAACAACGGTAAATTGATGAAATTTTGTTTCTTAAACGTCTGGAATGGCGTGTGAAATGACTGTTGCCACTTGTTTTCTATTTGAGGGAAACTCCCACAGTGGGTGCCCATTTTCAACAAGACATTTTATTTGCACATCATACGTTGAGAAGAATATATAGAATGAATTTCACTGTGACATTGTCTCACTTTCTAGCTTTCCCTTTCGAAGCTTCACCTGGAGATAGATAACTATTGGATTTTGTTTGTTTTTGTACTACATGTTCAATGTCTGTGGCTAATAAAAGGATTAAAGGCCGAGACCAGACAATCTGATTGGGAATACGCTACACATCCTAATTCCACGTGGCTTTCATAGATTCGCGCGTCACCTGAGCAAGGAGTTGCACAGGACGTAGATGTCGCTCGCTAAGGCAGAAAGCTGTCATGTCCATGACTTCCTAAAAAAATCTGAAAAAATGGAAACCTCTAATTGACTTCAAATCTGCCGGCAGAAAATCTTTATTTTTCACAACTAATACAATCATTATTTGAAACTTTTTTAATATCATTTTTTACAAATTCGGGGAACGAAGGAGAGACTCCACGCCTTCATAGACATTCCTGAAAAATCAACTTATTAAGAATTAAAAACGTCGCCTGAAAACCTGAAAAATAAGAGAGAATCCTCTGCTCCCTCTTTGCGATTTCCGAACCTCAAGCTTTACCCTGTGTGCAGCAGGGTTTGATGGGCGGCGCGTTTGTCGCTCCGACCCGAAGGCGGTTCAGCCGCTGGTGATCGCGCTGCGCTTGCTCCAGTTCTTGGGATTTTGGAGACACGAAGTAGCAAAGAATGTGAAGGAGCTGCTCTGAAGAGCCGACTCGGCACTATTGTACTTTCGGGATTCCAGAGGACGAGGAGAGGTCGAAAACATTTTTCACGCAAACTTCGCCAAGGGAGGTTATTTGGGGTGCTGATCATGTCCGTTTTTTGCATCCGTTTTTTGTTTTACGATAGAGTACGGTAGGTTACGGCAGGTACGGGTAACTAAGGCTGCCGAGGTCATAATCACCAATTTCGCCCAAACTTTGCCTAGGAGGGGTTATTTGGGGTGCTGATCACGAATGTGACATCCGTTTTTGAAATTTTGGCCGATTACGGTGGATTACGGTAGGTACGGGTGACTAAGGTAATGGTCACCGATTTCGCCCAAACTCCAGCGTAAAACGAAAAACGGATGTCAGATTCGATATCAGGACCCCAAACACCCTCCCTCTAGGCGAAGTATGGGCGAAATTTTTTTTCGACCTCTTCTCCACCTCTGGAGTCACGAAAGTACGATAGTGCCGCCGACTCTGCTCAATTCTTGTTCTTATAACCCATTTTTTGTCCTATCCGCACACTAATTCCATAAATTTCAGATGGTCTGAGCTTGCTGGCGTCCACGCCAAAGATTCTGTGAACCTCTCTACTAACTCAGAAGAGCTATCAGTCCTTATAGTAAAGCATTCTCGCACACAAACTATGATCCACAATAAAGCTCAAACACGTTTGGTAACTCAATCAAAATGTCTTCTGAAGAATGAGTGATAAAAAGGTCCCAGTAAAATCTTTCCTATTGTGTTTGATCCAAAGTGTCAGCACTGCCTGTTCAAGTGTTCTTGTCAATATGGCTTGTGAATAACGCGAATTCAAGAGGGAAGACGGAATCCGTAGGGGTACGCGTGTATATTGTGGAGCTATCCCTGACGGGTTACGTCGCTGGTCCAAGCTCCAGACGTTTTTCTTCGGTCCGATAAATAAACGTTATGAGATGAGTTCTGAGAAGAATACGCTCATTTGTCTTGATGAACTGCGTGGAGTTTAATATGACTCGGAGGAACATCCTGTTGAAGGATCTTTCGCAGATCTGCTGGGTGTCTTGCGCCCGTAGGGTTTTAAACGTTTTGAGTAGACGTGGTATAAGACATGTGTAAAGCATGTCATACAGTGCGTTTCAAAAGTTTGTTTCTACGAACTGGCGTTAGCAGCATTGAATTCCCCGTAGAGGAAAATAGCTAGATTGCTCTTTCCGGAAAAAGCTTGATCTTCGGGGCAAAAACTAGGCGTTTTTGAATTTTTTGTCTGTTTCACAAGTATGTAGCCACTCTCAAAAAATACGATTTTTGTTAAAAATTAATAGTCAATTAGACCACCGTTATTTCTTATTACATCAAATACCCTGCTACGCATGCTACTAACAAGTTTCTGGATCATTTCGTCATCGATGCTGTCTCAGGCAGTCAAAATAACGGTTTTCAGCTCCCCAACATTGTTGAACTGCCTGTTATACAAGTAGACCTGCCGGACCAAGATACCTCACATGTTCTCCATTGGGTGCAGTCAGGTGAGCAAGCTGGCCATTCCATTACTCGGAGTCGATTAGGTTGGAGCCAGTCTGTGATCGATTTGGACACATGAAGTGCAGCGCTGTCCTGCTGCAGAACTTGTGTCTGCCGTTTTCTCATCGTTAGGAAGGGTAGCAGGCAAGACTCCAGTACGGCTTGATACCCTAGACTGTCCATAAGACATGATGGGAATCTGAACTTCAGCTTTCCCCTACTGCAGAAGCCTGCCCATGTCATCAGAGACCCGCCTTCGAAGTTCCGTCGAGAGAAGGTTATGGGAGCCTGTCGTAGATCTCTCCAGTAATGCCGGTAACCATCGGGACCATCCAGATTAAATTTTTTGTCGTCACCGAAGATGACCTAAAGCAATAAGCGTGTGAAATTCATGACGTCGACGAAACCAGAAAGTTCCTACATTTTCCCATTGCGTGCCATGTTTTTGTGAGCAAACTCCAGTCGCGCCTGCTTGTGGAAGTTCGTGAGATGAGATGCTTTCTGCATGATCTGTCTGCAAATGTGTTCGTTCGATCGAATACAACGCCATATCGTTGTTCTTGATGCAGATTGACCCGTCTCAGCGCGAACTTGGTTGACGCTCTGTGGAGTTGACACCATGCGGCTGATTCGTCTACAATTCTGGCTCAAAATCACACTCGGACGACCCGGTACAGGTGCAGACCTATAACCATTGGGATTTCGAAGGGAAGTAGTCGACACATCTTGCGAACGTTCGAGCTGACGAGCAATGGCGCGGTTTGTCAAGCCAGCATCCCTGAGCGCTCGGATCTAAGCTTGTTCCTCGATAATCAGGACACGTCCACGGACTGGTATAACGGTTATTTTTGAAGAGCAGGTCAAGCTGGCTATTTATGACAAAAACTTCCTGCCAAAAGAGCGCAAAATTTGAACAGGAGTGTAAAAATGCCCGATATTCTGCAGTGGCTACATACTTTTGAAACAAACAAAAAAAATCAAAAACGCCTAGTTTTTGCCGGAGATCAAGCTTTTTTCTGGAAAGAGCAATCTAGTTATTTTCGTCCACGGGGAATCCAATGCTGCTAACGCCAGCTCGTAGAAACAAACGCGAAACGAGAAAATTTTGAATTTAAGGTGGCTACATACTTTTGAAACGCACTGTATTAGTCCTCACTCAACTTGAGTTTGGTACAATCAACTGTTCTTCTGCTGGTGTAGAAGGGTGGCATGTATAAGACGCGAATTATGCGAGGCACGTTTGCATATAATACTTATATTTGTTGTACACAGTGGCTGCACGCCACTACGCTATGGCATGATTAAAAAAAACCTTTTAAAAACGTGCACACCACGAAAATTCGTGAACAATCAACGAGTAGTAATGCAAAACTGGGTAACCAACGTAACAGGTTGTCTGCCTTCTCCTTTTCTAGATCAAATCACAGAATTTAAAGAGCAAGTTCTAGAAAGGGAGCGCACGCAGCACTGTGGAGATGGCCAGCGGTGTCTTGTTCTGTGAAGAACATGGTCATAGTGTCAGTAAGAAGTAAAATGCATAAGCCGCGTTTCAGCTCAGATAGTGCTGCTGGTGCGTAAGCAAGCGAAACCGCCTGTGATTCTCCTTATTACAGAAGTAGCAGCACAAAATATTGCAGTAGTACGTAGAAGACGGAATGAATCGGTGTAGTTTTAGCCAGCCCAGCTACAGTGTGGCGCTTTGATTCAACCAAACTCGAGCAACATTCTTGGCTGGTCAACACTTAAGCGTCTGGCTATGGCATTACGTACTTATTCGAGACAGTGCTTCTTCTGGTGGCAGCCTTTGTCGCTTCCATAGCCGTAACTAGCTGTCCACAGAAAACTGAAATAATCATAGTAAGAAATTTTTTTCTTAAACGTATTAGCGCTCTTGTTTAACAAGCACCTTTAGACGCGTAGTGGTAGGAGCGAATGATCTAGTGACCAAGCATTTAAAAAACCGACACCATCCACATCACAACTGCCTTCGGAGCACTTAAGATACCTGTATAACAATAGAGACAAATTAGAATATTAGAAAAAGTAAAAGCCACGACTTTCCCGGAATCCTATTATATAAAGCGACAAGACATGTCCCGAAATCCTATTATAAAAAGCAGCAAGACACTATCTGTCAACGAGTGCAAATCCGTCAACGGATGCAAACGAACGGGTACATTCACCTACCCAGCCGTCCGTCGTATCGCCGCCGTCAACCCTAAACACCACAGCGTGGCAGCGTGGCAGGTAGCCACTCCTGCCGATGTTGACTACTACGATGCTTCCACTGCCGGGTGGTCACCAAAGAACACCCACTTGTTGAGGTTTCGCAAGAGTCACCACGGCTATGACGAGCCGCCGCTATCCGGTTCAGAGAACACGGGAAGCGTTGCGGAAGAGGTCTGCGCCGTGGCACGGCTCAGACCCCATGATCTGCGATGGAAGACGTCGATGCGCCGTTAGCTAGCGTGTACTTCTTCCTTCAGCTCCTTGCACATAAGTGGCAGCATATTATGATCGCTGAAGGTGTTTCGCCCGTGCAGTCGATATACCGATCGATACGATCGTTTGGGCGATGCTATAGTTCTCTCTCACACTTAAGCCCTACGCACACTTTTGCGGCAACGCGGCACGCGGCAAGAACAAAACTGCCGCTTAGGCGGCACTCACGCTCAGCCTTGCAGCCCCACTCCATCCCCAACGGGGTTTCATTATCATTCTCATTATCATTATCAGTTTCCATTATAGATCCCGCCACGATCAGGTAGAGCCCAGACAGAGATTGTCGGCAGCGAAGCGGATGCAGCGGCAATAATGTCTCGATGTATTACTGCCGCTGCATCCGCTGCCGTTGTGCCATACTGCCTCGTTTGCGGCAGCTACTGCTGCTTTGGTGACACCGCGCCTGCCGCGTAGGCGGCACATCAGCGGCAGTCCGGACTCAGGTAGTTTTGCCTCGCGCGGCGATTCTCCGTCTCTGCCCTGTGCTTAAAGGCCCCCGCAAACTTCTGCGGCGAGCGGCGGGCGGCGGACGGCGAAATCGATGAGTCACGCCGCTCAACGGCGGCTGCCGTCCGGCCAGCGGCGCCGCTCGGCGGCGACGGCGAGGTACCGTAGTCTTTCTAGCCGAGACCCCGCCGCGAAAGGGCAGAGCGCAGGCGCTGGCGGCGAGCTCTGCGTCCCTGCCCTATGATAAAGGATAGGGCAGCGGCAACGACGCAGAAGTCTGGAGAAGCCTTGAAGATAGGGCTGCCGCGCTGCCGCAAAAGTGTGCGTAGGACTTTAGTCGATCGGGGTGGGAGCTGCGTGATTATGATGGCAGTCGGAAGTTAGCACAGGCATTCAGTATCGGTCGATATTGTCGATCGTTTGAGCGGTGCTATTGTTTCTCTCTCAGACTTAGTCGATCGGGGTAGGTGTCCGTGATTATGATGGCGGCCTGAAGGTTTCTTAGGCATTCAATATCGATCGATATTGTCGATTAATCGATC
This sequence comes from Heligmosomoides polygyrus polygyrus, assembly GCA_947396885.1. Classification (NCBI taxonomy): domain Eukaryota; kingdom Metazoa; phylum Nematoda; class Chromadorea; order Rhabditida; family Heligmosomidae; genus Heligmosomoides; species Heligmosomoides polygyrus. The sequence goes on from OX377203.1 coordinate 46,680,675, forward strand.
GGGGTTGGTGTTGCGTGAACGCGCTTCAAAGCAGGGCAGATGCTTCGATCGGGCCAAGATTTATTTATTTACTTATTTATTTATTTATTACACGACTATGCTCGTGTGCTAAAATTACAACAGAAATACAGCACAATACAATATACCGTCAACAATGTCTAATGAAGAGTTCACAACAACTGAAGCATCGTACTCTAGGAACGTATATGCTCACAGAGAAATTTTTTGAAAGCGTTATAGTTTGATTGCAAGAAGACATTTTTGCGTAGCTTCTCATATAACGAGACTGTTCCACGAGTGAAGAAGAAACGACGACAATTGTGTTTGGCAGTATCAGTATCATACTTAGCGACACCACCTCGTGTGTAAGATGCTCTTATCGACATTGATATCACACAGATCTGCAATTTCGACTCCAATTTGCCGATGTGCAATTTTGTGAAATAGCAACAGATCATTTCGCTTTCCTCTAAGAACAAGAGACGTCAATCCAAAATTCTTATATCGCACATTGCTCAAGGGTATTTGATCGTAATGATGTCCCAACGTACGTTTTTGGAGCTGTTCTGCACGGTTTCTAACGTTGTGATACCTTTACGCGTGAAAGGATTACACACTGGAGTACCGTATTCAAGAATTGGCCTAATAAATGTTTTATATACCTGGAGAAGTAAGCTTCTATCATTAGAAGAAATAGCTCTGAACGCGTTATACGCTACTTTCGTGACTGTGCTAGAAACCGCTGTGCAGTGTTTGCCAAAATTTAGATACTCGTGATTAGGAACCCAACGTCTTTAACCCATTGACGACCGCTCGTACCGATTTCGGCCCGCAGTTTTTCGGTCGCGTGGGACCGCGCCGGCCGATTTCGGCCCGCGGTTCTAAAATTGTTCGCAACGACCCATTTCTCGCTTTTTCATAGTTTATGAGTAATTATTAGATATATTGTGTGCTAGTAATGCTACTGCACTGTGGTCCGACAGTCATTTACTTGTAAGCACTGATAAAAACAAATAATCAACACAACACACTGTTAAAGCTGCACAAAAATCGGCACTATTCACAAACAGCTACTCACATCTTGTAAAAATGGTGATGCAGAAAAATAACCAAATACATTTCTTTAAAAATTTTTGAAAACAGTCTAGACGAAAATATGTCAAACTCCTGCTACATCAGTCGGTCACCTGATTTGCACGATTCGTGGGAAACGTGGCCCTTCTTCTTTGCGGACCTTCTTACGGCAGCAAATACATCTTTTATGTTTTGCTTCAAAGCTATTCCGGCCTTCTCTAATATGCGGCCAACCCTTGAAAAGGGAACTTCATTTGGAATATCGTGAAGAAGTGTTTTCACGAAATTTCAGCGTCCGTTAGATCCCAGCGCGCGATTCAACGCGCTAAACACAAGATTTGCCGCGCGATCGTTAATGGGTTAACCTCCCCTGCACAAATGGGTGGTGAGTTATTGATAGTGTATTGGTGTAATTGGTCTCTAGCCCCTAGATGAAGTACTCTACACTTTTCCTCCGAGAGTGGTAAGATGAGATCGTTTTAGAGGAAAGGGGCAACTTTATCTAAACTGATCTTTAAGCTCCACTGGGATCCATTCAAGCACGATCTCCACGCAGTTATTAAGCTCGCACTGTGCTTCATCCTTCTCATTCTCGTATTAAATTGCTGCATCCCTTGCATCATCTGCAAATGCCAGAATAGATGTCCTCCTATCGATTCTTAGATAATTAAGCAGACCACAGGTATAAATAAGAAACAAAAGTGGTGAGAGGCTTCCTCCCTGCGCTACCCATTGCCTCATAGTTGATAAGTAATTACAGTAACATTCTTCATTCTGAAGGGTAAGATTTGAACCATTTCATTGTGACGTTCTGATTTCTGATATTTTTCAACTTGACTCGGGAGCTCGATTGGCATTCTTTATCAAGAGCCTTGCTCGAATCAAAGCGCACTACACCCACATTTTTACCAAAGTTAAGTGTCTTACCACGAGACTATCTCGACGGTAGGCCGGAACGGCCCAAGAGTTGTATATGGGCAGAATCGCCTCCCTCTGGGAAGTAACAAACTGCATGTACCTCGACTCCATTACAATTCTGCGCAGAGCTAGGGACGACGGAATTTGGGCTGTTTTTGGCGTAGTGAGGCACGTGCGTGATGAGTGCTCGGTAACGGGGCCAATCGTCGCAGTGATCAGATGGTACAGTAGGGAGCAACGCAGACTCGCGAGCGAGGGGTCGGAGGTTTAGACCCATGGACTGTGCTTGTTTTGTGCCTTTGCAAAACCTACGCTTTTCAGGTATGTGATCCACCTAGTGGTATTATAGTATGTTATCCATCCATTTATTTTCCCCCTTACATATAACACATTTAATATAACGCATAATTCAAACTAAGATTAGCTAAAATGATGGCTTCGAAAGAACCGAAACAGTTCTCCATTCTCCACAACCAAAACAACACATGTTGACCGCTATAGTTAACTCGCTTTGGAAACGATGTGCTGATACATAAGAAAATCCTAAATGCTGTACGGTCTGCACCATGCACCAGCAACAGTTTGGGCTTTGAAGGCTGATAGATCCCAGGGGTACATATGCTGCGCAAAAGTTTGCTATAATTATCATACTATACAATAAAGCGCTAAGAGCTAATGATCGGCGCTGCGCAGAATTGGCAGGATGTAGGGCTCTGTGCGTGGAGTCTAGAACCCTAGTCAGTTTTTGCTGAACGCTTCTTTAAAGACCTGAAAGGGAGGGCTGAAAGCGTGCGCGCAACTATTATCAACCTCTACGGCACCCAACGAGATGTGCCTCGGTGGCGCAGCCGGTAACACTGCCGCCTCATAGGAGCACACCGGCGGGCTTTACAGTTTGCGTCCGAGTGCTGCCATGGTTTTTGCACGTATTAGTTTGTTGTTATTACACTCTCTTATGATCACAGGAGTCAATTTCAGACCACCAATGCATACAGCAAATCTCTACGCGCCTTCATAAGTGCTAGTTTTTCAACTAGGCATATCTGTACCATTTCACTTCTCTGCAGATAAAAAGTCTTATACATTATTAAATTGAAAGTCTTATATTCATTATTTCCCTTCCGGTCAACAGCTATGGTACAAAACTATGAAAAAAGTGAAACACAAGTGATTGTCACACCAGCAGTAATCTTACAAAAGCCAGTGAGGAACAATCTTCTCCCTGGCAAGTAATGACCACTTCTTCTTCGTTGAACAGTAATCTGTGGGTGTAGAGAGGGGTCCTGGGTGAGCATCGACGTAAACACACTGTTGTCTTATTCCTTACAATCATCATAAGGTGTCCAGTCGACATCCACCTCCTCATCGAAACGCACTTATGAAACCACCTAGATGCTACGTGTAGAAAGGTGCCATTTTCATTATACTCCCTCTAACCTGTTCCGCCTCTTCTTCCTGACAGTTGATATCCCCATAAATGGCGTCCAGGAAGAGTTATTATATGGCATCCGCAACCGCAATCTCTCTCCTTGTCGGAGAAGTGAAATTCGGCGTGAAGGTGGAAAGTAGTGGGCCAACAACACGTTCAGCTGAGAAGACATTTTTAGTGCACTAACGTACCGATATGCCCCGGTTTCATAATATTCAACCGCAAGGTGAGCGTATTTGTGTGCTGTTACGGTATCGTTGGTGATAGGGCATGATTTGGTGGTGGTACGGATATGCATAGTTGAACATCTAGCACATATTAAGGCGCAAATAGAGAGCCTTTGTTTGTTGTAAGCATTGGTGGTCTAAAATTGACTCCTGTAATCATAAGAAAGTGTAATAACAACAAACTAATCCGTGCTACTATGAGGACCTCGTCAAACGTGCATGGTCATCCAGAAAACGTGCCGGATACGTCACCCGACGTGAATGTGGATTCAGAAGGCGTGCTGAAGACGTCGTTCAACGTGACTGGGGATTCAGATGATCGCCGACCGTCACTGAACTGCCCGGAGATGATACCGATGTTCAGCGTGGTGGTGGGGAGGGGAGGGATCTGGATGGCTTCACACCGCAAACTACTCACGTGATCTTAAGGAAGGTAGAGCAAGGTCGGAACATAATAAGGTTCTCAAATATTGCCTTTTGCACTGCTGGGTAGGGAAGAAAGCTAAATAAGCAGAGCAGGCTAGCTTGATGTAATTGTCATTGGCTTAGTGATACTGCAACACCGCGCACGCCAACAGGCGTGGCGGATATATATTATAGGCACCAATATTTCTGCCATTACTGTATATCAAGCACTGAAAAACAGTGGTGTTGCTTTTTCTGCTGTACTGCCGATATTTGAACAACAACATATCTTATGTGCGACATAAGATGAAACAGGCATGCGCTTTCGGTTAAGGAGAGCCATCTAAGACCAAGAAGAGGGAAACCGAGAAGCATTGTGTGATTTGGTTTCTTCTTATCAGTGGCTAAGATCACCTGAATGGAGCAGGTGTGTTACTAAGTGATAACCAAAACCCAACAAACGGAAGCAGAGCTTGTTAGGGAAAACTTTGTGATCAGATGTTTTTCATGCTTCTGCGCCGTATAAGATTGTAAGGAAGATAAATCTTGAGCAGCCTAATCTTTCCCCTCCTCTCCTCGTACTGCTAGTCCTAAAAGTCCCTCAAGAATGTGTAAATCAGCGAACTTCTTGTTAGTAGACTCAGATTTCTCGTTACGCATCTGAACAATAGCCGAAAAGCTCCAGCCAAGTAGATGCTTGATGGAGTAGATAGCAACGTCCGAATCGTTGAGTAATTTTGGCGTGCAAAAAGGGCGAACTGGTCGGAATGTAAGGACTGATCAACCTTACTACCTCGTTCGGCACAGAAGCACATAAAAGAAACTACACCCTTTCCATAGACAGTCGCTCTATCCAAATTGGCAAAAAAGCAGACCTAAAAAACATTTTGCATGGGCGTGTACACGGAACAGAAAGGCAATGCCTCACGGAAAGAGTTCCGAGAGATAATTGCTCTTAATGACCACGTTGTCCATAAGTGTTCACCTGGATGCAAAGGAGAGCGGTTAGAAAAGGAAGGCCCACCCTTGTTTCGAAAAATCACTTCATAGCGTCCTTTGTCTCTTATGAAGATAGCACCTCTGATCAGAAGTGTCTGAGCAGTTGCAAAAAAAAAGGTTGCTGTAGTTGATAAATCACTTAGATAACCTGATACCCACTAGCCCGCCTATATTATCGTCCCTATGGGACCCCAACTGTACGGTTTACTGCTCAGCTAGTAATGAAGGCAACTGCATCGCATAGTAATCCTGGTTGTCGCGAATCGTGAGCCTCGCTCCTATCAACCCTGCCGCGGGCGCGCGTACCATCATGGTATTCCTCCGTAAAGGCCCCACAGAGTTCTGCGGCAACGCCGCTAGCCGCAATGGTTAAGGATAGGGCAGGGACGCCACCGGCGCGAGCTCTGCGTCTCTGCCCTATGCATAGGGCCGCGGCGCTGCCCCAGAACTCTGCGTGGGCCTTAAGGGGTGTGCTGCTCGGCCTGCCGCCGCGGTCTGCTCAAAATAAGCTCCGCCCGTAGCCCTCCGCGGCTATTAAAGCTGCGCTGTTCGGCGCCGGTGGCTCTCTTTTTCGGCTCCGTTCGCCTCGACCGGACGGTCCTCCGACCGCGTGCCGCCTGCCTCCGGCACTGGGCTTGGCCGGTCCGATCGATGCGCGTCATCCATCGTGATCCGGGCCAACCTTCCAAAACCGTATCGGAGGAAGCTGAGGGGCCCAACCACGTCTCACTACAGTCCATCGCTGAGGGCACAGCTGATGATCACCTGCCCCTTTTGAAGGACCCACTACAGAGAGACGCTTAACGCATCCCCGATCGCTGAAGCGGACCCTTTAGTCCTAATTCCACTACAGCACCACTTCGACCCTTGTGTTATTTCCACAGTATTCTTATCATTAAGCGTTCTGTTTATTAAAGGGCTATGTGTCATAAATATCTAATGGTACTTCTCTTCGGCACCGCATAAGGAGGTGCATGGTTAGACCCTATGGTTAGCCGGCGCGGCTGTGCGTGTTCACACAGGACGCCGAGCACTTATCGATCGGCCGGCGTCCTGACTCCGGCGCACCGGCTCCAGCGGGAGCGCGGTGTCTCGCGCCCGCGGGCGGGCTCCGCCCCCGGGCCCGTAGCGCTCTGGCGCTGGCCCACGACTCCGCTCACCGGTGCGGGTGAGCCCCACCCCCCGCCAAGCCGGTTGGCAGCAATACATGTGCGAAGTCTATCCAAGCCGTATGCAGGGTGGCAATTAACATTACCGGTCCGGGTTCCACTACATGCTCTGTACGGAGATGCCGTGAATGGGCTCTGCCCACTTGGGCGAGCGGGGCGTTCACGCTGCGCCCCCGTCGACGGGGCCCGAGGTCGGTCTGGTCTCTGGGGTTGCCCATACTACCTAGGCGGAGGCTGTTCATCATCATTTTCATTTATTACATGGAGAATCCAAGTGTAAGTTGCCGAACTAACAACACAAACAGCAAGAAACAACACGTAGATAGTTCAACAGGTATAGGATGCTTTTTGCTGAGTTCGTCAAATTGGGAGCCAGCTCGGTTAACAAAAAAGTACTTCCTTACACCTTTCTTTACTCTGGCAAGAGCTAATCTGCGAGTGCAACCCCTAGTAGTAGAGCTCCTAAAACAGAACAACGTGTTAGGCTTTAGACGTGCAAATCCAAATATAATTTTATAAACCATAATGTAGTCAAACTTCCGCCTCCTTGACGCTAGGGACTGTAAACCAAAATTAAGATTTTTCGACTCACTATTTGGAGTAGAATCGTAGTTAAATCCTAGCGGTCTAGTTATCAGCTTCCTTGTGAAGTTGTTTTGAACGCTTCCCAGCTTAAAGATGACGTTTTTCTTATACGGGTTGAATACCACCGTACCACACTCCAGGATTGGGCGCACGTTCATCATGTAAGCTCGTAACAGAATTTCATTCCTCCTCGTGTACAAAGCTCTGAAGATGCTGTGCATAACTGTAGACGCCCTTGCAGCGATCTGAACGCAGTGATCATCAAAACTGAGTTCCTCATTAATTATAAAGCCAAGATCTTTGACTTGTCTCACCTCTTTAGCCGGGTTGCCCTTTACAGTGTACTTATGGCGTGCATTTCTTTGACCCATGTGAAGTATATTTGTCTTCTCCTCCGATAAAGGCAACGCCCATTTTTTGGACCAGCAAACGACTTCATTAATTCCTTCCTGGACTAATTCCCTGTCTGTCTCATTAACCACATAATGGTACAATTTCAGGTCATCAAATGCGCTGCATACAAGCCCCGTACTCTCGACAATGGTGAAAAGGTGGTAGGGGAAATTATAAAAAAAAAGTACGGGCGAAAAAATACTCTCCTGAGGGACACCGCTAAGCACTGGCCTTGGCGTAGAAAAACATGTTTCCAATCGAACTATAAACCTTCGATCTTTGATGAATTCACAAACCCATTTAGTTATTCTTGGATGGATCCCAATCAGGAGTGTGCGTAAATGAAATTCGAAGTTTCGTAAATCGCAAATCGTAATTACTAAAAAATCGTCGTAAATCGTAAGTCGTAAACCGTAAATCGTAAGAGTCACCTGAACTAACTACAGCAGAACTAAATTTCCTGAAGCTTTTTCTGCTAATGTTAATCAGATGGGATTCAGCATTTATTTAACTGTTTCAGCCTATGCTGAACAGTTTTCTTTCCAAACTATTTCTTTTTTCACGGTTTCTTGCAAGTAAAACATCTTTCAAATCAAACTAAACACGTTTCAGGAAAGTCAAGAGACAGTAAATTCAAAAATTATACTTAAGCCTATGCATGGCATTCCAACAAAAAGCTTGCATCGTTTGAATATTCATTAAACTCCTAACTTACTACCAATTGTTAGCTTGCGTATTGGTCGGAATTAGCAGAAAAAACTGCGAAAAATTTGCTGTCAAAACTAAAAATTAAAAAATCGTTTCCCCACTGACCAATGTGCCGGTTTCCTGCTCAAGCCTGCGCTTGTAAGATTTCGAAAACTTTATAATATTGCTCTACTATTTAATAACTCCCAGTGCTTGCTCGGTCTATACTTCACCAGCTTCGTTTCCTCTCTGAGAACCTGCAGCATCGTAAGCGGATAGGGCGAATCCAAACTCGTCTAGGTGGTTATTTGGAGCGCCGATTACGAATCCGACGTCTGTTGTCGAAAACCACCGATTTTGGCATGCTACAGCCATTTGAGGTTGGTAGGATATCACTGACCACCCTCTGTTATCGGTATGGGTGGTCTCCTGCCATAATCGGCCAAATGGACTTCGACATCGTGTTCGCCACCCTGAATAACCCCTGCCCTTAGACAAAGTTTGAGCAAAATCGGTGATCCTGATTCGAGCACCCTCAGTTCACCAGTCACCGGTCGTTCCGTTGACCATCGACTTGCTCGAGCGGGCGCCAGCAGCGTCTCTATTCGTCCCTGTCGCGTGCCAGAGTGCTCCAATGGATCCTCCTCGCTCGAGGGACACGAAGAGCGTCATATAACATATGTCGTCATATAACACGACAGACCGAGCTGGAACCGAATTTCAAAAGATTTCGAAGAAAACATTTTACCAAAATCGCTGAGGCAATACAAAAGGCTTAGTGACAGGTATCTCCAGGATGTTCCTTAATAGTTTGCTTCCAACTGTTGCCGCTGTCTGTCGCTTGTACCTAACAGTATGTTTTTATTTGCTCTGTTCTGGATCTTAATGTGCATGCTTTATTTGTTCTATTTTTTACGTGGATATCCACGTATAAATAAATAAATAAATATCGGTCGTTCAGGGCTTTCACGAAGAAGTCCGACCAACGCGTTGGTGGGCGTCCTGGTGTTCTCTTGACATCCCGCGGAATCCAGTCGGTGACGGCTCTCGTCCAGCGGGTGTCTGCGAAGCGCATTACGATGCCGGCCCACCTAATTTTCGACAACTTAGCCCACGCGACAGCGACCCTGATCTTCGAACGTCGGCGAAGCTCGGAGCTCTGGAGGCCTTCTCTCACTTGCGCGAGTCGCGTCACTCCGAGCATCGTCCACTCGGTTCCACGCTGCGCGACGCTGATCGCGTGTTCATCCTGCTTTCGTATAGCCCAGGTCTCTGAGGCGTATGTTAGGGCAGGAAGAACAGTGGAGTCGAATAGGTGGGCACGGAGTCGGACGTTCTTCGTCCTCCTCACGACTTCTTCGACGCTCTTGAAAACTCCCCAAGCCGCTTGCTTCCTTCTGCTCAGCTCTGGTGCTAGGTCGTTGGTAACGTTGACTTCGCGACCCAGATACACATAGCTGGAGCATTCGTAGGTGTTCGTTCCGTTGAGCGAGAATGGGACATCAAAAACTTGTCCGTTCCTCATGAACATCGTCTTCGTAAGATTCAACTGCAGTCCAATGTTCCCACATACACGATCGAAATCGGCCAGCATTCGCTCCGACTGAATGATGCTCGGTGTTATGAGCACGATGTCGTCAGCGAAGCGCAGATGGTGCAGCTGCCGGCTTCTTCGAAGATGGCGCTGAAGTGCTTCGGGGATGTGTATCACCCTGCCGAACCCCTCTCTTCACGTCGATGACGACGTCGTTGTAGAAAAGTGAGATCTTGGTCGTGAATCCGCTGTACAGCTCTCGAAGGACTCTGATGTACTGAGTAGGAACACCCTGAGTGAGCAGGGCATCAATGACCGCTTTAGTTTTGACGGAGTCGAATGCCTTCTTCAGGTCGATGAACGTAAGGCAAAGCGGCAGCTTGTACTCTCGCGACGCTTCGATGAGCTTCGTAATGGTGTGTATGTGGTCGATCGTGCTGAATCCTCTCCGAAATCCTGCTTGTTCGCATGGCTGTCTTTCCCCAGCGTTCTACTAATCCTATTCAGGATGACTCGAGTGAACGGCTTGTAGACTACGGACAACAGGCAGATCGGGCGATAGTTGCCAATGTCGTGCACGTCTCCCTTCTTGTACAGCAAAACGGTCTTGCTGGTCTTCCACTGAGATGGAACCTTGCACTCCGTCAGGTAGCGTGTGAAGAGCCGCGCCAAGGTGTTGATGAACGTTGGCAGGAGATTCTTCAGGTGTTCGGGTCTGATCCTTCGGGACCGGGTGCTGTACGCTTTTTCACCGACGAGATGGCGTGTCGCGTATCAGAAGGGAGAACAGAGGGAACGACGTATCTTTCCATCCTGCGGAAGATGGCATGGGGCAGGTGGACGTGGCTATCGAAGAGATCGGAGTAGAAGTCGTGGATGACCTTCTCCATGGTCCTTCTAGAAGAGGTGACGGTTCCGTCAGGATGTCGGAGAGCGGTCATCTTGGTCTTGAAGTTGGCGACGATCCGGCGGGTAATACGGATGCTCAACCCTGCCTTTGCAGCTTTAGCCAACACTTCTACTCTTCTCTCCTTGAGATCTTCCTTTATCACCGCTCTACATAGCTTCGCAAGCTCGAACATCAGCTGCTAGTTGCCTGACGCTCGTGCTGCTCCACGCTGGCGTATCAGCTCGAGAGTTTCCGGAGACAGGCGTCTCTTGGTGGTCTTCAAGCTCTCGGCTCCCTTAGCACTATCGTGGAGATGGTGCACGAAGCGGTCGTACTCCTCATCGACGTTGTCCATGAGGGCATCTTCCCAAAGGCCGACAAGAGAGGTGTGGAAGTCCTTGTTGATGGTCGTTCTGGGATTCCTCTTCTTGAACTTCGCGGCCTTCTCTCCTTGACGCGAAAAACGACACAACAGAAGGAGGAGGTGATCCGATCCCGTGTAGAACTTGGGGACAACGGAGACGTCGGTCAGGCAATACTTGCGATTGAAGATGATGTGGTCGATCTCGTTGTGAAACTGGCCATCGATGATTTCCAGGTCCATCGTAGGGAACTGTGAGTTTCCATGGATGGTCTTGGTCGACATGATAAACTCAGACAGCCTTTCACCTCGCTCGTTACACTCCTAACCGTGGGTTCCGATGTGTTCCGGCGACCTTCGTGGCCCGACCTTGCCGTTGAAGTCGTCAACGACCACTTGCAGAAGGTGTGATGTTCCTTATAGAGCTTCTCCAGCTCCACGTAGAAGGGCTTCGACCTCTTCGTCGTCGTAGTCGGATGTTGGGGCATACGTGACGAACACAGTCAAAGCTGGCACGGTGCCACATCGCTTCAGTCGCAGACGTCCGATTCGGCTTGTCAAAGACTCGTACGAATCAACGTTCATGGCCAAGTGCGTGTTGACGAGGACATCAACGCTGCCTACTCCCTGCTGTCGCATGTTCCGAGGAACAGTTCTTCTCCGGAGTTGTAGGGGGTGGTGTCTTCTCGTCTCGGTCAGTACGATGACGTCGTACTTGATCTCCCTGGCTTGCATCGTCAGGTCCTCGACGGATGCTTCCGATGCGAGCGTGTGGGCGTTGTAAGTACAAATAGTTATCATCCTAGTCCTTTTCAATTTGCGCAGCCTGGTTAATCCCTGAGATTTTAGCAGCCTCTCCGTACTCGTCCTTCCCATCGCTGCAGAAATGGGGGCTCTTTCGGAGTCAGGGGAATGAGGCCCTTTAGTGCTGCTGTGTTTGTCTGGAGTACACATGGTAGCTAGTCAGACTCTGTCGTGCGGGCGAAGAACTCCGAGCAGCCAGCCAGACTGCCCGAAGGAACTGGGCAAGAATTAAGGCGGCCTCGAATCGCCTTACATGTACTCCAGTCTACCAAGTGCAAGCTTTTGGCCGAGTCGACACAGTTACAGTCCGCACAGGCGCAAGCACATCCACGTGCACTGTGCATGAACACGTCTTCCCGACACAGCAGGAGCAAGACTCCATCCCCTGCATCCCACCTGCGTCTCTGGGCAGTAGACGGTTGCATTTGGTTCGAACCAAGAATTTCAAGAGTTTTCCCGTAATTGGCCTATATTGATACCGTTCGATAGAGGTTATCGAGCTGAACAGAAGGGTACCATTATGAGTATCAAACACTCAAATGTGGGCGAGCAAGGGCGGAAGAAACTTTACCGCTGCCCTCCGCCGCTCTAAAATGGCAGCTGGAGAGTTATGGACACTTCATCGTCAAGTACCTTAACTGTTTTACTTGCACACGCATTCGTAGGCCGCTAGCTGATCGCATTTTCCTACAGTGGTCGACTGAAATCGGAAAAAATCGTGTCACACAAGACAAACCTGCATTTTCGCACCGCTGGAGCTTTGTTCAGTCATAACGTCCCTGTGTTTCAGCGTATTTACTTATTACTGCTTACGAAATCCACAAGTTGCAGCCGGAAAGATTCAAACTCGACAGAATTATTGCGCTCAGAAGAAGCCCACGGTTCAATTTGCGAGCTGTCACGCCCAGTCGATTGATAGGTTCGATCCTATATACGTTGTGCACAGCGCACTCCAAGGTCTCGCCGGGACGGAGTACAGAAATTCCTGAATTTCTGTAAAACTACCCAAACGCTCGCTCTACAAACTGTCGTGCCGCCCACTCAATTGATAGGTTCGATCCCATGCATTGTTCACTGCGCACTATCAGAGGATTCCTGGAATGACGGAACACTTTACGCCATGCTTGAGATACTCCGAGAACTTGCAAGTCCTGGAGTATAAGCACCTCCAATCGCAAAAAGTCCAGTCATTTTTGCCCAACCATTGCGAAAAGTGATCTGGCGAAGCTGTATAAATATTTGTGTAGATCTCGAAAAGACGAATCGAACGTTACCAACCGTTACTCAAAAAAAACCTCAAATTAGAGGAATTGTGAGCACGCAACGGATTTCGACGGTTTGCGACCGACAACTCGTCCACGACCTCTCTTCCCAATGGAGCGCAAGTTTTCAATTTCAAAAATTTTTATGACTACATACGAACGATGTAAACCCAACGATAGAGCTCGAGTTCCTGAGCTCAAATATATCCTTAGTTTTTGAAATGAGTGAATTTTAGCCGAGTTACATCAAAAAGACGCAAAAACCACAAAATCGCGGTTTACGGGCGTCTATTCAAAAGATTCGTCCGGTACTGTAGATGTTAGCGAATTTTAATCTTTACAAAAACTACTTTCTGTAGGTAAGTGATACTGCCAAGTCGCGTGAAGCGCGCAAGTGCGAAACACGCCGTTAGGCGCCTTTCTTCAAATATGTTCTACAGGTGTCGGAGCACCTGTAGAACATATTTGAAGAAAGGCGTGCTCCGCGGAAAGAATTTTCTCCGCCTCGATGTCTATTTCTGATAGTGAGGTTTGAAAGGAAAGGAAAGAAGGAGAAGGCATCATATGGTTTCTAAAAAGACCAGGACTTGAATTTTTCGACGATATCATGCAGAACTAAGGGCGCGTGTAGCGCAGTCGGAGGAGGCGCGACTGTCGCGTGCACCCGATACCAGGTTCCTGGTTCGGATTTCCCGCCCAGGCCAACCAAGCCTTCCATCCCTCCGGGGTCGGTGAATTGGTACCAGACTTGTCTGGGAAGGATAAAGCGCTGACTTGTTCATCGGCTGGCCACCGCAAGTCATTGTATGGCCAAATACGCATTCATGTCGCCTCCACGACATCCCGTAGAAGTAGAATGCGCTGGCGCATCCCAAAACGGATTGAGTAACGCCGTCCTTTACCCTTATCCTTCATCATGCAGAACTATTAGGGGGGGGGGCAAAAGTAATGAGACAATTTGAAAAAATCTTTATCTCTTTATAACTCATTTACAACTCAACGATGCTGAGGAATGTATTTGCTATTAAGGGCAGTGACCTTGCTGCCATCGCTCGGCCAACTTCCTGATCCCATCCTTCCAGAACTGCTTGGGCCTGGTGTTGATCAACAGCTTGATATGGTTGTCAAGTACTGCTCGGATTCTTGTGTCCCTTCCGACCAGGAAGTCCTGTAGGCTCAAGAAGTAATGGTAGTTGCATGGAGAGATATTCGGCGAACACGGTGGGTGAGGCATGTGAACGTAGCCCAGCTGGCCAAGCTTATCCGTGGTTACTTGTTCCCGATGGGGTGCGGCGTTGTCGAAGAGGAGAACTTTCTTGAAGCGCTGCGAATGAATAAGAGCGAGTCGCCAGCCCATCTCTTCTATTTCGTTCACTATGGCCTTGGAGTTCATCGTAGTGCTCTTGGAAAACAGCTTCCGGTAAACCGATCCATGGGCGCAGATCCAAAAGCTCCAAAGGTGCTTCTCGCCGTGAGCATCTCGCCGAACGAAGGTCGGTAACAGGTCACCAGGCCTCACCCAGACTCGCTGCTTGTCAGGGATAAGGTAGAAGACGTACTTCTCATCTTGCGTGAATATTGAGCCCAGGTGCTCGGGGTTGGGAATTGGGCGAGATTTGCGCGACACAGGTCGACTCGTCAGACCGGGGTTTCGGCATGAGACAGACTGGGGTTTTGGCATGCTTCTGGAAAGGGCGGAAGTGGTAACTTCTCAGATGGGCTTCAGTAAGTAGCATGCAAACAAACAAATACAACAAGTACGAATTCAGACTCCAGCCACGAGATATATGGACACGGCATGGGGTGTCTCATTACTTTTGCCCCCCCCCCCCCTAATAGATTGCGTGGCGCATTACATAAGAGGTATAGCAATATTATCTTTTATCCCCTTAACAGTTTGCAGAATTGGAACATTAATCGGTCTATTTACTATAGGCACGTTTTATAGCACGATAGCCATTAGAACTAACCACTTGCTCCGCTGGCAATATGTCAGCTCCTGCTGGAGTACCACGCAAACTTGCACATCAATCCGTGCCGAGACTGCTTTCGTCGCTGTGGGGGACATCGGAGATGGGTTGTGCGCTCTTCGAGCGCACAACTCGGCTAGGGAAGGGACTCCGGGGTGTAGTGCGTCCAAGGTGCTCGTGCAGGAACTGCTCCCGTCTCCCAGTGCTCTCCTGTGCGGCGGTGGAAGAGCCGCGATCCGCCACCGACCGCTCAACGACCCTCTCCATATCGACTGACCATGGTGTCGGTGGATATCGAAAATGGCCACGTCGATATGACGTGAGATCAGGAGAATCTGATTAGATCTAAGTAAGACCTTATAGCACAGCGAAATACGGTTATTCGTTATTCGTTCATTCGAAGAAATTATTCGACTATTCAATCATTCGAAATTTTTCGATATCGAATAAATTCAATCGTTGATTCCTTCGGAAATTTTCGACGTCGAATAAAATCGATCGTTCATTCGTTTGGAAATTTTCGACATCGAAGAAATTCTCTCGATCATTCGATCGGACATTTTTGAAATCGAATTTTTTAGCTCATTCATTCGTTCGATAAGATCTCGAAAAAGCACAACTATACGGCCTACCTGGGCCCTCAAATTCGAGATTTCCATCTCTAGATCGAAACCCTTCGAACCAGTAGCGAATTGTGCGCTCCTCAGCAATATCCTCCCCAAATGAGATGTGACGAGCTGCGGCCGCTGCGCTGTTTACACTTTGCTTTCATATAAGCAGAGCACCCAAATATCACGTTAATTCATTCTGTAAGAACGACGTCAAAACTCGGCAAGAGGCAACTATCTAATAAAAGCTAGAAATGGTAGGGAAGCGGAGAATGCCCGATCTCAGAAACTATTGGGGGGGCAAAAGTAATGAGACAAAATGAAAAAATCTTTATCCCCCCATATCTCCTTATAACTCAATTACAACTCAACGATGCTGAGGAGTGTATTTGCCATTAAGGGCAAGGACCTTGCTGCCATCGCTCAGCCAACTTCTTGATCCATCCTTCCAGAACTGCTTGAGCCTGGCGTTGATCAACTGCTCGACATGGTTGCCAAGGACTGCTTGGGTTCTTGTGTCCCTTCCGACTAGGAAGTCCTGTAGGCTCAAGTAGTAGAGGTAGTTGCATGGAGAGATGTCCAGCGAATACGGTGGGTGAGGCATGTGAACGTAGCCCAGCTGGCCAAGCTTATCCGTGCTTACTTGTTCCCGATGGGGTGCGGCGTTGTCGAAGAGGAGAACCTTCTTAAAGCGCTGCGAATGAATAAGAGCGAGTCGCCAG
This sequence comes from Heligmosomoides polygyrus polygyrus, assembly GCA_947396885.1. Lineage (NCBI taxonomy): Eukaryota > Metazoa > Nematoda > Chromadorea > Rhabditida > Heligmosomidae > Heligmosomoides > Heligmosomoides polygyrus. The sequence continues at coordinate 46,696,711 of OX377203.1, forward strand.
CCCATCTCTTCTATTTTGTTCACTATGGCCTTGGAGTTCATCGTAGTGCTCTTGGGAAACAGCTTCCGGTATACCGATCCATGGGCGCAGATCCAAAAGCTCCAAAGGTGCTTCTCGCCGTGAGCATCTCGCCGAACGAAGGTCGGTAACAGGTCACCAGGCCTCACCCAGACTCGCTGCTTGTCAGGGATAAGGTAGAAGACGTACTTCTCATCTTGCGTGAATATTGAGCTCAGGCTGCTCGGGGTTGGGAATTGGGCGAGATTTGCGCGACACAGGTCGACTCGTCAGACTTGGGTTTCGGCATGAGACAGGCTGGGGTTTTTGGCATGCTTCCGGAAAGGGCGGAAGTGGTAACTTCTCAGATGGGCTTCAGTAAGTAGCATACAAACATACAAATACGATAAGCACTAAAGCAGACTCCAGCCACGAGATATATGGACACGGCATGGGGTGTCTCATTACCTTTGCCCCCCCCCTAATATTTATATACAGTGCGTGAAACGGAAACATTTGTAGCCACGAAAACTCGACCAGAAATTGAGAAGCAAAATCGGCCATTTCCTTTGCAACGGCCTAATATATCAGTGCATGTGCGCTGCTTTGAAACAAGGACCGCCCAAACAACATCTAGAGTAGTTCGATGCTGTTGTTCTAGAATGCACACTAACCATTTCTTCCCACTTGGCATTCATTTTGCAAAATCCGCCTTCAGCACAAAGTCTTTGAGGACGACTCAAGGATCAAATTGTGCTCCGCGGTCCAGCTACGCCGCCTCTGTTTTGTGATGACCGGCCGACGGAGGAATTCAGTCCTGTCAGTTTTCCTCCATGCACGTTTCCTGATGGTCAGACTAGTGCGCGTCAACTGCTTGACTGTGGCTTCGGACGGAGTTGTTCGGATTTGTTCCAGGTTTTGTTTCATTCCGCCGTATTTTGCCACAATTACCCCTTAAGCTAGGATCGCTGTTCTGCGCACCCATTCCATCAGCTGTCGAGACTAGAGTACACAAGGTTTACATGGATATGCTTTATTTTGCATGTTTTTTTATTCCTACCATGATTTTTGGGAAATCTGCTCCCAAAAATCATGGTTGGAAATCCTCTGGGCTCGAAATGCGGTAGAGTGTCAGACAATGACATCTGATCTTGGAACTCCTAACGGGCAACTACGTCTGGGTCGTTCTAGTAATTCGTTCTGTAGTTCAGCTCTTTCAAATTTATTCAAGGCTATTATTAATAAATATCAATTCGAGTATTGCAGAAATCGCGGTGCGTAACTGCTGCTGTTATGATGCTAAGCGTAAAGTAAATAGAACGATGAATACACCAAGCTTCTTATACGGCCGCGACGAGCTTCACCATATGTCCGGTTCGTCCACCACCTCGTCGTCGTCGAACGTAAGCTCCTCCGTAGTCTCGTATACGACGCATTTCGAGTCTCCCCACTTAATCTGGAAGCATTGGTTCTCACCTTCTACCGTGCAGTCGCAGGCTGCTTTTGCCCGCCGTTAGAGTCTACTCTTATAGAGGCCGGTGTTTAAGTGTAGGTGGGCGCTGTTCCGTTCGGGGGCAGCGCTGCATGCTCGGCATGGCATCTGCTACCGCATCGTGGCTTCAGCTCCTCTCTCTTACACTGCATGACCACCATCAAAGACGGAAGAGGACGCAGGTGTCGCCACGAGCCGTCGTTCCACGACAGGCCTAGGCGAGGCAACAGAGGCTGAATGGCATGGCTGCGGCCCTGTTCAACACTCTCGTTGTTGGTTCATTGCTGAGCTCACGGGACGGAGAAATCCTGCGTGCGAAAGGTGCGAGAGCTCAGATTTCTTAAAGCTGAAGCGCGAAGTCTCATTAAGGGTGGACTAGCCGATGTGAGAGTTATCAGCAAGGAAACGAATAGAACGAAGGGTGCTTTCTTTGCATGCAGGCCTGAGGGGTTGTCCAGAGACACATCGCCTCCAAGGAAATGAGGTGTACACCGTGCCGAGACGAAGCTCTGACAAACCATTATCAGCTCTTTATAGGAAGACGAACCTCAGACACTGGCGGAGTTCACTAGCACGTGAAAATGACGTATTTTGACGTCACAGGTGACATGAAGGAGCTATTTTGGGGCGGAGTTTCAGTGAGGTAAGAGGTCTACAAACGGTCAATTCGCCGCCCGCGTGTACGCTACGCAAGCAATTGTAGGTCTGAAGAGGTCATTTAGCGCGGTGGGTCTCATTTGCACTGTCGGTAGGGCGAGGTAAAGGGGCATAATAAGGTTGCTTACTGTAGTATTTTGACTTAAACTGCTTATCCAGTCTATTTAGAAAAAACAGGAGGACCAAACAAGACTATAGAAATGATGTTGAGGTGCAAACGCGATGACGTTCCCGAGATTGGTAAAATATTTTGGTGAAATGTATAAAACCCCAGTATCTTATTAGGTGGACCCTCCGAACTCTCCTCTCATCAAACTGCGCCTGGATACTTTGTGCCAAGATAGTGGAATTTTCAGTTTTAAAGTTTTTTCAGCTTGTTCCGTTCAAATGGACAATTTTTCATAACAATCCAGTCAATTTTTAGATTACACATGGTCACAGGAAAAGTACATAGGTGATGTCGAAATATTGCTCTGCAAAGCTTAATTGATCCACCTTAGATGGATATGTTTCAAAGGTACGGAACCCTGCACAAATATGTAAGTACAAGTGCTCCGACACGCCTAACGGCGTGTCTCGCAATTGCGCGCTTCGCACAACTTTGCAGCATCACTGATCTATGGAAAATAGTCTTTGTAAAACATAAAATTGCTAACATCTAGGATCTGCGGCGTACTTGATTGGCATCAGGCCGTTCACCACTTCCGTGCATTCATCCGTAACGGCCATTAATGCTATTTGTTTGTGCTGCGCAGTGCTTCTGTCCCGCAGGTTGCTCCTCCGCAACCGTTCTCATGCTCAAGAGCTAGCGTTCCCAAATGTCATTGACGTGTCTTCCGAAGCCGGGATCACCCTCACTCGTTTCTTCTTCACCTGTATCACCTGTCGTCCCGTTGATCATCGACTTGCTCGAGCGGGCGCCAGCAGCGTCTCCATTCGTCCCCGTCGCGTGCCAGAGGTCTCCAATCGATCCTCCTCGCTCGAGGGACACGAAGAGCGTCATATCGGTCGTTCAGGGCTTCCACGAAGAAGTCCGACCGTCCCTGATCTTCGAACGTCGGCGAAGCCCGCAACTCCGGAGGTCTTCTCTCGCTTGCGTGAGTCGTGTCACTCCGAGCATCGTCCTTTCTATTCTACGCTGCGCGACGCTGATCGCGTGTTCATCCTGCTTTCGTATAGCCCAGGTCTCTGAGGCGTATGTTAGGGCAGGAAGAACAGTGGAGTCGAATATGTGGGCACGGAGTCGGATGTTCTTCGTCCTCCTCAGTCTTCTTCGACGCTCTTGAAAACTCCCCAAGCCGCTCGTTTCCTCGCTAGGTCGTTGGCCATGTTGAATTCGCGACACAGACACATAGCTGGAGCATTCGGAGATATTCGTTCCGTTGAGCGAGAATGAGACATCAAAAACTTGTCCGTTCCTCATGAACATCGTCTTCGCAAGATTCAACTGCAGTCCAACGTTCCCACATACACGGTCGAAGTCGGAGTGTTTGATGAGCGTTGGCAGGAGATTCTTCAGGTGATCGGGTCTGATCCTTCGGGACCGGGTGCTGTACGCTTTTTCACCGACGAGATGGCGTGTCGGATCTCGGATGGAAGAACAGAGGGGACGACGTATCTATCCTGCGGAACTACTCCTCATCGACATTGTCCATGACGGCATCTTCCCAAAGGCCGGCAAGAGAGGTGTGGAAGTCCCTGTTGATGGTCGTTCTGGGATTCCTCTTCTTGAACTTCGCGGCCTTCCCTCCTTGACGCGAAAAGCGACACCTCGCGCGAAGGAGGCGGTGATCCGATCCCGTGTAGAACTTGGGATAACGGAGACGTCGGTCAGGCAATACTTGCGATTGAAGATGATGTGGGTTGATCTCGTTGTGGAACTTGCCATCGGGGATTCCCAGGCCCATCGTAGGGAACTGTGAGTTTCCATGGATGGTCCTGGTTGACATGATAAACTCAGACAGCCTTTCATCTCGCTCGTTCCACTCCTAATCGTGGGTTCCGATGTGTTTCGGCGACCTTCGTGGCCCGATCTGGCGTTGAAGTCGTCGACGATCACTTGTAGAAGGTGTAATCTTCCTTATAGAGCTTCTCCAGCTCCACGTAGAAGGGCTTCGACCTCTTCGTCGTCGTAGTCGGATGATGGGGCATACGCGACGAATACAGTCAAAGCTGGCACGGAGCCACATCGCTTCATTCGCAGACGTCCGATTCGGCTTGTCAGAGACTCGAACGAATCGACGATGTTCATGGCCAAGTGCGTGTTGACAAGGACACAAACGCCGCATACTCCTCTGCTGTCGCATGTTCCGAGGAACAGTCTTCTCCGGAGTTGTAGGGGGTGGTGTCTTCTCGTCTCGGTAAGTCGGATGACGTCGTACTTCATCTTTCTTGCTTGCATCATCAGGTCCTAGACGGATGCTTCTGATGCAAGCGTGCTGTACACCTTTGTCCTTGGGAAAAAATTTCGAAATTCGAATGAAGTCCTTCTCAATTTGCGCAGCCTGGTTAGGTCCTGAGATTTTAGCAGCCTCTCCGTACTCGTCCTTCCCATGGCTGCAGAAATTGGGGCTCTTTCGGGGTCAGGGGAAGGAGCCCCTTTAGTGCTGCTGTGTTTGACTGCAATACAACACGGGTAGCTAGTCAGGCTCTGTCGTGCGGGCGAAGAACTCCGGGCAGCCAGCCAGGCTGCCCGCAAGGACGGGGCGAGACTTATGGTGGCTTCGAATCGCCTTACGATGTACTCCCAGTCTACCGAGTGCAAGCTTTTGGCCGAGTCGACATATTACATTCCTCACAGATGCGAACACATCCACGCACACTGTGCATGAACATGTCGCTCCCACACACAAGGAACGCGTCGACCCGACACAGCAGGTGCAAGGCGTCCATCCCCTGCATCCCACCTGCGTCTCTAGGCAGTACACGGTCGCATTTCGTTCGCGTTTTCGTTCCCCTATTCACCACCCGGGGACGCGCCACGTGGCCCTGCAACAAGCGGCCCGAGATCCTTCTTAACAAGAGAGCCCGAAGGCTCTCTATCGAGGAAGATCCTTTCTTCTTACTGGATCTAATTGCTGGTCCGTCTTTACTGGTATTCCCTCCCCCTCTTTAATCCCCCACCATCCTCTCCTAACTCCTGCCCACTTCCTTGTATCCACTATTGAGCCCCTACTTGACTCTTCTTGCTAGGTTCTCCGTCCTGGACCCTCCTCCTGGTTGTTCCTTTCTTTCCTGATCGCTCTACTGGTCCACCCTAGAGGGCTCCCTTACTGCATTTCTCCACCACCCCCCCCCCCCTAGTGGACCTCTCAAGGCATACGTCGGTGACACGTGTTTAGAACCAGGACGCTTGTTGAGCGACGTAGGGGGCCCGTCTTCTGGATCCAGAAGCTCAAAAGACCCGTCTTCCGAATCCAGAAGCTCGGAAGCGTTGCAGTCGCCGCTGTGTCGAGCATAAAAAAGCTATTCATATGGCAGATTGCTTGTTCTCCGTATGAATTCCATCACGGCTACTTTCTTGTTGGTTCCCTTCCTGGTCCCTCCACGTCCCTTCTTACAGGTAAATTCCTCCCCCTCGGGATCCTCCTTACCACTCTACCCAGTTAAGTAGCCCTCCCACGCTCACGACACGACGACGGCGCCCATTGCGCGACATGGGTGTCACATCTTCTAAATCCGGTCTTCCTAAGTGGTAATGGATCCCCTTGCTGATCCTCCTTACTGCCACCCCCTGATTGGTAACTCCCTACTGGTCCCTCATTATTGCCTAAACCCTTCTTCGTGCCACCTCCTGGCCTGCTTCATTGTTCCCCCTATCGCTCCTCCCCCATCCCGATGCTTCCTCCAGGTCGTTTCCTCCTGATCGCTGCCCGTTCTCCACCGTTGGAGTCCCCCTTCTACTCTTACCCATTTAGTGGTTCCCTCACGCTCATGACATGATGCCGGCTTCTGAATCTGGACACTCAGAAACGCCCGTGCTGTTGTGTTAAGCAGTGAAGGGCTGCGCTTGCCCTGCTGCAGCAACATCCCACCTTCAGTAACAAATTTTACCCGCGGTGTAGGTGACGAGGCGAATCCCATTCAGGTTAGACCACTCGACCGCCCCCGCTGGTGATGATGGTATCTCACGTAGGTTAGATCACTCAAACGTTATCGACCGCTAACTCATAGTGGTAGATAGATAGATCGCTCGTTGAAGGGCGACAATGTCTCCTCTTCTGAATTCTGACGCTTATTACGTGACGTAGGGGACCCGGCTTCTGGATCCAGGCGCTCAGAAAGGATGAGCAGGCGCCGTTGTGTCAAACAGGAGGAGGCTGCGCTTCCTCTGCTGCATCGGCATCTCATGTTCAATTCTGAATGCGATCGCTCGTCGAAGGACAACGATGTCTCCTCTTCTGAATTCCGACGCTTATTACGTAACGTAGGAGACCCGGCTTCTGGATCCAGACGCTCAGAAACGCGCGCCGACGCCGTTGCGTTAAGCAGGAGGAGGCCACGCATCCTCTTCTGCAACAACATCCGCATTAGCAAACGTTGCCCGCGAGAGGTACGCAGAAGCGTGGGAAGGGGTTCCACGAAATCGCGCGAGGCATTATCCTCTGTATACATTAATCTGGTAATTCAGTAAAAGAATCCGGGCACCAGCACACTATTGCAAAATAATCCTAGTTGTATGAAAAAGATGTTCACTACCAAATTTAGCCAATGTTCAAAAAACTGCTCGACGAAACGTTTATGTGGCATGCTTAAAGGAAGCACTGTCAATTTATTTCTGATATTGCAGTGATGTTAATATAACGGGCGATACAACAGTTTGGATTTTATTTTTTCGGAGTCACGAAAGATCAAAGTACGAGCATTAATGATTAATGGTTCTATCTGCAGCGTCGCAAAAAAAATTTGGTTACAGTTCTAACACAATTATGATCTTTTTTGAATTTCCACTTTTTACAATATGTTTGTTGTCGCTATTGTGTGAGTAGTAAAAATCTATGGGTCATCTATGAGTTCCTACAGCTTTAGAGCAATATGTAAAGTACAAACTTCTTTGGATGTCCGGATGGAGCCAAAGTAAGCATGCTAAAGCTTATTTAAATAGTACGCGTGGGAAGCGTGGCGAGTTTCAGGTCTTCTGCAAAAATCCCGCCTAGAACCGTAATTCGGTCATTTGTAGGTCTTCGACCACTCACCAGTAAGTCAAAATCAGATAACCTGCAAGCGCAAGGTTAGCTCACCCATTTTCACCTGCAGATCAGATTCACCTGCAGGTGCACACGAAATTCTGGGCGTTAAATTTTCTTAACGAAATTTTTTAACGGAAAATTTTCGTTAAATTTCCGGTAAATCGTTAAATTTCGTTAAAAAAATACATTTAGTTGTAAACCATTATTTCAACTGAGAAAATGAAAACCTTATATGTTTCAACTTCAAGAGGTCAACAGCTAACGTTCAAGGAATGGAGTGTAACACTGCAATGTAAAATAAACAAATCATCATCAACAAACACAGAAGAACAAACAAGCCTTCAGCAACAAATTATCTACAGCGTATAGAATAAGAACAACTATGGAATTACCATTCAAGGCAAGATGATCATCGGTAAGGCATCCTGAAATGTGTGATCAGGCAGGTACCCGGAATTCCACCCTTTCCTAGTTCTTTGTTAGACTGTTCTTCGAACATGTGCAATCTCCGTGCAGGCACCAGCCCATTAAGTACAGAAAGAATGAATAAAAATACAGTAAAAACCCTTCAGTGGAATGGTAACGTTGACGAACGCACAATTTTCGAGTGTCTGGTGCGCGGGACCAGTCATATTTTTGCAACATCGGGACAGTGATACGACATCGTGTCACACGGTTCCACACTGCCGAGAAGGTGTGACACGCCGTCTTCGTGTTAACGTTCAGGAAAGATAGCTTTCCAAGTTCTGTAATTAGCGTTTTTTGTAAAATAGCTTAAAATACGTCGGATACGTCCAGCGGCCGAAAACATTCGCTCCGTCTCGACTGCTCCAGGTGGGCAAAAGTATTTTGAGATGAGCAGCGCCAGGTGAGAACAAGCATAACTTACGAGGTAGACCAGTATCTTTGTGAATTCGTTGAGCTGCTTGGGGACTCGGCGAAGAAATTTCTAGCTCCAAAGTACATTAAAGGATAAGGGTAAAGGATGGCGATACTCAATCCCTTCTGGGATACGCCGCTCATTCTACTTCAGCGGGATACCCGAAAGACAATAGCTTGCGTGGCCAGCCGATGAAGAAATCAGCGCTCTGTTTTCCCCAGCAAGTTCGGTACTAACTCACTTACCCCAGAGGGATCGAAGGCTTGGTTGGCCTGGGCGGGAAATCCCGAAGAAGGACCAGCAGCCTGGTATAGGGTGCACGCGACAGCCAGCACCTCCTCCGACTGCGTTACACGTGCCCCCTATACCAAAATGCATTATTTCTAAAAATTCAAAACGAATTGAATTGATGAAAACATCAAAATATTCCTGTTGATTTCAATAGTTTTCCAGGAACAGTCCTAATCGGGAGGAAGAGACCTGCAACATTAGAGAATACTGAGGGTAAATGTGTTAAACTCACTGAGAAAAAAGTCTGTTAAAAATTCCGTTAAATTCCTAAAAATTTCCGTTAAGTCGTTAAGCCAGATTTAACCGAAAATGCCGTTAATTCGTTAAATTCGTTAAATCGTTAACCATTAAACGTGCGTCCCTGCTGCAGATGACCTCTCCCAGTTTCTGAGAACCGGTAGTAGTCTTACCGTGGGATTCGGCAGTTGCGGTTGTTTTATCACTTCCTTTGATCGATCGAGCTCGGAGTCGTCTGATTTCATGGCAGCTTCTATTTCCCTGATTTGAACAGTGGTTCGTCCGTGAAACTAAAGCGTTTCGGATTTTCGTAGCTCCTACTTCATTAGATTGATGAGTGAAGAAGGATATTTCCTATCTTCGTCTTCTTCTTACCATTAATAGCGAAGCTCAAATTAGCCACATATTTATTGACAACGTTTCAGGCCTTAATTCGCTCTTTATGCCCGAAATATCACCATGCTTATCCAAACAGAAATCGCAGACCAATCGACGCAGATCACAGATCTGGATACCACTAAAAGGAAAGGCGGCGGGCCAGGTCTTGTTGTAGTGTGGTTTGGCCGAAAATCAAGTGCAGAGGTTGGATTCACTGTTGGTAAGCTAATCGGTTAATGGTAACGGATACGTTTGCCATTAGAGAATAGTCGAGCAAAAGGTAAGTTTAGTACCAGTTTAGTTTGTAATCAAGATATGATATTGTTCGGTGAATGCTACTTCTACCCAACAATCACCCACTTGCATGCTATTGTGAATGTCAGGTAGCGCTTCATTTTCTACCTTATACTCACATAGCCCTGGTGAAGGCAATCGTGAATCAAACCCCAGGAGTTTCTGCATTTTTTGGCTATTTCGACCGTCACGATTAAGAAGACGGGCGTAAATCTCAGGGAGCCAACGATCTCAAGGGATCTGCCCCTGACACCCTCTCAGCCCCCAGTAGAACAGAACCTGAGAGACTTGGTAGGAAGGACTCGACTGCTGTCGATCTGTCAGTAGAAAGAAGTTGGCGCCAAGCACCTACCAGTCCCACGTCTATGTTGCCTTTCTTCTTCACAAGGCTCGGGTGAACCACGGTCTGGTTTTGCGCCGCTTTCAGTACGAACACGTTCATGTCCCTCTGAAAGGCCGACCTTAGAACCGAAAGAGAGCGGAGTAGCTGTGAAGACGCCGACTGGTTCATCCCGTTCCGTAACCATTTGAGTGGATTCGAGACCATCGCTTTGGGTCGCTTCAACTCGAGATCTGAAACACTGTTGAGAGCTTCCAAGCGAAACGAATTGAGGGGAAGAAGCCATTCAGAAGTCGCAGTTCTGAAGGATGCAGACTTAGCGCTGTATTGATGGTGACTTCGCTACGGCAGATCCCAGTTTCCACATCTACAGGAGCAAAGTACAATTTAGGGAGCTTTCAGAGCATCGACTTCAGGGCATAGGACAGCACTACAGGGTTGATCAAGCAGAGATTATTGATGAACAAAGTACCCATTCTCGGAAGGGCTTGTTTCTCGATGTGAATTAAGGGGTCGAGAACGAGAGAGGTATGGAGTTCTAGCAACTGCTTCAGGCTTCAACACGGCTTGTATGTCTCCTATTACAGTCTACTAAATTCCTCGTCCATATAAGCCCATTTCTCTTTAAACAAACCAGTTTAACGCCGAGAGCAAATAAGTGAAAAGTAACTTTTGCAGCAAGTGCTTGAAACGCTTCACGAATTTGCGTGTCATCCTTGCGCAGGGGCCATGCTAATCTTCTCTGTATTGTTCCAATTTTAGTATATGTTCAGGTGAAACGGTTTCTGGTGCTTGCGTGGGTGCTTCGCCCACTGTCTAGGTGAGCCTACCTCAGCTACATAGTTGACAACTTTGAAAGCCGTTCGTTTGTATTGCTGTGCGTTTCATGTTTGCCCATGCAGGAAATTTCTGGGGTCGTAGAAGCAATGCCTTGCTACATGTTACCAAAAGGAAAGAGCAGCGGTTTTTGTTCGATGTTTTACGCACTACAGAGGTCCAGGAATACCTACTTCACAGATGCGTCTATAGAATTGGAGGTCTGCTTCGTTGTTTTGCTCGATTGCGTGATGTTCACGTCAGCCCTCTCCTTAGCTGGCAGTGGAGTGGGTTGCGTGCTGGCCTCCTTAGTAGTGTCGCCTGACTCTTCGAGGTGCCTTGTAATATCCTTTAAATCAAAGATTCAACTCGAAATGAGAGAACGGAAGCACAGTTGTAAAGAAAAGGACATCTAGCGTCCCATAGGGAAGTTGTGGTTTGACGAAAAATTTCCCTCGAAATGATTGAGAAGTACGATTTTGTGCTTGTTTCAATCAACGTTGACTATTTTAGAGATCAATGCGTTATAAAATTTGAAATAATAGATTATGATGCTCTCCGTAAGATGTACAGAACTCTAAGAGAATCCACACGCTTCGAGTCAATTCTGCTGGTATTGTCGTGGCGTACCTCAACACTTTGAGTCTGCTTCGTAGATTCCTGAAACAGCCAGTCGCATCGCAAACCCTGAGTATTTGAAGAAATAAAAGGGAATGTTTGTGAATTTTGACATGTGGTCATTAGCTAGGATGAACAACCATAAGGCCCAATTTGGGTTGACCACCAACGCGCCTTCGGGTTTGGTTCCCCTACTACACGCGGAATCACAATGTGACCGCGGCAGGTTGCTTAGGGAAGTTTTACAGGATTAGTCCGTCGCAAACCGTCTTCTTATGACCGTGTGACGTGAGCGATGGCGATGCCAGCTGAATGCGCTTTGGTGCAACGTTTGATACAGTACGTTAAAAACGAAAAGCAGATTTGTGATCAGCACCGCAAATAAACCCCATGGGCAACGCTTGGGCCAAATTGATACTTCTGACCTCGCTACCTTCACTCGCGCTTTCACGCCTTTCATATCGGCTACCACTCTCGATCAAGGATGGTGGCCGTGACAAATATCTCAATCCTATGATTGTGGGCGCTTTAAGAGTAGGATCAGGTATGTGTAAGAACTCAGGTTGAGGTGCGTCTAGCTACTCGTGCCAAAACTGTCCACATTGCTCATCCGGGAGGTGCCCAGTTGAGTTCTGCGCTCATCGAGCAGGATCAGGCAAGGAAACGAGCTCCGCGGTGCGTCTACCTATCTAGCTCTGCCAAAATGTCTAGTGCTAAGTGGCTCCGCGGGTAAGGATAACGTTGTGGAGGCCGATATACTCGTCTCAGCGAGCGCGGCTTGTTGCGGAATATATTCCGGACGCTGGTCTGTTCTGTGTTCTCCTCCCCGACAGACCAGCTTTACCAAAGGTTGTAATGATCGTGAGGCATACGGCGTCGGTGTGATACAGAGCTAAGTTTGAGGTGCGAGAATGGAAGGGGGTCGCACTGCAACCTCGTTATAGGGAGGACATACCCTCTCCTGGCCTTGGCAGATGACTGTTTCGTATTTTTTAATTTTTTAAATGTTGGTTTTTGTACCCCTCCCCCCCCCATCCTCCCTCCTAATATGTTCGACCTTCCAGGTGAGGACCCCATGTCGTGGAGATTCGCGCGCTTCTTCGTGCATTGAGGACAACATGTTATTGATTGCTTGGTTCATCATCATCATCATTTTCATTAGCGCCTGTCCCGCCTGGTGGCGGCGTCCGCTCTTCTGATGTGGTGACGCCAATTCTCCCGATCAAACGCTTTATCAGGATGCACACCAGCTATCTTTAAGTCCAGGTGGAACGTATCCAGCCAACCTTGCCTCATACGTCCTCTGGGCCGCTTGTAGGGACCTCCAGATTCAGGCCTATCTTGTCGTCGTTAGCGCGAAGGACATGGCCGTACCATTGAAGACGAGCTTGGCTCAGCTTCTCGGGTATCGGGGCGACATCGAACCTCTTTCGTATGGTGTCGTTGCGAACGCGGTCCAAACGCTAACTCCATCCGTCCACCGTTTTTTCCATTACACTATGGCGGCTTTCAATTTCCTTCGTCACCGGCCAACGCTCAGCTACGTCGCTACTGGACGGACAGCTGTTCTACAAACTTTCGATTTGAGTTGCTCACATATTGTCCTGTCGCAAAGCACCCCAGTCAACTGGCGCCATTTGGACCAGGCTGTACTCACGCGCGCATTCACCTTCAACTTTAGGCGGCCATCGGACGTGATCGTTGATCCGAGATACTTGAAAGGTGTAACTCGTGAGAGCTCAGTACCATTGATCTTAATAGATCCGTGCTCATTCACATCCGTCCTCAAGTACTCTGTCTTTTTGACGTTTAGCTTGAGACCGAACAATGCCATGCGATCGCACCACGCCTGTGCCTGTCGCTCGAGTTCGGTTTTGTCTTCACATGCAAGCATGACGCCATCGGCATACAGAAACGTCCAAGGTGCCGCCATTTGGAGATCTCGTGAGATTGCATCCACGAAGAGCAGTGAGGATAAAGCAGATCAGATCAGAGCAGATCAGAGCAGACCTGGTGCAACCTTACAGGGATGGAAAACTCCATCCAGGTGCCCGCTGGCGCTCGCACTCGACTCCTTGGGCAAGAGTACGGATTGCGCACCCACTCAATAAGCTCTTCAGGGATACCATTTTGTCGCAACGAACGCGTACCATATAAACGCGATCGCGGAACGCGGTCGAAGGCCTTCTCCAAGTCCAGGAAGGCAAAATGCACCGGTTTCTGTTTCTCGCGGTGGTTCTCTAGCAGAAGACGAACGGCGTATATGGCATCAACCGTCCCACAGCCGGCAAAGAAACTACCCTGGTTATTGCAAAGCTGGACGACGTCCCGGATACGTCCATCGACAATTCGCTCAAAGAATTTCATGGTATGCGAAAGAAGGCCAATTGGACGGTCACTAGCGCAGTCCACGGGGCTACCCCTCTTCTTCCAAAGCGGAATAGTCGTGCTTTGCTGCCAACTGTTAGGCACTTTCTTTTCAGCAACAACCTGATTGAAAAACTCTGTTAGCCAGTCAGCAGGGCACCAGCCCTTCGACTTCCACAGGTCAGCTGGCAGGTCATCGGGACCAGTGGCTTTGCCTGACTCCATCTTCCTCAGGGCTGCTTCAGTTTCGCTCACTGTGATCTTCTGAACGGGACCGTATACAGGTGATGCAAAAGGAACAGCAGGATGTTCAAATTCTACATTCGAGATTTCCTCGAAGTAGTCGTGCCATCGCTTCACAGCCATCTCATGATCCATCAGAAGATGACCGTTCTTGTCGTTAATGCCAAAGAGCTTCTCGATGTCTTCTGCTTGACAACAGCGAGCTTTGGCAAGTCGGTTAAGATAACGCTCACCATCGCGCGTCTCCAGTTTTTCGCTCATATCAGCGTAGTGCACAGCTTTAGCAGCGGTCACTCCCTTCATCGCCGCTTTCTTCACTTCTCGATAATTCCGTCAATTATGGACTGTTTTATCACCAATAGACACGTGATAGAACCGTTTCTTTTCTCGAGCCTTTTTTTGTACCGAGTTCGAAGCGTGCAACCCGAATAGCTTCGGTAGCATCCTTCCAGGTTTTGTCGACAGTTGTTACCGTCGGCAACCGAATGGGAGAAATAACAGTTGCTTCCTTCTCTTTCAATTGTCACCATTTGATTCTAGCCGTCTCGTACCGCTCGACAGGTTTACGAATAATTTTGCCCGAAAATGGCCGGATAACGGAAAAACGGATAACGAACAAACAACAAAAATTAAAACTCGTTTTAAATTGCTCTAGTTTCAACAGCAGACCAGGACTTGAAGACTGTTAATTTATAAGCCATTTCTAGACATTTTAGTAGTGTTTTTCAAACGTTTTGCAGTTGCCACATTAACAACGCTCTATGGTGTTTTCTGCTCATCCGAAGAAGACAAACGCACAGCAGCATACCCGCCCTTGACCTGGATTGTCTTATTTATCAGCCTTACTCTGCGCTTAACTCTTTTTTTTCAATTAGAGCAGTTGAAAAATAGAATAGTCCTTGGAAGAGCAATTCTTCCGATGTCTCTAGAAGTCTTGATCCTACACATGCTATGAGCCGTTACTGTTGTTGCTGCTCGATATCATCACAAGATCCAAGGTAGTGGAACGCGAAATTATCTGGGATGGATAAAATACTAACTTTTGGATAGTAACTGCAAGCAATTGCGTACGGCAAACACACACTCAAAGAGTTATGACATCCAGACCTTCTGGATCTGAGAAAGAATATCCGACACATCTCTTCTGGAGCAGAGGAAGAATACCCGTCCCAGCCCCAAAACGAAGGTGTTCTCCATGTTGCAGATAAGTTTCACAAAAAACTCAGAAATTAAAACAAATCTACATGTCTTCAGCACCCACGATGATAAGTTTGTTTAGTAGTTTATTGCTCCCTAAAATTTTCAAAGAAGTTGCTTACTCTATGTATTTGGATTAATCCTATTTCTTTTGCTAGTATTCATTGTTGTACTGCAGTATCTTTTGATAATTCACGACAGCATATGGCTAAAAAGGTGCCATTAAAACGCCTGCAATCGAATCGAACATACTGCAATCGTGTAACCACAAATGGTACGATGGGAAGATCGGCGGTAAAAAATTCTTCCCAGGATGCGGCTCTCCACTTTTGACAACTGATAGTAGCAGTTTGTATGCCTTCTTGGTCAGCACAAGACTTGAGATGAATGAACAATGCTGTGCTAAGTAGGCCTCACATAAGTATGGTACAGGCTTAGCTCGCCTTCTGGGGCCGGATTCATAAACGCGGCCGGAAGTAAATTCTACCCCCACTTACCTCCGTTTTCTGATTCATGACGGCCAAGGCGAGGGTTTTGCTCCGCGGCCAATTTCTGACCCAATGTGCATGCCTCCGCTGGCCCGCTGGCATCAGCTAACAGCGAAACCAAGCAGTCACACTTGCTGCTGGGACGTCGCTGGCACCGACACTAGCAGCATCGTATTTGGGGGAAATGAAATGTGAAATGTGGGGTTGGGCGAGGGGGGGGGGGAGTAAGGGAGAGGGGTGGAAACTAGTAGCATAGCAGGAAGTAGAGAAACAATGGTGAATGTGGGCCTACATGACTAATAATGGGTGCCATCCACCACAGTAGCCTCCATAGACAACATATGCCAAGGAAGGCTAAGTTGGCGGACGGGCATAGTCCACCCACGCAAATCGTAAATTACGATTTGCGTGATGGAACAGGCTCATAGTGGCCCAAGCCGACCCACACTGCCATTAAAGAAGCAATTCACTTAAAAATAAGTGGCATTGTGGGCCGTCATGGTCCACAGAGCCCAAAAAATCATGGAATGCAAGCCTAATAGAGAAAAACAAAAGGTAAAACAACGAAGTGCGGCGAAGGACGTGCGCATGGTGACGACAAGTAGGCGCCCCCGCCAGGCATTGAAATTGCTGCTGGCGGTCAGCTCAGAGCTGGCTAAGGGCCAGCGGAGGTATCCATTGGATCAGAAGTTGGCCGCGGAGCAAAACCCTCGCCTTGGAGGTAAATGATTCCCGACGCGCTGACGGGGTAGCATTTACCTCAACACTTACCTCTGATTTTTCCCGCCGCGCGTTCATGAACCGCGCGTAAGTGGGGAGTGGGGGTAAATTTTGCACTTACCCGCCGGTAAATCGTTCATGAACCCGGGCCCTGGAAGGCTGGAAGTTAGATATCTTTAAAACGATGTAGCCAGTTTCCAAGTGAGGAAACTTCAGTTAACCCTTCTATATTTGAATACTTCTGTTGTTTCTGACGAACACTCTTACGATCTTACGATCCTCTTCGGATCCTGTACATAGTCCACCCATCACCACGTCCAAAGCTAATTCATGAGATTCAGCTAATTTGTTGTTCGTTATCCGGCAAAAAATCGCCGGATAACGAACAACAAAACGGATAGGACAAAACCCCAAGAAACCAGATAACGGATAACGGTTAATCCGCTCATCCCTGGTTTACACGTCGAAGTATGATCTTCAGCGAGCAAATCAGCGGACAGCATTGGTCTCATACGGCACCGTCTTTGCGTTTGTGACAAGTTCTTGGTCGTGACGCCTAACAAGGACATAGTTAATCTGCGTTTTGGCCTTCCCGCTAGAAAACGAGATGAGGTGGGAGTCACGTTTTCGAACTTGCGCGAAACAATGCTTTCGCCTTAAGGCTGCTAATGACAGACCGATGACGAAGTTTTATATGCAAAACTGCAGGAAATCTTTCCTCTTCATCTAAAAACATGAAATATCACACCATCAATTTTGTGGATACATTACTTTATTACTGGTAGCTAGGAAGCCATGCGGTCCGTTCTCATTTCTTTTGGTGATTCGTCCAAGTGGTAGAAGCACATAATTCTTTCTTGCGATGAACCTGTGAATGTAACTGTTCTTCACCCAACATCAGGGTCAAGCGTGGGGTTCGATTTTTGCTGGAAATTTACGACCCCCCTCTGAAGCGGAATTTGTACGACCCCCTCCCTCTCTCTTCCACTGTTCTATTTCTTGTATTTCTTGATTTTTTCAAGGTTTCTTGTGCAGTTTGAACTCTTTAATAGATTCTTCTTTTCAGGTGCGGCTTCGGCACTGAAGAGGACAATGAAACGAGTTCCCTGATCAATAATGTTTTCAAAACACAATAAAATTCTTTAAAATTTTGAACGCTATTTTCGACACTTCAAACTAAAGATCTTCTGGTAGCAGTTTCCAATCATCACTGTTCAATTTATGGAGATTGTTTTTCAGGACACCATGGACACGGAACATTCTTCTACCTGAAGTAGCGACGTTTGCATCTGAAATTGTGCTCCGAAATTGTGTTATATAAAAATTTGAGTATTAATTTCTGACGACGACTTAAGTGCTTTCCTTATAAATTTTTTGAAGCGTTCTTCGAATCGATTATGGAGCGGAAAAAGTAAGGATGGACGATGGACTTCTCTCGGAAATAATGTTCTCCCATCCTAAGAAAACGTCATAAAAAACGAAAATGGAGCTAAAAAACCCCAGCTCTGTACATGATACAGCAAAAAACAAGATTCTCCGCAGCGATGACGGAACTGCGATGACGATATGATTAGGATGGATCGTAAGCAAAATTCTAGTTTTTCACGAAAAAAATATTTTTTAGCCGAAGCAGACCACATATACGAATAAAATTTGCCACAAAAACTTCCAAGTCATGATCAATGCACAGTGAAAAAAATCATGATTTTCTGGATCGAACAGGATGAATCGACCTCAGGTCGACTTTGCACCAACGTCATCGGAGCATGAAACTAAAGATTCACAAAAATGTTCATAACTCGGTAAGTTTTTCGAATTTTGAAAATTCTTCTAGCCTCTCAAGAAGAAGATAAAACGTTCTTTCTCACAGTGTAAAAATCTTTACCAAAAGAGGAGTCGTCATGCGTGGCTGCTGGTTCGATTTTTGAGCGAAAAAAAAAATTGAAGTGGCTTCACAAAAATATTCATAACTTGACCAATTCTTCGAAGTTTCAAAATCCCGCTAGCTTTTCAGAAACTAAAGGAAGAGCCCTTCCTTGCTGTTTGAGAATTAATGTCCAAAAATTCGGTCTTCATGCGCGGCAGGGGAGGTTCAATTTCGGTTCCATGTCGCGAAAATACGTACCAAAAATCGAACCCCTCCGCCCCGCATGAAGACCCCTTTCTTGGAAAACGGTTCTTATATAGTTAGAAAGCATATTTGCTCTATTTTTTGATGAGCGAGCGGGATTTTTGATTTTTGAAAAAATAGCCGAGATATGATCAATTTTTGCAAGTCGTGAACTGAATCGCGGATCGATTCTTCGCCGTCGTCATCGGAGTGATCTCACAAAAATATTCATAACTCGACTAATTTTTCGAAATTCAAAAATCCCGCAAGCTTTTTGAAAAGTAGATAAACAGCGCTTTTTTATGGTTACAAACCCGTTTAGCAAAAAGGGATATTCATGCGGGCGAGGGGGGGTTCGATTTTCGGTACGTATTTTCGCGATATGGAACCGAAATTGAACCTGCCCTGCCGCGCATGAAGACCGAATTTTTGGACATTAATTCTTATACAGCAAGAAAGGGCTCTTCTTTTACTAGTTTCTGAAAAACTAGCGGGATTTTGAAACTTCGAAGAATTGGTCAAGTTATGAATATTTTTGTGAAGCCACTTCAATTTTTTCGCACAAAAATCGAACCAGCAGCCACGCGTGACGACTCCTTTTCTGGAAAACGATTTTTACACCTTGAGAAAGGACGTTTTATCTATCTCTTATCTCTTATGAAAGGTTAAAAGAATTTTCAAACTTCGAAAAACTTACCGAGTTATGAACCTTTTTGGGAACGTTCAATTTTATGCTCCGATGACGTTGGTGCAAAGTCGACCAGAGGTCGATTCAACCTGTTCTACTCAGAAAATCACAATTTTTTCGCAGTGAATTATTAAAAACCTCTAGGTTCTTCTGGCTAGATTTTATCCGTATGGGTGATCTGCTTCGGCTAAAAAATAATATTTTCATGAAAAATGAGAATTTTGTATGCGATCCATCCTCGTCATATCTTCATCGCAGCGGAGAAGCATAGTTTTTACTGTACTTTAAGCACAACTTAAAAGTCTATATGGTACAATTCCACTCTCTGTCGTCCTGTCCTTCAGAAGACAGAAAAAAAATTTACAGCGAGGAGTCCATCCATATTTCAGTTGCGATTGATCATGTCAGAGAAAGCAGTAGCCGCATGTAAACTGCCGTAACACGGAGATTTTTTGGGGCTCCTGGAAAATTCATAAAGCTTTAGTAGATGTGTTTTCTATGCTTTAAAAGGCAGTTTCTAAAAGTAACATGTTCCATGTGATTAGTGTGTCGATATCTTTTCGGTAAATCGAGACGTCTGATCATATAGAATATCGTTTCAGAGAAACATAGTTTTATCACTGTGTGTCAAACGGGCTTAAAATTTTATAGGGTGCGATTTCATTTTCTGATGCTGTTTCCTGCAGGAGAGAAATTATTTTTCAAGCAAGTCCGTCCTTCGGTTGCCATTCCGTCATCGACTCGAAGAGCGCTTCAAAAATCTTGTAGGGAAAGCACTTAGGTCGTCATCAGTAATTTACACTTGAAATTTTATAGAGTGCAATTCTGGAAGTATATGTCGGTCATCAGGCAGAAAACTACCGTGTCCATGACGTCCTGGGAAAATCCGAAAAAATGAAAATCTCTCTTTGACTATAAATCTGCAGACAGGAAATCTTTATTTTTCACTGCACAGTAATCGGCATTAAATATTTTTTGATATTCAATCCTATTTTTTTAACTCCAGGAAACGCAAGTGCTTGTAAATCCCCGCATTGTCGTAGTCACACCTGGAAAAAACAACTTATTAATAGATGCAAACATCATCTAAAAACATGAATTTGGAGGGAGTCCTCTGCCAAAACCGAGAGAGTACGACCCCCCCCCCTCGATTCCCGAACCTCAAGCTTGACCCTGCCCAACATATTGGTTAAACGGTAAACTCTCAACAAAAATCGATCGATAAATAACAGCCGGTCGATCTACACTGCCTTCCTTTTGTGAAGTCTGGCATACGGCCGACATTTTCTCGCGACTCCCACTCCCATGGACCATCTCGGAGCAAAAATCGATAAATTCAATCGATAACACCCGGTCGATCTTCACAGCCTCCCTTTTCTGAAGTCTGGCACATGGCCCAAACATCCACGGTGCTGCTTTTACTGCTCGATCCATCCCGTTCGTAGCTCGTCTATTTTCACCATAAAATAGATAGCAGCATTTGCAAGAGCACCGCAAGTCAACAGCCAAGGAGAAAGACTGACGAATGAGTACTGGCGGGTTGTTACCGAAGCCATGCTATATGCAGCGCGCTTCGAACTTGGCACTACGAAACCGGGACGGCGTAAGGTAGACAGGCAGTCATGGCTGTGGACTAACGAGGTTAACGATGAAGACCATGAGAATAAGAGCTATATCATTCCTTCCGAAAAAAGCGAAAAATCGGCCGGGAAGGCAGTGGCCGTTGCCAGAGCCACTCATTATTATGATGTCAACACGCAACTTCAGTCACGCGATGGTGAGCGATTTCTTTATCGACTCGCCGAGCTCCGTAACCGCCAGGACGAGGATGTTGAAAAGTTCTTTGGCATCAACGATGAGAGTGGTGATCTCGTAACGGATCGCAAAATGTCCTTGAATCTGTGGCACAACTACTTCGAGGAATTCTCGACGGTATAACTTACCTACCAAGCCATTCCCTCTGCTCCTCCCGTATATGGTTCCGCTCAGAAAATCACGGTTGAGGAGACAGAAACGGCTTTAGAAAAGATGAAGCCGGCAAGGCAATGGGCCCTGATGATCTGGCGGCCGATTTATGGATGTCAAAATCTTGGTACCAAGCTGAGTGGCTGGCAATTTCTTCAACCACGTGGTTGCGAACAAGTCAGTACCTGATAGTTGGCAGATAAAAACGACAATTCCAAACTGAAATACAGGTGCCGTCCAGCAAAGTGCACAAGCTGCCGTTCAATTCATTTGCTTTTGCAAAGCATGAAGCGAATTGTTGATGGACGCATTCTTGACATCGTCCGGCTTTCTACCAACCAGTGTGGCTTCGTACCTGGGTGCGGCATTATCGATGCTATGTCCGCCGTTAGTCTACTTACAGAAAGGCACCGCGAAAAACAGAAGCGGGCTCATCTTATCTTTCTTGGAGAAGGCCTTCGATCGTGTTCCGCGTGAAGTGATATGGTATGCTCTAATTTTATTTTAATTTATTCTATGTTAGTTACGTGTCAAAAAACACATTATTAACACAACACAACAGCGCCTTAAAATTGTAGTATAGCTTTCTAAAAGAAACACACAGGACGTTTACCTAAATCCTTATGATAATTGGACGGATTAGCCAGTGTAAAGGTATCAGTAGATGCTTTATTTTTCCTTTCTCCTTTTCTTTCTCTATTATTTTTCTACCTTTCTTAGAAACGAGGAAATTGAAAAGAAGAAATATAAGCAATACTTCGAAGAAAATATGATTGAAAACGGCAATAATGTGTCACTTATCAGTCATTGAATGTCACTATTAGAACGGTCGGTTCAATCCCAATGAGGAGGGGGGGGGGCACTCCATACTCACGATGAAACACTACATAGAGGTGAATACTTGTAACATAACATTCCTACCTGAACCCCTACTGTGGCTA
This sequence comes from Heligmosomoides polygyrus polygyrus, assembly GCA_947396885.1. Classification (NCBI taxonomy): domain Eukaryota; kingdom Metazoa; phylum Nematoda; class Chromadorea; order Rhabditida; family Heligmosomidae; genus Heligmosomoides; species Heligmosomoides polygyrus. Next base: position 46,718,619 of record OX377203.1, read on the forward strand.
CTGCAGTCCTCCTCCTGAAATAAAAAGGAAATTTAGACGAAAAAACGCCGGAGGAAAAAACGAGGAAAGGGCGTGTCGACAGGTTCACCGTGGCGATTCGTACAGGGTAGCCATACAGTGGCCGTGTGTCGATACGTGGAGCCCGCAGACATCCCTGTACGTATCGCCACGGTGAACCTGTCGACGCGCACACATGCGTTCCGGCTTGAGGCCGCCGTGCCCCCCCCCCCCCCCTCATTAGGATTGAACCGACCGGTCAATGAAGCAGAATGGCTATAAACGTCTGGCAGAAAACAATTCGACGGTTACTCTACTCTTATCCGAGGAGCGGAGTGCAAGCGCCAGCAGGAACGTCGATGTAGCGTCCTATCTCTGTCGCAGTACATCAACGATCTGCGGTTTTCTCACTGCTTTTCATCGCCGTTATGTATGCCAATCACGTAATCTTCTGCAGCCAGTCTCTTGGACTTTGCTTCGGCCGCATTAGTTGGACAAAGGGCGGCTGTTGGAAATTTGCCAGCAGCACGGCGGCTCCACATGCGTTCGCAATGGAGCGCGAAATCGTCCATTACTGTTGGGTTCTTTCGTCGCTCAGGAGGAGTCCGCAGCTGGGTTCTGCAAAACCGCATACAACTGGAAAAATGGGCAGAAAACGCCTGAAAATTGAGTAGACGTTAAAACTTCTGAGATCTCATCCAGTCAGTTGAAATGCAAAAACGCCGATGATATGCAGAGGATCCGAACCCCCGACCTCCATTGTCAGAGCGAAGCACTTTACCCACTGCACCACGAGCTGCCTAGCGAACGCGCCATCGCGGTTGTATAAGAGGCACAAATCGCACTCGCTCGCAATCGCTTCCGCGCTCCGTCGCCAAAGCGGAGTGCAAGCGGCTGCGTCGCGTGCGTCGCTGGGCATGTTGCCAGCAGCCGCCCTTCGCCTTAATCTTTCGGCCCATTGCTTCATGCTAATAATGTAATGCTCGCTTGCGAAGATAAGATTGAACTCCAGGGGCAGGTACAAGTTTGGTGCGATCACTTGGAGAGATTTGTACTCAAATTTAGTGTCAAAAAGACCGAGTATTTGACGGTTTACGAAGATGAGCCCAGCTTCAGTAAGGAGAATGGCATTGAGTTGCCACGTACTTCGGTATTCGAGTACCTAGGATCAGCAGTCGCGTCGGATGGCGGTGTTCTCGTTGAAGCCAACTCAGTGCAGCGTGGTCCAAATGACGCTCTCTGACGGGAGTGCTCTGCTAAGAGAAGATACCAGAGTGGCTTATATTGACGATCTACAGAGCAGTCGTCGGAACTGTAGCCATTTACGGGGCTGAGTGCTGCCCGTTACTAAACAAATTGAAAGGCGCCTCATTTCTTTATCGACTCGCCGAGCTCCGTCATCGCCAGGCCGAGGATGTTGAAAAGTTCTTAATGGAAACGAAGATGCTCTAGTTGACGGGTGGAGTTACGCGTTTGGACCGTGTGCGAAACGACTTCAATCGGCAGAGATTTGATGTCACCCAGATACAGTACCGGACGCGTCTTTTGCATAGACGCTGAAAAAACCGCACTTTTGCGGTTTTTGGTCTTTTTGCTATAACTCGCCCAAACGTCATCCATTTTAAAAACCAAGAGTATATTTGAGCTCAGGAGATTGAGCTCTATCGTTTGTTAAGATGAATGTTGATATTTAGCTTCGTCCAAGATTGTTATATATCTTTATTCCTGACGGCTGACGTTTCGGCGTTGTCGCCTTCTTCAGAGCCTGGAAGGATCGAATCGAATTCAAGAAACTATCCCCCCAAACTCCATTTCGTACTGCAAAGCAAGTTCACAAAGCGAAAAGGAACTAAAACGGCACCTCAAATTTATAGAATGGGCGACTTCGGAACTGAGAGTCGTCCACCGTCAATGGCAGCTGGATGTGAGAAAGTGAGTGGCAAACCCATGTAATCACTATGTGTTGGTGAATACTACCGATCACAATCCACACATGTCGGCGAATGGTGCAAGATCTTAAGCTATTGCAAAGCACTCGTTCCTTCTGTTAATTCTAGGTGTCCTAGCCGCAATATGTAGCGCTTCAAGAGTGGGTCGCGCTGAAATATCACACTCGCGCTAGGATCTTCACCTCCACATCAAAACACCTGTTTCCATGATAGTTAACCCTGTGATCACCTAAAGGAGTGGACGTTCGTGATGTACGTAGTCCGTGAATGTGCTCCTTTATTCTTACGCCCAAGGGTCTCCCAGTCTCCCCAACATACTCTTCCCTGCAGTCGCAACATGTTATAAGGTATACTACACCCGATGTTGTGCAGTCTCCTGCATTCCCAAACGGACAGATGACGCAAGAGGGTGTAGTGCATATACGATCGTACATGCGATTTCGTACTAACTGCGCTTTCAAGTTGGTAGGGGGAATCTCAATAACCCTCACATCGTCCTGAAGGTTAGATGCTCGTACGCAACCCCGAATTGCTGCTGTTACACGGTCAGAAATGAATGGTACGCAAAATACCACCTTCGACTGTTCTTCCTCAAGCTCCATGATAGCTGTTGATCGTCGTCTTGGTCCGCTGATCCGTTTTATGTTAGCGTATCCATTTTGCATCGCAATGGAGTGAGCCGTATCCAATGAATAAGCCACATCCTCGCCTTCAGATGAAACTGTGCGAGCCGTGCGAAACATATTTCGGATAACAGCTCTCTTAGACCTCGATGGATGTGCTGATGCGCAATGGATTATGATATTCTTGCTTACTGGTTTCCGATACCATCTGGTCCTGTAGGACCTGCCAGAAAGAAGTACTTGCACGTTAAGGAATGCGAGCCAGTTAGCGGTGGGCTTTTCACGCGTGAATCTTATATGTTCCGACTGCCTGTTCAGTATATCGAAACATGTGTCCATCTCCTGTTGGGTTGGATATATGACAAAACAGTCATCGATATACCGGCAGTACACGGTGGGCATGCGTCCCAACACAGGGCGTTCCACCTTCGACATGAACGCAACCGCGAGCACTGGTGCTAGTCTTTGACCCATAGCAAGACCTCTAACTTGCTTGTAAAACTCACCCGACCACTTAAAGACGTTGCATTGCAGACAATCCCTAGTGAGACCCACCAACTGTGATACGGTAAGACCGTACATGTTGATAATGGTGTGGTGCTCATTAAGCAATTCTAGGACTGCCTCCAACGCACTTTCATTGGATACGTTGGTATAAAGTGATGTTACGTATATATTTATATATTTATACCAACGTATCCAATGAAAGTGCGTTGGAGGCGGTCCTAGAATTGCTTAATGAGCACCATTGAGAAGGCCGGCCACAGATGAGTTGTCGGCCGCAAGGCGTCGAAAACGGTCGCAGGCTCACAATTTCTCTAATTTGAGGTTTTTTGAGAAACGGTTTGCACCGTTCGATTCGTCTCTTCGAGATCTACACAAACATATATACATCTTCGCCAAACCACCGCATTATCGAAGTGGGTGGTCAAAGATGACTGGTGTTATTGGAGAAGCTTATATTCCAGGACTTGCATGTTCTCCGAGCATCTCAAGCATGGCGTAAAGAGTTTTGTCATGCCAGGAATCTTCTGAGAGTGCGCCGTGCACAATGCATATAGGATCGAACCTATCAATCGAGGGGGGACAGTTTGTAGAGTGAGCATTTAGGGAGTTTCATGAGAAATTCTCAGCCGTCCTACTCAGGAATTGCTGTACCTTGTTCCAGCGAGACTTTGGAGTGCGTTGTGCACAATGTATATAGGATCGAATCTATCAATCGACTGGGAGCGACGGCTCGCAAATTACACCGCGGGCGTGTTCTGAGCGCAATAACTCTGTCAAGTTTGAGTCTTTCCGGCTGCAAGTTGTGGATTTTGTAGGCACTAGAAAGTTCAAGAAGCGCGCTGAAACATAACGACGTAGCTTAAGACTGGACAAAGTTACAGCGGTCCGAAAATGCAGGCAAACCCTGTGTGACACGATTTTTTCGAGTTCTGTCGACTACTGCGGGAAAACGAGGAGAGCTAACGGCATCCAAATGCACCGGCGAGCACAAGACTGAAAGCACTCTACGACGACGTGCTCGCAGCTCTCCAGATGTCTAAACTGCTTTAGCACAATCTGCCATTTTAGAGCGGCGGAGGGTGACGGCGAAGTTCCTTCCGCCGTTACTCGCCCACATTTGAGTTCTCGATGCTTCCAGTGGTGCAATTCTGTTCAGCTCAAAAAGCTCTATCGAACGGTATCAATTTCGTCCAATTCTGGGAAAATTGATTTTTTTTTTGGCAATTCCCCCTCGAGGACAAAGGCGCTCTTCGCTGTGCCCGCCCGGACAATGACGCCATCGAAAGTCGACGATTTCGAAATTTGCCAAATTCTCCTGTCCAAACGTCGTCCTAGAGGTTAAATGGGGCGCTGATTACGAATCCGTTTTTGAAAATTCCGCCGAATGGACTTCGGCATCGTATTCGGCACCTGAATAACCCTTGCCCTTAGACAAAGTTTGAGCAAAATCGGTGTTCCTGACTCGACCACCCTCAATTATCAAGAAGAAAATCCAAAAGCTATCGAAATCGGCAAAATTTTCAAAAACGAATCGCACGTGTCGTGAAAGGGTTCACAGCCTATGTTGGATCCTGATCAGACATTTGATCGGAAAAAAATGACGCCAACATTCCAGGAAAGCGGACTCCGCAGCTAAGCGGGACAAACGCTGAAGAAGAAGAAGAAGAAGAGGAAGAAGAAGAAGAAGAAGAGGAAGAAGAAGAAGGTACACAAAACACTGGAAAATACCCAAACGTCTCCAGTGCGAGCGCTGAAATTCAGGAGGCACTGTCACAGATTGATCAGACAATCGACATCGATCAATGTTACCGATCTTGTTATGGGTGAGCGTTTTTATGTCAGAGTTAACCGATTGGGGGTGGGAAGTCACGTGAATATGAAGGCTGACGGAAAGGCTTCACAGCAGGGGAATTTTCGATCATACAATCACTACTAATCGCCATTATTGATGCTTTAAACGTATCCTGCGTACGTTATGATTCAGAAATCGTGATACAGATGTCCAATGACTGTCTGGATTCAGAAACCCTGAGATGTAAATCAGAAGACGTGTCAGAGATCGATCAGGCACTTGATAGCTTTTTTTGTCGATGAGATTGGGCGTCCCGATCGGTCATTCATAACTGCAGCGATTCTGCGTGGACACGTTTATGCCGTTCAACATTGTGAGACGTGGAGGCTCTCCCATTTGACAAAAAGCTATTCAGGAAGTGACCAGAATCCACGAGGAGCTCACTACCCCGGCACTGAGACACTATCGCACCAGGGTTTGATTCACAGAAAGAACCGTTTTGGAGACCCTAATTACCTGAAAAAATCCAACAAACTTTCTCAAAATACGCCGCTACACAGATTCTCGTTGAGCACTCAAATGACGCTTTTCGAATACTCGAATAACTTTGGCTTTCTGGAAAATTTTGAATATTCGGACGGTTCCGAATATCGAAGATTTTCGAGCATTCGGAATCGAATATATTCGAAAAACGCAATTTTTCTGAATATTCGAGTTTGAAGACATTCGAAAAATGTGGTTTTTTGAATATTCGAATTCGAATGCATTCGAAAAACGCGATTTTTCGAATATTCTACAGCAGCGGCGCGCTACTGTAACTCAGGGAGCCACCTAACGTACGAACTCGAGGGGCCTAGCTCAAACGGTGCGCCACGGGCCAACATAAACGGGTCAAAACTCGTCCTACACATGGGAAATGCCACGGTACATCGTACTTTTCTGAGTGCTGATGGCTGCTTGCCCCGTCCGCTCATTGGAACGATCGCACGTACGCCTGAAAAGATCAGTGAGTAGAAATTGGGCACGCATGGTACTCATTTCCATTTGTAATAGGATGGGAACTCGACTTCGCCTCCCTGTCGACTCGGCCGTACGTCTCTGTCGCTGTTCCAACCACGTTGCGGCGCGTCAAGTTTTGAGGAAGGTGCTCCAACTTCAACGCTATGTAATGCAAATACCTACCCTGAGTCGACCTTAGTCCCCTTACCTCCCCTAGTTTGATTAGCAGTGCCCCTATTTGATGGTCACTTATTCTGCGTTCATTTTTGGGAACTTCGAGGAGCAAGCAGCGACGTACTATGTCCCCTCTGCAGGCTCAATAGGCACATCAGCCAAAGCATGAGCACACTTTTGCGACGGTCATGCACTCACACCAGAAAGCGGCTGGCTAGGCGGCTTGTCCCTCCTGCAGTACGCTGTAAATCCCGGCAGCAGCATGACCGGTAGGAGCATGATCATAGACTGTGAGGAGGTTAAATCTGGAAGTACGAACGACATTATCGAGAGGCTGACAGATAAGTACGCGCAATACTGGCGCGTAGCGAAGGAACAGAGCTTGTGCTGGCGCAAGGCAGCGTATGTTCCGTCTGAGTGACCCACTTAGCACGCTGTAGCAGAAGGAAGTGATGCTCGATGAGGTCATTGCACAACTAGGTGTCGAGTGGAAGAGAATGCGAATGAGACAACTCGTCGATTGATAGCGAGAACCCCGGAGTGATAACAAGATAACTGAAAGCTCTCCATCACAGAGCACTGGCAAATACGCTTCGTTGCTGGTTAAGTGCTGTATTACCAGACAGAAATGCGTCAAATTATTCTGTCTTTGACTTTCCTCAAAGAAAATTCTCTGAAGGCATGTGGGTTCAATCCCAAGGGGGAAACATAATCACTTGTAAATCACACCTAGCGCACACACAACATAACGTATAAAGGAGCTTACCTGCTCCCCCCCCCCCCACCGGAAATAGCGAGTCCCGTCGCTGAAATATTGAAAAAATTTAGTTGAAGCATGAAGAGACTTCAGCGGCTCCGTGCTCGTAATCCTCATTTAAATTCCCGCGCTACCGAGTGGGTCGATTCACTCACCGTCGGGCGGCTGCGGAGGGGGACGCCTGCGGGCATCGCTCCACGGCGTACTTCTATTAATGAAGCTCTAGGAAAGACTTGATCGCCCTCACTGAAGAGCCACCGCTAGCACCGAAGGCTGGGTACGGCTGAGGCTACAACTGTGGAGAATGCGCCTTTTATAGGCAACGGTTAGCGAATTGTGGCGCGAACTTCATAACTACTGATACTGAACTACTGATACAAAGCATTTTCGTAGGGGGCCGACAGTCAAGAGAAACAAGGTACAAATCAACAACATACTCAACAGGCTACAACCACGATCTCCAAAGTACTTTGGAGCAGCCCTTTACATATACCGCTATATGGAATAGTGATAACCTCCATCAGAGCAGACGATCGTTTTTGCAAAATTCAACTCTTGAAAGCTCTTGTTTTAGTAAGCATTAAGTAGTGGCTCCAACATTGTCGAGGAAACAGACTGCTTCAGAAAACCGAGCTTCGTGATTGGATTAAGGTTCAGTGAAAATCCTTAAAGAAGTTTTGTCCGAAAGTTGCTCAAATAAACTATGATTGGTCAATTTCTCAATTTCTATAGATTTTTTTCATGACACATTTTTATACCTGAATGAGCGACATCTGAGTCTGCCATTGTACCGCCAAATTGTGCTGTACAAAAATTTGCGTTACTTACTAGCTACGACTTCAGTGTGTTCTCTAAAAAAATTTAAAGCGCTCCTCGAATCAATCAAAGGATGAGCTTCTCGTGGAATTAGTTTTCTTCCATCTGAAGGAAACATTATGAAATATATATATAAAAGAGTTTGTCCGTAGAGTGATCTAGCCTAAGTGAGATACGCCTCATCATCTACAGCGCGAGCGAAATTTGCTATTGAACGTGAGATGTTGCTGCAGCAGGGGAAGCGCAGCCCTTTACTGCTTAACACAGGTTCAGAAGCCGACTTCGTGCCATTAGCATGAGAAGACCACTAAATAGGTAAGAGTAGAAGGGGACTTCGAGGGTGGAGAACCGACAGCGACCAGGAGGAAGCGACCTGGAGGAGGCATCGAGATGGGGGGGGGGGGTCGATAGGGAACAATGAAGCAGGCCAGGAGGTGGCACCAATAAGGGTTTATGTAATAAGGAGGGACCAGTAGGGAGTTACCAATAAGGCAGTAAGAAGGATTAGCAAGCAGGTAAGGGGATCCATTACCAGTATAGGAGAATGGATTTAGAAGATTTGACACCGATGTCGCGCAATGGGCGTTCGCTCGCCGTCGTCGTGTAGTGAGCGTGGGAGGGCTACTTTACGATTAGTTGGGGTAGAGTAGTAAGGAGGATTTTGGGGGGGGGGGGGGGGAGAGGAATCTACCTGGAAGGAGGGACCTGGAGGCGGGTCCAGGACGGGAACCAACAAGAGGGAAGCTGTAAGGGAAATCATTCGGAGAACAAGAAAGCTGCCATATGCATAGCCTCTTCATGCTCGACACAGCGGCGACTGCGTGTGCTTCTAAGCTTTTGGATTCAGAAGACGGGTATACTGAGCTTCTGGATTCAGAAGACGGGCTCAATACGTCGCCAAACAACCGTCCTGATTCCGAATACGTGTCACCGACATCTGCCGTGAACATGGGAGGACCACTAAGGGGTGGTGGAGAAGTGCAGCAATGGAGCCTTCTAGGGTGGACCAGTAGAGCGATCAGGAAAGAAAGGAACAACTAGGAGGAGGGTCCAGGACGGAGAATCCAGCAAGAAGATACCAGTATAGGGTCAATACTGGAAACAAAAAAAAATGGGCCAGAAGTTGGGAGACTAAAGAGGGGAGGGAAGACCAGTAAAGGCGAACCAGCAATTAGATCCAGTAAGAAGAAACAAATGAGGGGAAACCTGGGTTCGGAACACATGTCAACGATATTTGGGAACGCTAGCTGTTGAACATGAGGTGGCGATGTCCGTTCCTCCACGTGGTGCCACTGGAAACTACTCGCTCTGCGAGTTAAGCCGAACACGGACACTCGATTGCAGGTGACAGGCCCTTGTGACAGGCCGGCCTACGAAGACCCATGTCACATCACATGGTGTATGACAGCTCAAGTGTTTCGAGATAGCGCTACGGCGTCCGCGGGAGCCGACGCGCACTCGCAGAGCCCGGCGAGTGTGAGAAGTATGCGAGGGTCCCTGATGCGAGGACGGCATCGGGGGGCAACTGAGCTAGTCCGAAAGTCCCGTAACGTAAGCAGGACCCGCGTGGCAACGCTGAATGTGGGTACGTTGACGGGCCGCTCGTGCGAGTTGGTTGAAGCACTGGAGCGTAGAAGAGTTGATTTCTGTGCGGTGCAGGAGACGAGGTGGTCCTGCCGTAAGTCAAGGGACATAGGACGTGGCTTCAAGGCCGTTCTATGTGGAAGTCCCAGGACCACCAGTGGTGTCGGAATAATCGTCTCCGAACGATTTCGTGACTCGATTGTAAGCGTCGAACGCTTTGACGATCGATTGATGAAGATCGTTGTCGCCGCGAAGGAGCGACTCTATCACTTCTTCTCTGCGTATGCTCCGCAGACTGGCTGTTCGGATCAAGCCAAGGAAGAGTTTTGGAGCCTGCTTGATGAGAAGACAGCAGAGGTACCGTCGAAAGATGTCATCATAGTCGCTGGTGACCTCAACGGGCACGTCGGCGCGACGAAAGACGGGTACGGCTGTCATGGTGGGTTCGGATACGGATCGCGTAACGCAGATGGTGAGCGTATCCTTGAATATGCGGAATCGCACAACCTCACCATAGTGAACACCGTATTTCGCAAACGCGATTCCCACCTCATCTCGTTCTACAGCGGGAACACCAGGACTCAGATAGACTTTGTCCTTGTGAAGGATCGAGACCGAAGTCTTGTCACAGACGCGAAGGTCGTGCCGTATGAGACGGTCGCCCCACAACATCGACCGCTGATCTGTACTTTAAAGATCGCCCCTCCGAGGCTGAAGCAGGTCGAGCGATGCGGTGCACCAAGAATCAAGTGGTGGCGAATGAAAGAGAAGGAAGCAGCTGTGATTTCTCGCGTGCGGTTACCGACAGTGACAACTGTCGACGAAACTTGGGAGAAGGCCACCGACGCGATTCGTCACGCTGCACGGTCGGAGCTCGGCATCATGAAGCCTGGACGACGGAAGGTCGACAAGTAGGCCTGGCTGTGGACAGATGACGTGAAAGCCAAAGTTCGAGAGAAGAAGACGCTATATCACGTGTTTCTCGGCGAAAAGACAGCCGATAACTGGCGGAACTACCAAGAAGCGAAGAAAGCTGCAAAGAAGGCCGTGGCTGTTGCAAAAGCCACTCATTATGGAGATGTCAACGAGAAGCTCGAGTCGCGCGATGGTGAGCGGTATCTGTACCGACTCGCAAAGAATCGCCATCGCCAGACCGAGGACATCGAGAAGTTCTTCGGCATCAATGATGAGAACGGCCGTCTTCTTATGGACCGCAAGAAGGCATTGAAGCGATGGCGCGATTACTTTGAGGAAATCTCTACAGTAGAATTTCCTCATCCAGCCATCCCCTCAACGGCTCCAACCCACGGACCCGTTCAGAAGATCACCGTGGAGGAGATTGAAGCGGCTTTGAAGAAGATGAGGCTAGGCAAAGCGACTGGGCCCGACGGCGTGGCAGCAGAACTGTGGAAGTCGAAGTTTTGGTACCCTGCTGAGTGGTTGGCGAAGTTCTTTAATCAGGTTGTGGCGGAGAAAATAGTGCCTGAGAGTTGGCGCCAAAGTACGACGATTCCGATTTGGAAGAAGAAGGGCAGTCCTGCAGACTGCTCCAATTACCGTCCGATTCGCTTGCTTTCGCACAGCATGAAGATCTTGAGCGAGTTGTCGATGGTCGAATTCGGGACATCGTCCAGCTTTCCAGCAATCAGTGCGGCTTCGTGGCTGGCTGTGGCACCATTGATGCCATACACGCCGCCCGCCTCCTGATAGAGAAGCATCGCGAGAAACAGAAGGCAGTGCATATCGCCTTCCTCGACTTGGAGAAGGCCTTTGACCGCGTACCGCGTGAAGTGATATGGTACGCCTTGCGACATCATGGAGTTCCCGAAGAGCTCATAGAGTGGGTGCGAATTCTCTACTCTTGTCCAAAGAGTCGAGTGCAAGCTGCAGCTGGAACCTCGATGGAGTTCCCCATCTCTGTCGGGGTACACCAGGGTTCTGCGCTTTCCCCACTCCTCTTTGTTGTCGTCATGGATGCCATCACACGAGATCTTCAGAAGCCCGTCCCTTGGACGTTGCTTTATGCCGATGACGTGATGCTCGCTAGCCAAGATAAAGGTGAACTCGAGCGAGAGGTGCAAGCTTGGTGTGATCGCTTGGAGCGGTTTGGACTCAGACTGAACGTGAAGAAGACCGAGTATTTAACGACGGACGTTACCGAGTCCAGCTCCATCAAGGTTAACGGCATCGAGCTTCCACGCACTGCGGTCTTTAAGTACCTGGGATCAGCAGTCGCGTCTGACGGCAAACTGATGGTCGAAGTGAATTCACGCGTGAGTGCAGCTTGGTCCAAGTGGCGCTCGTTGACTGGGGTGCTCTGCGATAGGAAGATACCGGAGCGCTTTAAGTCAAAGATCTACAGGGCAGTCATCCGGCCAGTAGCGATGAACGGCGCTGAGTGTTGGCCTGCGACCAAGGAAGTTGAAGCGCGCCTCAGCGTCATGGAGACGAAGATGCTGCGCTGGACGGCTGGAGTCACGCGCATGGACCGCATCCGAAACGATGCTATTCGGCAGAAGTTCGGTGTCGCGCCGATAACTGACAAGATGCGCGAAGCTCGCTTACGATGGTACGGCCACGTTCTGCGTGGAAAGGAAGATAGTGTCCGCAAGATAGGCCTTAAGTTCGAGGTGGTAGGAAAGCGGCCTAGAGGGCGCCCGAAGCAGCGCTGGGCTGATACGTTACATACGGAAAGAAGAAGAAGAAGCTAGCTGTTGAACATGAGAACGGTGCCGGAGGAGCAACCTGGGGACGGAAGTACTGCGCAGCACAAACCAGTGACGTTATTGGCCGATCCGGAGAGAATGTCTATGATGAACGCACGGAAGTGTTGAACGGCTTGATGCCAATAAAGTATGCAGCAGGTGCTAGATGTTAGCGAATTTTAGGTTTTACAAAAACTACTTTCCACAGGTCAGTGATGCTGCAAAGTCGCGCGAAGAGCGCAAGTGCAAGACACGCCGTTAGGCGTGTCGGAGGACTTGTTTTATACAACACAATTTTGGACGTAGACGTCGCTCCTCCAGGTATGTAGAATGCTGTCGATTCTATAACATCCTAAGAAAATTTGAAAAAAATTCAACGCCACTCATCCATTCGAAATCTGCCGATTCTTTATTTTTTACAACAAAATAATCAGAATTAAAAGCTTTATTGAATTCTGTGCTTTAATCAATCAAGTCATTTAATCAACCGATACTAACATGTCCTCCTCAGCAAACGACGCTGCGCGTGAATATCTACAGTATCGAAGCCACACCTGGAAGGAACAACCTATTAATGGGCACAAAAATCACATAAAAATTTGAAAAAATCATGACATCATCATTTTCGGTGGCGATGTCCGCTCCTCCACGTGGTACCACTGGAAACTGCTTGCCTTTGCAAGCCGAGCTAATCACGGACAATCGATGCAGGCGACAGACCCTAGTGACAGGCCGGCCTACGAACATTTTGTGTCACACTTCGTGTTTGAGCAACTTTCGGACAAAACTTCTTTAAGGATTTTCACTGAACCTTAATCCAATCACGAAGCTCGATTTTCTGAAGCAGTCTGTTTCTTCGACAATGTTGGAGCCACTACTTAATGCTTACTAAAACAAGGAGCTTTCAAGAGTTGAATTTTGCAAAAACGATCGTCTGTTCTGATGGAGGTTATCACTATTCCATATAGCGGTATATGTAAAGGGCTGCTCCAAAGTACTTTGGAGATCGTGGTTGTAGCCTGTTGAGTATGTTGTTGATTTGTACCTTGTTTCTCTTGACTGTCGGCCCCCTACGAAAATGCTTTGTATCAGTAGTTCAGTATCAGTAGTTATGAAGTTCGCGCCACAATTCGCTAACCGTTGCCTATAAAAGGCGCATTCTCCACAGTTGTAGCCTCAGCCGTACCCAGCCTTCGGTGCTAGCGGTGGCTCTTCAGTGAGGGCGATCAAGTCTTTCCTAGAGCTTCATTAATAGAAGTACGCCGTGGAGCGATGCCCGCAGGCGTCCCCCTCCGCAGCCGCCCGACGGTGAGTGAATCGACCCACTCGGTAGCGCGGGAATTTAAATGAGGATTACGAGCACGGAGCCGCTGAAGTCTCTTCATGCTTCAACTAAATTTTTTCAATATTTCAGCGACGGGACTCGCTATTTCCGGTGGGGGGGGGAGCAGGTAAGCTCCTTTATACGTTATGTTGTGTGTGCGCTAGGTGTGATTTACAAGTGATTATGTTTCCCCCTTGGGATTGAACCCACATGCCTTCAGAGAATTTTCTTTGAGGAAAGTCAAAGACAGAATAATTTGACGCATTTCTGTCTGGTAATACAGCACTTAACCAGCAACGAAGCGTATTTGCCAGTGCTCTGAGATGGAGAGCTTTCAGTTATCTTGTTATCACTCCGGGGTTCTCGCTATCAAACGACGAGTTGTCTCATTCGCATTCCAAAAAGACGGAATACTTGACGGCGGATGTGAATGAGCTCGGATCTATCAAGATCAATGGTTCTGAGCTCTCACGAGTGACATCTTTCAAGTATCTTGGGTCAACAGTCACGTCCTATGGCAGCCTAAAGTTGGAGGTGAACGCACGCGTGAATACAGTCTGTTCCAAATGGCGCCAGTTGATTGGGTGCTTTGCGACAGGACAATACCTGAGCACCTCAAATCGAAGGTTTATGGGACAGTCGTCGTCACGGTAGCGACATACGGTGCTGAGTGTTGGCCCGTGACGAAGGAGATTGAGAGCCGCCTCAGTGTAATGGAGACGAAGATGCTAAGGTGGACGGCCGGAGTAACGCGTTTGGACCGCGTTCGCAACGACACCATACGACAATGGTTTGGGGTCGCCAAAATAGCCGACAAGCTGAGTGAAGCTCGTCTACGATGGTATGGCCACGTGCTTCGCGCTAACGACGACACCGTCTGTAAGATTGGCCTGAACCTTGAAGTCGCTGGAAAACGGCCCAGAGGACGCCCGAAGCAACGTTGGCTAGATACGTTGCGCTTGGACTTAAAGATAGCTGGTGTACATCCTGATCAAGCATTTGATCGAGAGAAATGACGTCATCACACCAGAAGAGCGGACCCCGCCATCAAGCGGGACAAACGCTACTGAAAATGACAGATGAGAAACAGACCAGTGGCGGAGATAAGGGAAGGGTCGTACCAAACCCGCTTCGGAAAGAAGATGGGGGAGTCGTGAATTTTCTTCAAAAATCGCACCTCACGTTTGACCCTACCTCAATCTGCCGGCCGCCCTATTCCACCGCCGTCGTCCTACTTGCTGTCCGATTGTTGCTTATTCCGAAGAACCTGTATACCAGTGCCCGGTACGGAGAGAATGTCTATGATGAACGCACCGAAGTGGTGAGCGGCTTGATGCCGATAGAGTACGCACCATGTCCTAGATGTTAGCGAATTTTATTTCTTACAAAAACTACTTTCCATAGGTCTGATGCTGCGAAGGCGTGCGAAGCGAGCAAGTGCGAGACACGCCTTTAGGCGTGTCTGAGCACTTGTTATCAAAAAATGACATTGTTCCTATAAAAATGTAAGCCCAGTATATCATGTGGTAAAAACAAGCTCCGATGCGATGTTAGGTATGATTAGGGAATGTCGTATTCAAAATTTTCGTCTTCCATGAAAATGAAGCTATTTTCTACGGGAAACAGATCACCTATACGGTTCAGATTACCCCCACAAAAATGTCAAGCCTTGAACAATACAAACGTACAAACGAAAAAACATGATTTTCGGAATCGAACAGGTTGAATCGAAGTCTGGTCGATCTTACACGAACGTCGTTTTATCACGAAAATGGATGTTCACAAAAATGACCATAACTCGGTATGTTTTTCGAATTTCGAAAACTCCTCTACCATTTCGAGAAGCAAGGAAAACTTTCTTTCCTACAATCCAAGAAGCAGTTTTGAAAAAGGAAGTCTTCATGCGGGGGGGGGGGGTGGGGTGGGATGGGGTGATTTCTGGTCGATTTTTGCCGAAAAACTTGTCGAAAACCGAACCCTGATGAAGACCTCTCTTTTGAAAACTGATTCCTGCATGGTACGAAAGCATTTTTCTCTAATGTTTAAAAATGTCAGCGAGATTTTCGAAATTTGTAAAGGATTTTTAAACCGATTTGTGATCAATTTGTGAACATCCAATTTCGTCATACAAATGACGTCGGTGCAAGATCGACCAGAATTCGACTGAACCTTTATTTTTGTGGGGTACGATTTTATTTTTGATGTTTGCTTCAAATGGAAGAAAACAATTTCCGCGAGAAGTCCTTCCTTCGCATGCGATCGACGAAACCTGAGAACGCAGTTGCCGCATGTAAACTGCCACAACTCGCAGATTTTTTGGAGTTTCTGAAAAACGTATAGATCCTTGGAAACTAGAGCAAATGTGGATTCTATGCTTTAAAAAGCAGGCTCTAAAAGCGACACTCCGTGTGATTAGGGGTCGATCTTTGGGATGATTTTTGCGGCTAATGCAAAACCGACACCCCTGTTCATATAGAAAATCGTTTCGGTTTAATCGCTGTGTGTCAAGCAGGGCTTGAAATTTAATATTTTACAACTTTACTTTTTAAACTTCAATTTCTTACAATTTTTTGATGTTGTTAACTTCAGAAGGGAGAAAATTATTTTTCTTGATGCCGTTTCCTTCAGGGTAAAATGTTCCACCATATCGCATATCATCAACAAGCGATATGGTGCAGCATTTCACCATATCGCTTGTTAATAAGCCACGCCATCAAGAATTTCGGCTGTATTTTCTCCGTCAAATTGCTGTAAGCCGTAGATGAATCCGTCCCCTGATGGGAGAAAATTCCTTTCGTGAAAAGTCCATCCTTCGGTTGAGATTCCGTCATCGATTCACAGAGCGCTTCAAAAATGTTTTCTAAGAAAAGCCCTCAGATTGTTCGTAATTAACGCTCAAAATTTTATGCAATACAATTTCGACACAGAGTACAACTTCGACTGGAAATGCCGCTTCTTCAAGTAGAGAAGTGAGTCATGTCCATCACATCCTGAAAAAAACCTCTAGAAATTGAGATTTTGTGGTTGGTACGATATGTGCTCGCAGAAGATCTTTATTTTAAATGTGGAACAATCGGTATTCAAAGCTTTAACACGTTGACGAAAATGCCTCTCAATCTTCGCGGCAGCCACTCTGTCTCGTAGGACGACACAGCTCAGTGGTGAGCGGCGGTATACTTAGTTGAGAAGGACGGCATAAGGTCCATTCAAAATCCATCTGGAAGGGTTATTTGGAATGGCGAACAAGACAATTTGTATTTTGTATCGATTGATCGGCCGGTTTTCTACCAAACTGATAACTGTAGTTTTCGTGTCGGGACCTTCGATTCTGCACGAAAGTCTGTGCGGAAGGTTATTTGAGTAGCTGTTAACATCTCTCGCGTTTTCTTTTCGGAAGTTCATTCAGGAAGTTTTGTTTCATTTGATACAATGCTGTGGACATCCCTGTTGACTCAGTATTTGATTGCTCTTTCTTTTGCAGGTTTACAGTTTTTCATATTTTCATGTGATCTTTCAAGGTTATGATCAGTTATGCTACGCTGGGTATGAGCTGGTGAGCGTTACCCATATCCATCGTAACATACCCACAGCACCAAAAATAATCTCTTAGGCCTATGTTATACTCCCGCGGGAGCATCCGCGGGACGTCCGCGGACGGAAGATGACCGCGGGCGGTCGTCGTCGTCCCGTGACGACTAGCGTAGCGTTGGAGTGCGTTTCCCGCGCCGAACTCCATGGGAAGACAGCCTTCCGCGGTGCACTGCACCGCGGGCGGCTGCCGTCCCGCGGGCGGGAAGTATAACAGCGTCCTCGTCGTCTGTCGGCGGCGATCCGCGGACGGCGGGTGTGGCGGGCCGCGACAAGTGGCCCGGCGCGGGGTCCCGACGCGATTTCCGCCCATCCACGGATGCTCCCGCGGGAGTATAACATAGGCCTTAAGGCGCCCACAGAGTTCTGCGGCAACGCCGCTCGCCGCTATGGTTAAGGATAGGGCAAGGACGCCGCCGGCGGCGAGCTCTGCGTCTCTGCGTCTCTGCCCTATGGTTAAGCATAGACCGCGGCGCAGCCGCAAAACTCTGTGGGGGCCTTTAGACGAAGTCCTGGCTAGATCGATGACTCAGTCCCCGTCATATCGTCTTCCAACCACATCATGTAGTTCATGTAGCCCACGTAGATACTTACCGTTACCTATCGTAGTTGGCTGACATTTAAAGAGAGAGTGTGACGCTCGTGATCAGCACCTCCAATAACCCGTTAGGCGAAGTTCAGTACAACGGTGAGTCTGACACGACCACCCTAGTTATCGATTTTGGAGATAAGTTAGCGCAACCGTTCGCGGGACAGACACGCGAAAATCGCTCTCGTCGTCAACGTTTCGAGCGGAGACTCACCTTCGCTTCCTGAAGTAGCAATATAGAAATGAATATTGCAATATTTTGAATGCTGGTTAAAAGTAAGGAATTTCTGCCGGAAGATTTCAAGTCAATGAGAGGTTTCCATTTTTTCAGATTCGTCCAGCATGTCATGACACGCCAGTTTTAACCTGGAGCAGCGAAATTTACGTCTGAAATTGCACTATAAAACTGTGTTAATTAGAGCGGGTGACTAAGGTGCTTCCCTACAAGATATTTTGAAGCGCCTTTCGAATAGATGACGAAAAGGCCACTGATGGGTAGACTTCTCACAGAATTTCCTCCCTTCTGCAGGGAACAGCACCAGAAATTGGAATCATACCCTAAAAATTTTAAGCCCTGTTTCATGCACAGTGATCAAACCATGTTTTCTGAAACAATCTTCTTTATGATCAAGCGTCCCGACTTTGCATCATTTGCCAAAAAAATATTGACCCCCCTAATCAAATGGAGAACTCCGCCTTTGCCGGTCCCAAGCCCGGATGAAAAAGGAGGAGGGTTGGGCGACAGGCCAGCAACCCGTCCCCGTAAAAAACCATTATGCTACAGAAACGATGGACTATATGGATACTGCTGAAAAGGGAAAATCGAAGCCGAGCTTTATGACGGGAGACCTGATACTGGACTCGGTTTTCTCTCCGAAGAACATCACGCGTATTGGTACCTGGAACATACGCACGCTTCACCAGACTGGGCGTCTCGCCTAACTCCTCCAAGAATTCGATATTTACGGCCTAGGCATTCTCGGAATCAGCGAGGTCCGATGGACCGGAAGTGGACGCTTGATTAGTGATGGCAAAACTATCCTGTTCTCTGGTCTAGAAAGGCATGAAAGAGGAGTAGGAATCGTCCTTAGCAAACGAGCTTCAAATTCTCTCGTTAGCTGGGAGCCAGTAAACGACAGAATGATCACTGCGCGCTTTCGAACGAGGCATACCAGAGTCACAATGATACAGGCGTATGCTCCAACGGAAGACGCAACCGACGACAAGAAGGCCGATTTCTATGAACACCTACAAGATGTCATTGACGAAATGCCACGACGGGACCTCAAGCTTGTTCTAGGCGACTTCAACGCGCAGGTGGGAGGCGATCGAAAAGCCATGGAAAAATCTGTCGGAGCATTCGCATCGTCGGACCGCCTAAACAACAACGGAGAAAGGCTCGTGTCATTCTGCGATTTCAACGATCATCGCGAATACATTCTTCTTCCACCGAGGCATCCACAAGAAAACTTGGAGATCGCCAAACGGCACGACGGCAAACGAAATTGACCACATCTTCATCAGCCGCAAATGGAGGACATCAGTCAACGATGCACATGTGTACAGAGGTGCGGATGTAGGCACAGACCACTATCTTGTTAGGGCTACGTTGAAGCTGAAGCTGAAGCTGCAAAAAAGGCCGGTTGTCAGACGACCATACGACGTCGAAAAGTTCAAGAAGCATACAACCGCGAGGAACTACTGCGTTGAACTACGAAACCGTTTCAGTATGCTTGACAAATGCGAAAGCATTGACGAACACTGGGAAGCCGTCAAGACTGCGCTATGTGAAAGTGCTGAAGCGACCATCGGGCGCAAACGAGGCAAGCGAAAGGAGCAATGGATTCGAGAAGAAACCTGGAAGCTGATAGATGAGAGGAAGCGAGTCAAGCAAAGAAAAGAATGCGCCAAGACACCTGACGAAACAAGGGAAGCAGGCGAAATTTATTCGGAACTCGATCGACAGGTAAAAGCATCGTGTCGCCGCGATAAGAAAGCTTGGATCGCTCAGAAGGAAGCGGAGGCACAAACAGCGGCTAGTCGTAGTGATTCCAGAACACTGTAACGAATTGTGTCGGAGCTGACGGGAACAAGGCTCAACACATGCGTCCCTATAAAGGACAAAAGTTGCAGACTACTGGTCAGCGAAGCTGAACAAAACGAAAGATGGGTTGAACACTTCCGTGAAGTGTACAACCAGCCCCAGCCATCCGCAACGCCTACGTTCGATGATGAAATAGCCCTGGGAGAGCTAAACGTCAATACCGGCTACATAACGGTAGAGGAAACAAAGACAGCAATACGAGGTCTCAAAAACGGAAAAGCCCCTGGCCTCGACGAAATTGCAGCGGAGATGTTAAAAGCTGGAGCCGCACGGAACAATTGACGACACTCTTCAATAGCTGCTGGCATCAACACGAAGTGCTAGAAGATTGGAAAAAAGGCTTAGTAGTCAAACTGCCGAAGAAAGGAAGCTTGTCGCATTGCGGGAACTGGAGAGGTATCACCCTGTTGTCAGTGCCAGGCAAAGTATTCTGCACCGTATTGTTAAGAAGGCTTCGAGATGCAATTGATGATCGACTGCGGGAGGAGCAAGCTGGATTCAGAAGCGGAAGATCGTGTTGCGACCAGATCTTTACGCTACGCAACATCATCGAGCAGTGCCTGGAGTATCGCTACCCGCTCTACGTAAACTTCGTCGATTTCAAGAAAGCATTTGACAGTGTCTACCGAGAGTCACTATGGAAAATACTCAATGGAGTCTTTGCGGCCTTCGTCAAGGTGTTTAGACGTTATTACTGCTCAAAGTTTCTAAGGAATTGGCTGTTGAATCCATTTCCTTCATTAAACTGAGTAAATTAAGTTTTTTAAACAAACAACCTCATAATTGTTGGATGCTTTATCTAATGGACAAAAACAAATTTATCCTGTAGTAATAAATTTTTTCTATTTGGAATATAGACCTTAGCTTCTATGTTGCTTTTGTTTAGGAACTAGAACTTTGATTATAAATTATGTATTGAAAGGGTGTTGGTTCTTCCAGGTTATGTAATGGAATGTTATAGACGTTTTTTATAATTCTGGCTACATTTTCTGCTGCATTCTTGTATGTTTTTGGATAGATTGTTTACCGTATTCCTTAGAAGGCCAATATTTTCTGACTTTTCCAGGATTTCCCTGAGTTGTTGATGTTTTAATAATATCTAGATTCTCAATATTCAAATGATTATAAGAGGTGTCAATAAATTCGTTATAGTGGAGGTCCGCTTCACACACGCAGCCATTTTTAATAATTTGCTTGCACACGTTTAGGGTATAGTTTAAAAAATGTATTGTAATTAAAAATAATTTTGAATCAACACTCCCAAGAATGTTGCTCAAACATGTCCTTTGCTATTCTTGACTCATTAGACGACAATTAGCATATGATACTTGTGTTACATGGAGGTGTGGTTGCGCCGGAGCTGCGACGAACAGCTTCTATTGACGTGGTTCTCACACATTTTCTTCCAAAGTGCCTGCGTTAGATATGCACCTACGGTCGACTACAAAGTGTTTACAATTGATGCACTATTCGCATGTTTCTTTCTTGCAAAGGCCTTGGTTGAAGACGGGCCAACACGTTTCATGTAAAATTACCGTTAAATATATATTTCTTGCAGGGATAACTGCAAACAGTGGATAATAATGACAATAACATGAATCCAAACCCAATAACAAGTGTGAGGAAGGAAAGTTCTTATATCTCACATGAAAACCACGTTGAAACACAGATCACCACATGATCTCCCGATCAGTATGCAAGAATCTTCCGTTGAGATCGACGGCAGAGTTCTCAAATAGTATTGTATTGCAGAATGTTTCTGCATTCTGTATTTTCTGCATACTAATGCATGATGTGTGCCAGAGAGAATGGTTCACATTAGTGTGAAAATGGGAGAAATCATATGATTTCATCATAGCGGCAGAAGATGCGAAACCACAGCAGGAATTTGCATAGCTCTGGATCACAACACAGGCCTTGTGCTCACGAGATCTCAGCACTACGCACTCGGTCAACTTCGCACTGTCGGTGGACGGTATCTCGGCAATAATTTTCGGACCACCCAGTGGCCCTAGCAAAATCAAAAACACCTCTGTGCTCCTCGTTTCATGCCGTACAATATCATATTGGTCTCGCTGAGAATCTCAGCTTATGGGGAAGTTCACGGGCTTCCCTTGTTGGGAGGCGTTCCTTCACGATCCCTACACGAACTTATCTGTGTTAAGGAGAACGCTTTTTATCCGAATATGCAGCGCTTTCTAGTCTTTCAAATTTTATTGACACACTAAAAAGGTTCTCTATCCTCCACGGAAGGCCAAACGGAATGCTGGATACTACTGGATCAGTGCAAATCTTTATTACTCTATATCACACAATGGAACACCCCTGAAGTGTCGGCTTGTTTTGGAATCGCGCACATCCTACGGTGAGACATCCAGTGTGTTAGAATTATGTGACATGAATAGAATGGACGTGAACGTCGCCTCCAACTTCTATTGACGATATCGACCATCCGGACTGACGCTCTCGGAACTCGTAGAGGAACTGACCGTTGACGTGAACCTGAACACAAAGGCCTTTGCTGCGTAGCTGTGCGCCTCCCTTTACGAACGCATCTTTCTTGACTACCCTCGCTTTACACACACAAGCAGCTTTTATCCACAGTCCGCGTATGTAGCGTAGGTTTCGTTTGTTTCGAAAAAAATGATAAATAGGACAAAACGAATGCCGTTATGATGCACGAAACTTGCGCAGCTACAGGACAAATGCTTGCAAAAACTAAACGACTACGCTACTTGAACAATCGCAAGGATTGCTCTCCTCGGTGAAAGGACACTTTTTGGAGTTCAGGAGTGCATTGATGCTTACGTACATCAAGCCACTGCGCCATCAGAATAAACGATCACAGCGGACCATACTGATGCGGATCTACGGAAAGTTGCGAAGGTCTGTGCTGAATGGATCGTGTTTTAGGAAATACGATCTTTCTACCCTTACGTGTAGCTACATCAAACAAGTCGTCGCTCAGTTCAGCGCATAATAGACTGTAGGACTCAGAAGTTGACATTCACCCCGGCATGAGAAATATCTAGCTGCACCACTTATACACAGTTATTTTTGATTTTTGGAGAGAGGCTCGAGGGGAAAATGGTGTCCGAATGGATGACATAAATGCACTACTATGTGCAGACCATAAACTCTATCATGCTCAAGATAGACGGACAAGCAGAAAAATTTCCTCCACCACCACTTTTGGCAGGGCAGTGGTAAGCGTAGCTGTTTCATCGGTATCTAGAGTCTTGGAAGTTTGACAGAGCTGTGACTATTTGATATCAAACGACGAAAACGGCAGAATTTTCCGGCCAAACTTAACGTCTTGTTAACGTTGTGTTTCCTTGCCAACCAGCATGGTGTTGCGTCCATTTCAACAATTCCACAAATGATTTTCGAATGCTTCAAAAGGTGTTACACGGTTTTCTCGAGCCATCACCAGTTTGCGATGGCTGGAGAGTTGCAGCTCCAAAGGTTTGAAAAAAGAGTACTTATGAGGGAGAGGGCCCGTGCCCGTGAAAAGCAGGTCTGTGTCAAATTTAGCCATATCCTGGAGTTTCTTCCCTTGTTGCTCATTATGTGCCCTTCTCCGCGTCAGCGGAGCTCCAGAATGTGGCCAATTGCACTGAACCCAACCAAAAGCTTCCGTTTTTCGCGCACGGAACCTCTGCTTCGTAAGACTTGGGAGTTCACACTACCTTCACAGAGCTGCTTCCAGTGGCGATGAACTCCACGGTGTAGATCTCCTTCGTCTCGAACGGGAACACGACCGAGGCGCGCTCCTCGTGCTGCCAGTTGCCGTGGAAGTACGAGTTGAACACGAGCGCCTTGTCCTAAGAACAGATTCCTCTCTGCTAACCATGTGAATTCCCCCGAGTCCGCTGCTCAAGCCTCCTGCACAACCGCCGAAGTAAAATGAAGGTTATAAGGATGCGTGAAATGGGAAGCATCAACTTGAAGGGAGGGAGTGCGCATCCATCAACTGTGTGACCGTGAGCCACTCCTCTCCTAACCTTTCAGCTCTCAGCAAAACTCTCCATCAGGAGCTGGAGCAGAAGAGGTATGTGCGCGACTACCGGCCTATGCATTCGTGTGTAATAGGAGGAGGCGAAAAGATTTGCAAGCGTTCATTTCCGCGAACGCTAAATGAACGTGTTTCGACCACTTCATCAAACGCTGCCAGCACAAAATCTGCACCTCATCATGTGAAGTATCGCAAGGTATCTTTGGCGCATGTTGTATGCAAATGAGCGTAGTACCTAGAGAGCTAGTTCTGTCGAGTGGGAGTGAGGAAGAAGGGAAGGGGACTAACAACTTGCGAAGGAGACAGCAGCCCGTCAAATCACGTCAGGGACATACCTTCAGGCGGGGGTTGAAGTGGACGACGATATCAAAGCCGCTCTTGAGGTTGATCTGAAAAAGGATAGAACGTCTCCTCAACGCAAGCCTCCTGAACGATCTTGCTGCACACTCTGAGCACATTTTCTGTAGCTGAAAGAGACAATTTAGGGAGCATTACAGACGTGGAATTTCTTGTCCTTCTTGTCGGTTGGTTTGAGCACAACTCGCAGGCGCTGCCCGTAAGTGAAGCCTCGAACTGGAATCTCCACCGGGTTGCTCTGAAACAGTTGACGGTTGTTGATTTCAAGGGTCGAAGGAGCCACGACATTGTCTAGCATCAGCTGTTTGCTATAATTTCAGCTCTCACACACTGTCAACGACCTGCAACAGCACAGTGCGACTCAAAAGTGTGCCTAACAGGTTGTCGAGTTCTCGTTCTTTCAGTAACGTACATAGCTTGTGTTTAAGATTAAGAAAGCGAAGATCGTCCGATATGTTAGACGTCTAGATCACGCTACCCGCTCAGCCAACGTTTCGCAAACGCCTCATAAATGTACATAAAAAATAAACACGGGCCAGTTTTCATGCACACCGATCCTAGTAATGCATCTGCCAGCCTTTCAAGGGGTGGTGCCGACTTTGGTGGGCTTCCTAATGCGAAGGACAGTGCTCGGGATTCTTCCCAACGGCCCTTCTCAACCGAGAGATTGCACATGCGACATTTCGGTTGATTCCGAAAGCTTGACTCACCCAATATGCGCCAGCACGCAGCACTGGCGAGTCATCTACGCCATCATCTTGCGGGGTTTGCTACGTTCGCCACGCCTGCGGCAACGGCCTAGCATACCAGGACAAATGGTCCGAAATGAGCCGAAATTCGGGAGGCGTTAGAACTAGGAACTGGAGCCTCCGAAAACTCGTCCGACCTACTTTTTTACGTTTAACAACGACTTGTTTTGCGATGCTCTGTCTCAACACACTGCAAATGTCCATTATTTCAAGTTTGCTCAAATGCCCATTGTTTGATGGTTTTCGGATAAAGTGACCAAATACTTTTAGGTAACTCATGGTCATTTATAGAAAATTCGCGCTAGGACCACAGTACGGGACGCGTCTTTTGAATAGACGCCGAAAAAAACCGCACTTTTGCGGTTTTTGCGTCTTTTTGCTATAACTCGCTCAAAAGTCATCCATTTGAAAAAGCAGGGTATATTTGAGCTCAGGACAACGAGCTCTATCGTTTGATATACATTTCATATGAAAGATCAAAAATGGCCAAAATTGAAAACTTGCGCTTCATTGAGAAGGCCGGCCGCGGACGAGTTGTCGGCCGCAAGGCGTCGAAGACCGTTGCATGCATGCTCACAATTCCTCTAATTTGAGGTTTTTTGAGAAACGATTGGTACCGTTCGATTCGCCTCCTCGAGATCTACACAAACATATATACATCTTCGCCAAACAGCCGCATTTTCGCAGTGGGTGGTCAAAGATGTTTGGAGCAGACTTCTTGCTATTGGAGAAGCTTATATTCCAGGACTTGCATGTTCTCGGAGCATCTCAAGCATCGCGCAAAGTGTTTCGTCATGCCAGGAATCCTCTGAGAGTGCGCTGTGCACAATGTATATAGGATCGAACCTATCAATCGACTGGGCGCGACAGCTCGCAAATTGCACCTCGGGCGTGTTCTGAGCGCAATATCTCTATCACGTTTGAATCTTTCCGACTGCAGCTTGTCGATTTTGAAAACAGCGTAAAGCTCAAGATGCACACTGAAGGACAGTGACGTAGCATATGAATGAACAAAGCTCCAGTGGTGCAAAAATGTAGTTTAGCCTTGGGTGACACGATTTTTTCCGAGTTCAGTCAACTACTGCGGGAAGACAAGACGAGCCAATGGCATCCAAATGCATGGGCGAGCACAAGACTGAAAGCACTTGCGATGGCATGCTCGTAGCTGTGGCGAGAACTGCTATTTGGGCGAGTAAGAGTAAGGAGAACATATACCGTTGTTGTGCTAAATTGCACACGCGGGCGTGTTCGAAGCGCGATAACTCTGTCAGCTTCCAAACTTTCTGGCTGGAACGTGTGGATTCCGTAGGCAGTAATATGTGCTAGTAAAGCGCCAAAGCACAGCAAATTATCTTACGAATTGGCAAGGTTACGGCGGTGCGAAAATGTAGGTTGGGCATGTGTGACACGATTTTTTCAGATTTCGGTCGACCGCTGCGGGTACATGAGGCGAGCTAACGGCATGCAAACTCGCGGACGAGGAAGGCACTGAAGGCACTTTACGATAATCTGCTCGCAACTCTCCAACTGCCTAAACTGCCTTAGCCCCATATGCCAGATTAGAGCGGCGGACGGCAGCGGCGAAGATTCTTTCGCCCTTACTCGCCCATATTTGAGCTTTCACCACTCTAGATGGCACCGTTCTGTTCAGCTTGAAAAGCTCTATCGAACGATGTCAATCTCTGCCAATTCCAGGAAAATTGATTTTTTGACAATTTCCCTCGCGGACGAGGCCGCTCAAGGCCGCGGCAGAGGGACGATGACGTCATCAAAAGTCGGCGATTTCGAAAATTGCCAAATGTTCTTGTCCAAACTTCGTTCAAAATCATCTAGTGGATTCTTTGGTGCGCTGATTACGAATCCGATGTCCGTTTTTAAAAATTCCGCCGATTTCGATAGGCTCTGGATCTCCCTCTGGATAAATGAGGGTGGTCGTGACAGTAACACCGATTGTGCTCAAACTTCCTCTAAGGGCAGGGGTTATTCAGGGTGCCGAATACGATGCCGAAGTCCATTTGGTCGATTATGACAGGAGACCACACATACCGATAACTGAGGGTGGTCAGTGATCCTGACCCTACCAACCTCAAATGGCTGTAACATGCCAAAATCGGCGGAATTTTCAAAAACAGACACCGAATTCGTAATCAGCGCACCAAGTAATCCCCTAGATAATTTTGAACGAAGTTTGGACAAGAACATTTGGCAATTTTCGAAATCGTCGACTTTCGATGACGTCATCGTCCGTTCAGGCTCGGCGAAGAGCGAACGCCATCGTCCTCGGGGAAATTGTCAAAAAATCAAATTTCCCGGAATTGGACGAGATTGGTACCGTTCGATAGAGGTTTCCGAGCTGAACAGAACGATGCTATCTATTGTGTCAAAAACTCAAATATGGGCGAGTAAGGGCGAAAGGATCTTCACCGCTGCCCTCCGCAGCTCTAAAATGGCAGCTGGGACTAAGGCAGGTTAGGCAGCTGGAGAGTCATGGGCACTTCATCGCAAAGCATCTTAGCTGATTTGCTAGCCTACGCATTCGTAGGCAGCTAGCTGATCGCGTGTTCCTGTAGTAGTCGACTGAACTCGGAAAAAATCGTGTCACACAAGGTTCGCCTGCACTTCGCACCTCTGTAACTTTTTCCATTCTTAAGCTACGTCGCTATATTTCAGCGCGCTTCTTGAACTTTCTACTGCCTACAAAATCCACAACCTGCAGCCGGAAAGGCTCGGAGTTTACAGAGTTATTACGCTCAGAACACGCCCGCGGTGCAGTTTGCGAGCTGTCGCGCCTCGATTGATAGGTTCGATCCTATACACATTGTGCACAGCGCACTCCAAAATCTCGATGGGACAAAGTACAGCAATTTCTGAGTAGGGCGGCTGGGAATTTCTGTAAAACTTCCCAAATGCTCACTCTACAGGCTGTAGCGTCGCCCACTCGATTGATAGGTTCGATCCTATATACATTGTGCACAGCGCACTCTCAGAGGATTCCTGGCATGACGAAACACTTTGCGCGATGCTTGAGATGCTCCGAGAACATGCAAGTCCTGGAATATAGGCTTCTCCAATAGCAAGAAGTCTGCTCCAAACATCTTTGACCACCCACTGCGAAAATGCGGTTGTTTGGCGAAGATGTATATATGTTTGTGTAGATCTCGAGGAGGCGAATCGAACGGTACCAATCGTTTCTCAAAAAACCTCAAATTAGAGGAATTGTGAGCATGCAACGGTTTTCGACGCCTTGCGGCTGACAACTCGTCCGCGGCCGGCCTTCTCAATGAAGCGCAAGTTTTCAATTTTGGCCATTTTTGAACTTTAAAAAAATATGAAGTGTATATACCAAACGATAGAGCTCAATCTCTTGAGCTCAAATATACTCTTGGTTTTACAAATGGATGACTTTGAGCGAGTTGTAGCAAAAAGACGCAAAAACCCAAAAGTGCGGTTTTTTCGGAGTCTATTCAAAAGACGCGTGTACCGGTACTGTAGTGCTTTGAGGGGAACCAAAAGTATTGAGTGACCGCTTCCTCCTATTCAAATTCCTAGTTTTTGTCGGCACAGTCTCCGAATCCTTGAGACGGTAGAGGATAATAAAGTATGTCATGACTGGCAATTTTATCTGTTACCGCAAATTGGTTAGAATAATTTTTTATTCAACGTAACCTTGATGTTATAACTTTTTATGAAATTTTTTATTTTGAAAATTTGAAATTGTAATCATTTAATTAATAAAAAAGTCTCCCATGCCCTAAATTAGCTTGTCGTGATTTTTATTTGATTAGTGGTCCAAATGCTGCTTACCTTCAAAGAGCATCAAAGAGAGTATAGGAGTGCTTTTTAACAATTGCTTTTGTTGTATAGAGCTGTGGTCCTCCATGCAAACGGAAATTTTGCCATCAATCGAAAAAAATTGCGTCATCTTGGATGAGGGCATGGCGCAATCTCTTTTGCCAATGTCGGTTTCCGGTGAAGCCGGTAACCGGCGGTGGCATGAGATAAGCAGTGAAAATGCAAATCGCACGAGACGAACCTTTGATACACCTCCCTACGGGCGAGTCCGCTAGCCTTTCGCCTCCGAGCCGCCCGGCAAAGCAGCCCAGGCGAATCAACGTATGTCTGTGTCCACAACGCGCAGCGTTGCCGCCATGATGCCATGGAAGAGCACGGGAATCTCGCACTGGCCTGGTTTGAGGGCGCGGCAAAAACGAAACATAGTTCTGCACTAACTGAACGGTGGAAATTCCCCCTACCTGGGTCGGTTTCGCCGTGCAGACGTGCGCTTGAGACCCCTGCTTCGTGAGCTCCCGCCTTGACCAAGCGCTCATTCTCGCCGACGCCGGTAAACCGCTGTCAGTTGTTGGAAGGATTGCACTCCGACTTGTTCGTCACCTTCCTACTGCGAGTCACTGGGATGGCTGAACACGCATTCGAGTAGCCTCCACGATATCTCGGGAAGCAGAAGAGGTCGGTTCATCTCAGAAGTGGCTTGACTAACGTCGACCTTCGGCCAATTTTCCACTTTTTTTCCTTTTGCTAAAACCGTAGGGCAGACTCATCCTTGAAGTTTCCTGAACAGAGTCTTTAGCAGTACAATCAATGATGCGAGATCAAAGATCGTCTATAGATTGAAGGGCTCACATATAATAAAAAATGATCTATCTTTTAGTTTATTTTTATTTTTAATGGTTTGACTTGATTATGACAAAAAGAAAAAACCAGGTTATCGTTTTTCTAACATTTCTGCTGAAAATTGAATCGTGGACTCAAACAATAATTTACCATTGGGTTGAAGACCTCGGTTCCGAAATGTATGGCATCCATGCTGAAACCGTTGCTCAGAGTGGATTCCTAACGAACGCAAACACCTGAAATGACACAGTAGTGAGTGTGCCGCAATCGCAAAGCAATTTTCAGCTTCATCCCAACCGTTAGCTCCTTGCTACGTACCTTGGAGAAGTCAGAAAATATGAACTCCACTAGGTTTCTTTCTCGTTCACTACTAGGTAGAATAGCCATTCACAACAACTGCTAGATCGGACCGAAAGTATCAGCCATTTTCATTGCACGAGTTATTAACTTACACAAGTTCTTCCAAAGAAAAGAGTTGTAAAGGATGTCTGCAGCCGTGAACAATTAAGCCTAGCCCGGCTAAACCCAAACTTATAAACCTCGCGGAAGAAGAAGATCAGCGGAAACGTTCTGCGAAACGGTGAAATAACAGACAGGGCTTACAATGCCGAGGCCAAAGTTTAAATAAAATGGAAGTTGGTGACAAACTTGCTAAACTTTTGAAATCCTCTTGCTCGCAGTGAGTTTCCTGAGTTTTTTTTTTGAGTAAAACATCACTTATCGCCTATGCAGAATAGGCACAGCCGTAATGGGCAATACCGAAGCGGACTCATCCGGCCCAATCTGATAACAATGCCCTCAACAGCGGTATGCCTGTTGAATAACTGTGGATTCTTCAGCAGTCCTTTTGCACAGTTCCATAAACACCATGAACACTACCATGAATGAGCATTACGAGCACTGGGAAGTGGTGAACAGAGCTATCTGATGCAAAAAGTTGTGCGAGCGAATTGAGCCGGAATCTGATCGGACCTTTGGCTCGCTTCAGGATGCGCCTAGCAGGAAGAATAGAGCCCTCATGCAAGCGCTACTTACTTGTTAAGAAGCCCCAGATAGCCGTTATTGCTCTGACGGCGGGATGCGGAAAATAAGTTTTCCGTCTTTTCATCTCAGGAATCATTTTTTACTTCTGCAACTCGTTCGAGAGAGACGAGATGGAAAGTAAAGAACAGTTATCAAGTAGGTGGCGTGAAGTTTGAAGCAATAAGGAACGACACTTTATTAGGGCGTTGCTCAGCTTGCAGTGAGAGTTGCGGCAGTCCGCCATGTCGTTTTATCACCGGCTGATAATGCAAAGAGCCCAGGCCTTATGTATCAAAAACCTTTTCGAGCGTAGGGATATTAGACGAGACACCTTTCTGATAACCACGGTACCGAGGAAAATACTGCCACAGTTGGTTCCAGCCTTCCGACTATAGTATCGGCAAACCTTCGCTTTGCTTCAGTGAGGTTCTCTTCAGTGAAGTCGTTTTTGTGTTCGGCAAACGTCGCCTAAGCGCCCTGTTAAAGGGCACGCCATTCTATGGACAGGGATGTACTATAGCGGACCGTGAAGAAGGAATCGCCGTATCTGCCGCCTCCATTTGGAAACAAGCTGCACTGGCTCGGCTTCGATGTCTTTGTGACGAAAAGCTCACCCTCATTGGAGCACTTTCCTGCACTAACTAAAGCCAGCTCGAGCGTTATGATTAATCCACCATCGCTCCTATGCAGCTCGTCACACGCACTATCATTCTAGTGTCCTTATCACCACGTCGGTGTGCCGCTAGAATTGCCCACACAATTTCGCTCTTCGCAACTTCCATTTATCGTCTTCGCACCTTCTGAGGCTATTACGCGGTAAGAGACGGCCCAAGGATAAGCCGGCGATACGGCGCGTATCGCCATGCGATACGCTATAAAACTATTCTGGAGTTGACACACACCAGTCGAGAGACTGCTGGGTTTCAAGCAGCTCTTCACACAACACTGTCTTGTCCGTGAGCAACACGTGCAAACCAACTCCCAGTTTCCAGCTTTGATATTGGTCTTACATAAGTCGCGGGCCCCAGGCTACCTTCCCACTGTGGACTCAAGGTGCAGGTCAAGTGTGGGCTTCGATTTTTGCCGAAAATTTACGACCGCTCTTCCGGAGCGGATTTAGTACGACACCCCCCCCCCTGCCTCAATCACTTTTAAATCTTAATCTGTACTGATTTTACCAACGTTTCATGTGATTTTTTGTACCCCTTAATAGGTTCTTCTTTTCAAGTGGCTTCGACGATAAGAAAATTGCGACATTTCAGTAAACAAGTCATATTTTGAAAAGACAATATGTAACGAATCCGTAATGCTAGGTTCTATGCTTCGGTGTCATTGTTATCCCATTTTGTAATATGCTGCATAGGTCTCGCAACGATTCCCTTAGTTTCAAGTAATTACCGTACCCCAGCGCCTATAAAAGGCGCGTCCCCCAACAGTTAGGGTCCATTTCTGTGCTACTGCAAATCCAGAAGACTCGATCATCGCGAGGACCGCCAGCCACATCGTTCCGATAGACCGTAGTTGGCAGACCCTAGAGTCGGGACGACTCTCCGTCTACGGGGGGCATGTAACGAATCCGTAATGCTAGGTTCTATGCTTCGGTGTCATTGTTATCTCATTTTGTAATATTAGCGGCTCTACTAGTAGCGGCTCTACTAATAAAGCTCTACGAAGGACTACCCTAGACACCGACCAAGGCCCGAACGGCTGGGAGATAAGGCAGCCGGAAGCGTCAGAAGGATACAGGAGACGCGACATAGGGGCCGAACTGAAGGAGCTGCAGTAGAACCTTCCGAAGACCGGAACGACCGGAAGGACGAGATCCTGCCGTTGATAGAGGCAGAGTACGGCCTCCAGGAACGAGAGAGGTGCTGCACCTACTCTCGTTGAACCTTTCGGTCACACCGGAGGCTCGTTCAGTATTCCTCAGTGGCCCTCTGTTGTGTTCTTGCGGAAACGCTCGATTGCGGCAAGACTGAGCTAACAACAGAAGTATTACGGTGCTGTTTCAGATAAGCCGAGATGGCCTCTGAGAACGTGAATGACCTGGAAATGGAGCGTATGCTCTTGGACGAGCCCACGGAATCGGACAGAATTGCCGCACTCCAGGCGTCAATCGACACACTAGTCGGAGCGGTCAAGGAGATCGTGCAGAAAGGAGCGCTGCAGGTAAGACTAAGCGCAGTTACGATTGCCGACAGACTGTCAGTGCTAGAGGATATACCTAGCAGTTTGGTACACCCGCTTGATGGAGACACTACAACACTGGGTGTCGACCACCTCTCCAAGGTGATGGAAGAGTTTGTGCAGGCAAACTGCAAGACAATCCATGGAGAGCTGGCTTGACTGGAGTTCGTTCGCACGCAGCTTAATAAAGCCCACGATTTGCTGCAAGCAGGGCTCCATGAGGAGTTAAGAGAGCAGCTTGAGCAGGCGAAATATGATGACAGCTGCATGCGCGAACTCGCACAAGTGCTGGGTGTGGATACCACTGAGGTGGTAGGGAGAGTCAAAAGCCTAGTTCAGCTTCCTAGGGAAGTGAGTGCAGGCAAGCGAGGGCTAACATCTCCACTTCAGAGTGCGGCCCAAACGTTACAAGGCAGTAATAACTGCCAGGTGGAACAGCTCAATGTTGACGACTTTGACGACGTTGCTTACCACGCGACCTTTGATCCAGTCGCAGCCGCGCAAGGTGAGCTCTTGCTTCCTCAGCCTGACCAGCTACTCAATAGAGGATTGCAGCAAGCAAGGAAGAACGAGCGGCCGAAGAAGCGAATGGTATCGTCCTCGACAGCAGTCCCGACGACCAGCATACGTCAAGGTGAGCTTTTGGATGCAAATTCCTCAAGCATTCCTGAATACTCCATTGCTGAAATGTTTGCGGCCATGACATTGCCCGAGGTCGAGAAGTTTAGTGACCCAAAAGGAAAGAACTACGGCCAATTCTTAGCAAGGTTCAGGATGAAATACCAAGGGCTGGGGCTCGGCGATGAAATGCTGGTTCATCTTTTATTCTCTAAGCTGGATGGGTACCCATTAGCAGTTGCGAATGCACTGCCACGATCGGTAAAAGAAGGAGGTTTCGAGCTTATAGCAAGCTCCCTGAAAGCAAAACTCACGGAGAATGACTCGGCCACGCAGATGAAAGCGTATATGAAACTCAAGACCCTCCGGAAAGTAGGGGATGTCGCAAGCTACTGCGTAGAACTGGAGGAGCTAACGCAGCTAGCGTATCCGGATGCGTCTGAGGGAAAACTTTCGCGTACTCGAGCAGGAGAGTTGGTGGCTCAGTTGACGGACTGGCCCGAGTATCTTCAACTGTTCACGACAATGGAGGTAGCGCCTAAAGAGTCCGCCTATGAAATGGTCAAGAGTTTGGCGCAGCGCTGCGAGCGAAGCCGAGAACTTGCGATGGCCTCGAAAAAGAACATGGACTCAGTTAAAGCAGGCCCCGTCCAAACGGTGAGGGGACCTCAACAGAGGAAACCTCAACAAGCC
Source organism: Heligmosomoides polygyrus polygyrus (assembly GCA_947396885.1). Taxonomy (NCBI): domain Eukaryota; kingdom Metazoa; phylum Nematoda; class Chromadorea; order Rhabditida; family Heligmosomidae; genus Heligmosomoides; species Heligmosomoides polygyrus. Next base: position 46,752,401 of record OX377203.1, read on the forward strand.
ATAAGGCTGGACACAACAGATAACCCTGAAAGGACCAAACTGCCAAAATGCTTTAACTGCAATGGAAGCTGTCACTTCAGACGAGACTGCAAAAAGGCACGGGTCAATAAAGGAAACAAGGAAGAGAAGAAGTCTGATCGGTCTGAAGGGCCAAAAGTGTTTAGTGCATCCCTAAGTAAATGGTTGGGTGGAGCGGAAAAGGCGTCAGTGCAACAAGAAGATCTAATAGGAGAGGTGCCAGTGAGGAATGTGAAACTGTTGGGGTTGGTCAGACGAGCACTCCTGGATACAGGTTCACAGATAAGCATAATTCCTCTCGAAATGTTGCGTGCTGCTCGCACTGCAGGATTTGATGTTGACTCTGACGTGGAGGAAATCACGCTCGGAAAACCCATGCCTATTTACGACGCGTCAGGAAACAAAATGACATTCAAAGGTGCAGTGAGGCTCACGCTACAAGTTGACGATGAAGCGGAACGCCGAGTAGCTCTATTCGTGAAGGAAGGTGGAGATGGAACGTTAGTTCTCGGCACTAATGCTCTCCACATATTGGGGTTTACCCTAACGTCAGGGCCTAGAAGCCTGCACCCGTCACTCGATCAGATCAAGGGCGATGGAAGCGCACCTAGTGGGCGGAAGAGCGACTCTCGGGAAGTTGTCGAAACAGTGACAGCGAGAAGCGCGAAAGTGGCCAAAAGAGTGTACATACGCCCTGGTGAGACAAAAATAGTTCCTGTACTGATTAGCAAGGACTGCGAAGGTGTATTGTGGTCAGACAACAACAGCATACCGGACCTGGTATGCGACGATTCTGCAACAACAGTGAACGTACAGGTGACGAATTCCTTCGCAGGAGCGAAGCTGTTTCGCGCGGGGGAGAAGGTCGGTTCCTTCGAACCGGCACAAGTTGTTGAACGGGAGCCCGTTAACAGCGTAAGCATGTTGGAGCGTACGGAGGCTTTGGTACAGGACCGAGAGGGGAAGCTGTGGGAGCTACTGAAAAGCAGAAAGAAAAGCGAAGCTCTCAATGAACACCTGATGTGCCTAGTGAAGCGTTATGCAGATGTGTTCGCAGTCAGCGGACAGGAACTGAGCCAAACAGCGCTAGTGGAGCATACGATAGAAACGGGTGATGCGAGTCCAATCCGCCAGAAGGCACGCCCGATACCGCTAGCTACAAGAGTTGAACTCCGGCGGATACTGAGCGATTTACAGAGCAGGAAGGTGATCGAACCTAGTAGTTCTAGCTGGGCATCACCAATAGTTCTGGTGCAGAAAAAGGATGGAACGCTACGGCTATGCGTAGACTATCGCAAGGTAAATGCGGTTACGAAGATCGACAGTTATCCACTGCCAACGATTGATACGATGCTGCAGAGCTTGAGAGGCAAGAAGTGGTTTTCAACTCTGGACCTGGCATCGGGATATTGGCAGATTAGCCTCTCGCAGGAGGCTAAGGAAAAGTCCGCGTTCACTACCACTGAGGGCCTCTACCAATTCCGCGTGTTGCCTTTCGGATTAACCTCTTCGCCAGTCGTATTTCAACGCCTGATGCACGTCGTTTTGGGTCCTCTTCTAGGGGAAGAGATATTCTGCTACCTAGATGATATATTAGTGGCAACGTCGTCCGTGGAGCGACATATAGAGTTGATGGAAAAAGCCTTTAGTGCACTGCGGGAGGCAGGACTAAAACTAAATCCCAAGAAGTGTATCTTGCTTGAAGACAAGGTGGAATTCCTCGGACACGTGATCGATTTTCACGGCGTGCATATGGATCCAAACAAAGTGCCATTCTGCAGTATCCCCTGCCTCAGTCACCTGCAGAACTTCGCACGTTCCTCGGGATGTGCTCGTACTATCGCAAGTTTGTCTTGCGATTCTCGAGAGTCTCCGGTCCATTGCATGAGATGACTTCGGAGAAAGTCAAGTTTGAGTGGACGCCGATGCGAAAGGCTGCGTTCAAAAGCTTGAAGAGGATCATCTCTGAGGCACCCGTACTGGCACAACCAGATATTGAAGGTGCAAGGAACGGACAGAAATCGTTCAAAATTCATACTGACGCCAGCGGCTGTGGCCTAGGTGCAGTATTAAGTCAACAAGGTGATGATGGCCTCCTGCACCCGGTATTCTTCGCCTCGAAGGGACTGACCAAGTGCGAGAGGAGATACCATATTACCGACCTGGAGGCACTGGCCGTCGTCTTCGCTCTTCGGAAGTTCCACATGTTTGTGTACGGGTTGCCGGTGGAGGTTTTTACCGACCATCAACCGTTGACAGCTCTATTCAAAAGAACGAACGTGTCAGGTCGAGTACTTCGATGGGCGTTGGAACTCCAACGGTATGATTTGAAGGTGACGTTCCTTAAGGGAGCTGCGAACAAGGTAGCTGATGCCCTAAGTCGAGGGGCTACCCTTGACAACGTCAGCAGCAGAGAGGAATCTCCACCGAACGAGGCCATAGTAGGAGCAATAGTTCAGGAATCGGAATGGACAGCCGAGTTACGGGAGCATCCGATATACGGAAAGGTCATCAGTGATCTGGAGGAAGGGAAGCTGAATGTTGATGTCGCCTTCCCGGAGGTAACTCGCAGGTTCAAGGTTGCCGATTTTCTGATGGATGGCGGAGCCCTCCTGCTGTTGGAAAACGATAGACATCGAAAGGTTGTACCGCCCTCGAAGCGTAGAGCTGTATTTGATGAGGCCCATGCAGGTCTTCTAGCTGGCCATTTCGGGCCAAAGAAGATAATACGACAACTCTCTAAGAGTCTGTTTTGGGAGACCTTGAACAGAGACGTGCATAAATGGTCGAAGGAATGTAGGGAGTGTTTGTGTCATAATGCACAACATCCGACGGTGCCACCCCTAAAACCTATCGTGACGACGAGGCCTTATGAGGTGGTGGGAATCGATGTACTGGAACTGGGCCAAACGTCGAGCGGGAACCGTTACGTCCTCAGCGTAATCGATCATTTCTCCAAGTTCGGAGGGGCATATGCGATACCCTCGAAAAATGCTGGGACGGTGGCCCGAGTATTCTTCGAAAGATGGGTTTCGGAAGGTTGCCGCCAGCCAAAGACCATCCTTTCGGACGCGGGAGGTGAGTTCGACAACAAGCTGATGGAGGAGTTGAGGGCTATCATGGGAATCGAGCACGTATTCACCAAAGGATACAATCCTCGCGAGAACGGTGTTACCGAGAGATTCAACCGAACTCTTATAAGCATGTTACGCAAGAAAGTTCGGGTCCCAAGTGAGTGGGATAAAATGCTACCGTACTGTGTCTTTGCGTATAACACCACCGTTCACGAGGCCACGGGAGAATCTCCATTCTTTGTTCTGCATGGCATAGACGCTTATGTTCCTTGGGCATCAGTTCCGGAAGTGGGCGTGAGCGAGTATATGGCAGACATGGAAAGCTACGTCCAGGAACTTGTAGTTGGAACCGAGGCGGCGCGTAACTATGCATTGGAAGTGAACGAGAAAATGCGACAAAGAATGAAGGCTCTGTATGATAAGAGGAACAAGGTGGCCGAAAGCCCTTTGAAACCTGGTGATCGCGTGTATATGAGGGTTCCCAGTGAACGGCAACCGCTTAACCCAAAACTTAGCAACCAGTGGGAAGGCCTATACCGAGTCATCGAAGTGAGTGGGAACAGCGCGTTGATCACTCTGATTGGACAAAACAAAGACCCACTGAGAATACCCTTCGACAAATTGCGGAAGTTACCGATGGGCATGACCAATGACCCTATAAGGACAGTGAGAAGCCGGGGAAAACGGGGTCGCCCGCGTAAAAATGAAGCACGTCAAGAGCAGGTGCAGTGTAATAGAGTCACTGTTTTCAGGATCATACTGGGAGTGCACGATCCACTCCACCTCCGCTATCGCTGCGATTGCGCTCTGTTCGGCCAAATGGCACACATGGCACTTCCAAGCTTGGCTCACCCGATGGCGAGATCCAAGAAAGTGCAAGATATGTTCGAGCTGGCCAACGTCGCCTCGATCTCCGAGCAGGCCTGCTGGGGAGAAAAAAGAAAGGAGGAGGAACTCAGGAAGAAAAACTCTCCGTACATAACAGCGTATGGGCTAGCTCTTGCCATTGATGCTCACCGCCAACGCTGCCACCGATACGCCGTTGCGGTTGAAGAGGCGAAGGGCAAACGATTTGACCACTCCTCAGTCTTCGCGTGGTCGGTTCCATACGACTACGGGAACAACCTGACGACCGCGATCGCGTTGTTGCAACATACGCGACTTCGTGGACCGAGATCGAGCGCTGAGCAGGAGATTTTCATTGCACCGCCGTCGTCCTTCGCCCGCGCTAATACTGAGGTCATTTCCCCAGAAAATGTGACTCTCTACGTATATGCCGACTGAAGCACGCTGGCCAAGAAAATGCTGACGATGAAAATCACGACCTCAATCATCATCGTTTGGCCCGATGAGATGCCGGAGAGCCGTCCGATGAGGCAGGTGGTGATTTGTTTGGAGCGCCACTTGCAGTGTGGTGGAGCCCTCGCATTTTTCCCAAGTCCATATGAAGACGACAACGCCGAGGCTTGGACTGCTATGGGAAGAGTATGCGCTGAGTATGTTAAGTATGTGACCGGGCCAAAGCGAAGATTCGACGCAATCGTTCGAGATCACTATAGTGACGCGTTAGACCACGTGACCTACACGCATCCAGCGCTGACGCTCGGAGCGCATCCCCGATACGGGAAAGCACCGTTCATCGGCCTGCAAATAGTGTGGTTCCTCGAGAAGTTGCGCCTTACCGTCGATGATCTCATCAAAATGAGGGAGTTTAGCTTCGCTTCGAGTGATGAAAGGGAGCGCCGACGCAAGGAAAAGGCAGCACAGAATAGGAGGCGCAAGCAGGAACACCTGCCGAACTTCTGGGTAGTCGAGGACCCAGAACACCGTCGCCATGATCGTCGAATTACTTTCGAGATGCCGAGCAGCCGTCGCCGCCCTATGGACAGGGAATCCGGACCGAGCGCCAAGCAGCCGCCAGCCGATCGCCGCCGCCACGACCGAGAGACCAGCTATGAGCCGAGTCGCCGTCGCCACCACGAGGACATGGAGTCGCCACCTGGACTATCTCCGACGCCGAGAGACCGTTCCACCGACCGTTGCGATCGCCACTGCAAATCCAGAAGACTCGATCATCGCGAGGACCGCCAGCCACATCGTTCCGATAGACCGTAGTTGGCAGACCCTAGAGTCGGGACGATTCTCCGTCTACGGGGGGCATGTAACGAATCCGTAATGCTAGGTTCTATGCTTCGGTGTCATTGTTATCTCATTTTGTAATATGCTGCATAGGTCCCGCAACGATTCCCTTAGTTTCAAGTAATTACCGTACCCCTGTGCCCATAAAAGGCGCGTCCCCCAACAGTTAGGGTTCATTTCTGTGCTTGTCCAGACCGCGAGTAGCGGTCTACTAATAAAGCTCTACGAAGGACTACCCTAGACACCGACCAAGGCCCGAACGGCTGGGAGATAAGGCAGCCGGAACACGTCAGAAGGATACAGGAGACGCGACAAATAAAATTCTTCAAGGTTACTGATTGTTCTAAAGTTTATGATAGATGATCGTGACTATTAGGTTGGAAAAAAAGTCTCTTCACACTTCGAATTTTTTTTTACCCTTCCCCTTGTAAACGCACTAGCCAATGTTGATTGCTGATTTCGTAATCCTATCACACTTGTCTACCATTCGCACACGGACACAGGTTAAGACTCTTCTTGTAATTCGTTATCCATCCAATCTTCCGGACTCAATGCCAGATCTACCTCATGGCCGTTTTCAGCACGGCATTCTTCATGAATTCATTAAAGAATCCACAGCACGCAAGACAGCCGACCAAATTAACCATATATATGGCTTGGGATCTACTACTCATCGCGCCTGTTATGAGTGGTTCGGAAAGTCTTTAAAGGGAGATTATTCACTGAGGGCAAAGCATGGACAGGAAGGCCAACTGGATTGGACGACAGTGAACTACACCATCTTCTTCGTACCGATAGTTGGCAGACGACACGTCAGCTGGCAGAGAAGCTCAAAGTGTCTCATAGGATAGTAGGAATCCATCTGAAGAATCTTGGCTTTCATGGAAATTTGGAGCTTGGATTCCACATGCCCTGTCAGACACTCAGAACGGTCGACGGCTCTCCATCGCTGCTTCTCTTCTGTCCAGATAAGGAAGAAAATCGTTTCTTCCGCGGATTGTGACAGGCGAAGAGTCCTGGGTTCTGTGTGCCAACTTCCGAGGAAAAGGCAATGGGTACAAAAGGGAGAGAGCCCTAAGTCTGATCTCAAGCCCAATGTTCACGAACGGAAGATTCTCTTGAGTGTTTGGTGGATATCAGAGGAGTGATTTATCGGCAAACTCTCAGAAGTGGAGAGACACTGCTGTCACATACTGCGGCCAACTCCACAAAGTCGTCGCAACTCTCCAAGAAAACAGGCCGGAGAAGTCGAAGGTGGTGATCCTGCATGACGATGCAAAACCACATGTTGCAAGACTCACAAGAGAAACAATAAAGGAGATGGGCTGGGAAGTAATGCCACATCCAGCGTATAGCCCTAACCTCGTTCGTGCCGACTACCCTCTCTTCCATGCTCTCAAGCAAGAAATTGGAGAGAAATATTTTGGAACGGATGAAGACCTCAAAAATTGGATTCATCAATGGTTCGACTCCAGAACTGCAGTCTTTTAAGCGAGAGGAATTGGAAAATCACCCAGTTTTTGGAGAAGTGTAGTGGAACAAATTAGAGTTTATCTCAGTTGATTTGACTTTGTAGTTGTGAAGTAATAAATCTTTGAAAAAATGAAAAGACTTTTTTTCCAACCTAATACTTCGATTACTTTTGTGCCGAATGACTTCTGTCGTTATATCTAGGTCTGAAATTCTACTGACTTATGTCGTTATATCTAGGTCTGAAATTCTACTCTGAAATTGTAATATATTAGGGGGAGGGGGGCAAAAGTAATGAGACACCCCATGCCGTGTCCATATATCTCGTGGCTGGAGTCTGGATTCGTACTTGTTGTATTTGTTTGTTTGCATGCTACTTACTGAAGCCCATCTGAGAAGTTACTACATCCGCCCTTTCCAGAAGCATGCCAAAAACCTCAGCCTGTCTCATGCCGAAACCCCAGTCTGACGAGTCGACCTGTGTCGCGCAAATCTCCCCCTATTCCCAACCCCGAGCAGCCTGGGCTCAATAATCACGCAAGATGAGAAGCACGTCTTCTACCTTGACCCTGACAAGCAGCGAGTCTGGGTGAGGCCTGGTGACCTGTTACCGACCTTCGTTCGGCGAGATGTTCACGGCGAGAAGCACCTTTGGAGCTTTTGGGTCTGCGCCCATGGATAGGTTTACCGGAAGCTGTTTCCCAAGAGCTCCAAGGCCATGGTGAACGAAATGAAAGAGATGGGCCGGCGACTCGCTCTTATTCATTCGCAGCGCTTCAAGAAGTTTCTCCTCTTCGACAACGCCGCACCCGATCGGGAACAAGTGACCACGGATAAGCTTGGCCAGCACTTGGCCAGCACATACGTTCACTTGCCTCACCCACCGTATTCGCTGGACATCTCTCCATGCAACCACCACTACTACTTGAACCTACAGGACTTCCTAGTCGGAAGGGACACAAGAACCCAAGCAGTCCTTGACAACCATATCGAGCAATTGATCAACACCAAGCTCAAGCAGTTCTGGAAGGATGGGATCAGGAAGTTGGCTGAGCGATGGCAGCAAGGTCCTTGCCCTTAATGGCAAATACACTCCTCAGCATCGTTGAGTTGTAGTTGAGTTATAAAGTGATAAAGATTTTTTTTCATTTTGTCTCATTACTTTTGCCCCCCCCCCCCTAATATAACATTTCAAGTGTTATTTACGAACGACTACTTATGTGCTTTTCCAAAAAAAAATTTTAAGCACACTTCGAGTTGATGACGGAGACGGAACTGAAGGTTGGACGATGGACTTTCCCTGCTAATCATTTTCTCCCATCTGAAGGAAGCGAAATTAAAAAATAAATAAATTGTACCTTACGAAAATCCAGGCCCTGTGTATCACACAGAAAAAATGCTCCGCAATGGTTATGATTAGGGGAATCGTAACCAAAATTCTTGTGTTTCATGAAAACAAATTCTCCTCGAAGCAGACCACCTAGTCAGTTAAAATTCCGCCACAAACAATTTCAAGCCTTGAGCAATACACGCTAAAAAAAATCATGATTTTTTGAATCGAACAAGATGATTTGACCTCTGGCCGATTTTGCGCCAATGTCATTAGAGTGATGGTAACACAATGGTCATGACTCGGCAAATTTTTTCAAATTCTAAAAAGAGGTCTTCATGCGCAGCGGAGCACTCGGCAAAAAAATCTACCGGAAATTGAACCCCTTTCTCTTTTTTAAACATCTCATTTTTAGAAATTGATTCTTATATGTTAAGAAAACACTTTTATTCTAATTTTGGAAAAGCTATTAAAATTTTTAACTTTCGAAGAATTGGCTGAGTTATGATCAATTTTGTGAAGTCGTAAACTGATTTTTTGATCGGCCCTTCACCGGTGTCACTGGAGTGATTTCACAAAAATGTTCATACTCGGCTAATTTTTTTTGGATTAAAAAATTCCAATGGCCTTTTGAAAAAAGAGAAAATTAGCTTTCTTAACATATAAGAGTCAGCTTTCAAAAAGGGGTCTTCACGCGGTGCGCGGGGGTTTGATTTTCGGCAAGTATTCTGGCGAAATCGACCAGAAATCGAACCCCTCCACCGCGCATGAATACTTGTTTCTTATAAATTGATTCTTATATGATAAAAAACACCATGTTTCTAGTTTTCAAAAAATGAACGAGATTTCTAAAGTTCGAAAACTATCGAGTTACGAGCATTTTGGTGAGATCATTTCAATTTTTTCGCTCAGAAATCGAACCCCCGCCCCGCATGAAGACCCTATTCTTGAAAGCCATTTTTTACATAGTAAGAAAGCTTTCTTCTTTTGTTTTTCAAAAAGTCATTGGCTTTTCCAAATTTCGAAAAACTTACCGAGTTATAATATTATAATTTTTGTGAACATCCAATTTTTCGCTCCAATGACGTTGGTGCAAGCTCAACCTGAGGTCGGCCCAACCTGTTCGATCTAGAAAATCATGATTTTTTCACTGTGCATTGATCAAAACTTAGAAGATTTGTGGCGGACTTTGAGCCGTATAGGTGGTTTACTTCGTCTAGGCTTTGTTTTCATGAAAAACGAGAATTTCCTATACGATCCATCTTGATCACATTCATCGCAGCGAAGAAGCTTAAACTTCTATAAGTCGGAAGTTTTTTAGAGCCTCTGAAAAATTCATAGCGCTTTGAATACTAGAAGAAATGTAGGTGATATGCTTCAAAAAGCATGTTCTTAAAGAGTGACAGCTTCCGTGTGATTAGGATATCAGTTTTGGAGTTTTGGAGTGTTGTTGAAAAATGGTGCATAATCGAGATTCCGTTTGTATAAAGGCTCGAGCACACTTCGCTGCCTTTGCTGCGGCAGCAATGATAAAGCTGATATCATCGAGCTGCTGTCGATGATATCCTTTATCATTGCTGCCGCAGCAGAGGCAGCGAAGTGTGCTCGAGCCTTAAAAGGTCATTTCGGAAAACATGGTTTTATCACCTTGTGTGAAGCAACGAAACACCCTGTGCAGCCTCCGTATTCCTAGGCATTCCTAGACATGCACCTTGGTTGACGGGTCGATCTATAGTTCGCAGTGTAAAACAAAGGCAGGAGTTCATTTGTAACGAACATGCATTCATTTTGGTTGTTCATTACTGGATTTCTTGTAAAAACCCAGAACTCCTCTAATGCCTTCCTCGCAGATATCTCTTCTTCTACGACCAAAATCTTACATTTTACGCCAAAGTCATCTCCACCATATACATCAATCCTGTGCTTCCCGAGAGGGTTACCTAACGCTCCACGCCTTTTACTAGCAAGATGTTCCCTTATGGGAACTGTTAGAATCCTTCCCGTCCCCATATGTAATTTGCGCTAGAAGCTAAGCAATTTAGTTCATACATAACTTCCTGAAAATCAAATGTAGAAGAACCACCTATTCAAACCTTAAAAAATTGTCCTCTTTAGTGAGTTTTCTGCAGCTTCTCAATGTCGAAGGCACAAAAAGAAAAGAAAGAACAATTTATAGTAAGATACAAACACGGCCTAAAAATCTGTGAAAATGCGAAACAATTCTCTGCCAAAACAAAGAGGCACTACGATCCCCTCCCCTAAAACAACATCTCAGTAGGACCCCACCTTCGATTTTCGAACCTCAAGATTGGTCTTGCTCCTGTGTCAGGTAGTCGGACGACCGGCTAGAGCTTGGTTTGGGTAGGTAGACAATGAGCAGAACCACCTCCTGTCATGGTAATCTGGTTATAACAAGGAAGCGGCAACCATCACTAGCGTTGACCTTTCAGCTGTCCTCCGCCAGAAGCATGAAGTTGATGTGACTGTCCATCGACAGATGAAGACTCGAAACACATGTATAAGCAGTTGCACGTTAGAGGATGCCGCCCATAAATATAAGGAAGATTCCATTTCGGCATGGTAGATGCATTACATACAATACCGCTCGCGCCGCACGGTCAAAAGTGGGCGAAAAAACGCCAACATAGCGTCGCAAAGCGTCGCACGCTCATAACTCCTTCAGTTTTAGGTTTCTTGAATAAAGGTTGGTACCATTCGGTTCGCCTCTTCGTGATCTACACAAAGGTGTATACAACTTTACCGGAACTCCGATATTGTCGCCGTGGGTGGTCCAAAGTTGACTGGAGCGGGCTTTTGCGATTAGAGAGCAGCTTGTTTCCTAGGACATGCGTGCTTTCGGAGTATCTCAAGCATTGCTACGTTGCTAGTGCTCTGTAATGCCAGGAATGCTCCGAGAGTGCGCCGTGCACAATGCACACAGAACCTAACCAATCAATCGAGAGGGCGAGCGCATGTTCCCTGCGCTTCTATCTTCTCTTACTGGGAAATGCGAAATTCACAATACTATTTCGTCCGTTTGGAGAAGGTTCTCAGAAATTTCTAGTCACCACACTCAGGATTAGCTCCAATCTGTCCCAGCGAAATTTTGGTGTGCGCCGTGTACAATGCGGACGAAGAAGGACCTTTCAATCGAGGGGGGGGAGGGACAGCTTGTAAACTGAGCGTTTGGAGAGTTTTGTCAGAAATTTGCAGCCGCCCTACCCAGGAGTTGCTCTAAGGCTGTCCAGCTAGAATTTGGAGTGCGCCGTGAACAATCGAACCTTTCAATCGAGGGGGGGGGGGACAGCTTGTAGACTGTTCGTTTGGGCAGTTTTATCAGAGCTACTTGGCTCCCTACTCAGGAATTGCTTCAAGGCTGTCCAGCAAGCCTTTGGAGTGCGCCGTGAACAATGCATACAGATTCGCACCCTTTAATCGAGGGGGCGACCGCTCGCAAATTGCACGCGTGGGCGTGTTCGGAGCGCAGTAGCTCTGTCAAGTTCGAATCGTTTCGGCTGCAACTTGTGGCTCTTGTAGGCAGTCGAGCGGTCTGTTAGTATGCCAAAGTAGGATGGCTTAGCTTAGGAGGGCGCAATGTTAGAGCGGTGCGAAAATGCAGGTGAGGCTTGCGTGACGCATTTTTTTCCGATTTCGGTGGACTACTGCGAGGAGACGCGGGGAGCTAACGGCTTCAGAATGCGTACGCGAACAGAGCACTTAAGGTACTTTACGGTGACGTGCTCAGAAGTTCTCACCTGCCTAAACTGCCTTAGCCTCAGCTGCCGTTTTAGAGTGGCGAAGGTTAGCGGTTAGAGTTTCTTGCGCTCCTACTCGCCCAGATTTGAGTCTTTGACACTCGCTATGGCACCGTTCCGTTCATCATGAAAATCGCTATCGAATGCTACCAATATCGACCGATTTTGGCAATATCAATTTTTTGGCTGTTTCGCATCAGGAAGAGGCCGCGGCAGAAGGACGATGACGTCATCGAAAAATCGATGTCTTCGAGTTGGGCCATGCTTGATACCATTCGATAGAGTTTTTCATGCAGAATTGAATGGCTTCATTTGGAGTGGGAAAACGGTAATCTGGGCGAGTAATAGCGCGGAGAACATTTACCGTTGTTGCGCTAAATTGCACGCGCGGACGTGTTCGGAGCACAATAACTCTGTTAATTTCGAATCGTTTCGGCTGCAGCTTGTGGTTCTTGTAGGCAGTAGAGCGGTCTGTTAGTATGCCAAAGTAGAATGGCTTAGCTTAGGAGGGGGCAATGTTAGAGCGGTGCGAAAATGCAGGTGAGGCTTGCGTGACGCATTTTTTTCCGATTTCGGTGGACTACTGCGAGGAGACGCGGGGAGCTAACGGCTTCAGAATGCGTACGCGAACAGAGCACTTAAGGTACTTTACGGTGACGTGCTCAGAAGTTCTCACCTGCCTAAACTGCCTTAGCCCCATCTGCCGTTTTAGGGCAGCGGACTTAGCGGTTGAAGTTTCCTGCCCTCTTCCTCGCCCATATTTGGGTTTTCGACACTCCCAATAACACCTTTCTGTTCGGCTTGAACATCTCTATCGAATGCTATCAATTTCGACCGTTTTGGCAATATCGATTTTTTGACAATATCCCATCGAGGACGTAAGTGCGCTAGGCCGAGCTGCGCGGATGATGACGTCATCGAAACCGATATTTTCGAAATTGGCCAAATTTCCTCGTGCAAACTGCGTCTAAAATCGTCTAGGGGTTATTTGGGGCGCTGATTACGAATCCGACGTCCGTTTTTGAGAATTCCGTCGACTTCGGTAGGTTTTGGATTTTCTTCTGGATAATTGAGGGTGGTCGGGTCAGGATCATCGATTTTGCTCAAAATTCGTATAGGGCCGGGGACTTATTCGGGGTGCCCAATACGATGCCGAAGAACATTTGGACGAATACGGCAGGATACTGGTCATACCGATAATTGAGAGTGATAGGTGATCCTCATCCGACCACCCTCAAACGGGAAGTAACCTGCTGAAGTCGGCGGAGTTTTCAAAAACGAACGTCAGATCCATAATCAGCGCCTCAATTAACCCCTAAATGATTTTCGACGAAGTTTGCACGAGGAAATTTGGCCAATTTTGAGAATATCCGTTTTCGATGACGTCGTGATCTGCGCAGCTCGGCCTAGAGCGCCCACATCCTCGATATTGTCAAAAATCGATTTTTTTAAATTGGTCGAGAGTGACACCATTCGATAGAGCTTTTCGTTATGAAGAAAACGGTGTTACTGGGAGTGTCGAAAACTCAAATGTGGGCGAGTAAGAGTGCGGGAAACTTCAACCGTTAAGTCCGCCGCCCTAAAACGGCAGATGGGGCCAAGGCCCCTGTTATACTCCCGCGGGAGCTTCCGCGGATGGGCGGAAATCGCGTCGGGACCCCGCGCCGGGCCACTCGTCGCGGCCCGCCACGCCCGCCTCCGCCGTGCACCATTGGTCCGCGGACGTTCCGCGGATGCTCCCGCGGGAGTATAACAAAGGCCTAAGGCAATTTAGGGAGCTGACAAGTTCTGAGTCCGTCGTCGCAAAGTACCTTAAGTGTTCTGTTCGCATACGCATTTTGAGACCGTTAGCTCGTCGCGTCTTCTCGCAGTGGTTCACCAAAATCGGAAAAAAAACCTAAAAGCCTCACTGCATATTCGCTCCGCTGTAACATTGCTCCCTCCTAAGGTAAGCCATTCTACTTTAGTATACTAATATACCGTTCTACTGCCTACAATACCCAGAAGTTGCAGCCAAATGATTCGAACTCGACAAAGTTATTGTGTTTCGAACACGCCCGCGCGTGCAATTTAGCGCAACAACGGTAAATGTTCTCCGCGCTGTTGCTCGCCCAGATTACAGTTTTCCCAGTCTAAATGTCATCATTCAATTCAGCATGAAAAGCTCTATCGAATGGTATCAAGCGTGGCCCAACTCGAAGACGTCGATTTTTCGATGACGTCATCGTCCTTCCGCCGTGGCCTCGTCCTCGATGCGAAACAGTCAAAAATTGATATTTCCAAAATCGGTCGAAATTGACACCACTCGATAGCGCTTTCCATGCTGAACGGAACGGTGCCATTGCGAGTTTCGAAGACTTAAGCCTGGGTGAGTAGGAGCGCAAGAAACTCTAACCGCTAGGTTTCGCCGCTCTAAAACGGCAGCTGAGGCTAGGCAGTTTGGGCAGCTGAGGAGCTATGAGCACGTCGTCGTAAAGTACCTTGAGCGCTCTGTTCGGGTACGCATTTTAACGCCGTTAACTTATGGTGTCTTCTCGCAGTGGTCCACGGAAATCGGAAAAAAATGCTTCACACAAGCCTCACCTGCCTCTTCTCACCCCTATAACATTGCCACCTCCTATGCTAAACCATTCTGCTTTGGCGTTCTAGCAGATCGTTCGACTGCCCTGTCTACAAGACCTACAAGCTGCAACCTGAAAGGTTCCAACTTGACAGAGCTATTGTGCTCCGAAGACGCCCGCGCGTGCAATTTGCGAGCTGTCCCCCCCCCCCTCGATTGAAAGGTTCGATACTCTATTCATTTTTCACGGCGCACTCCAAATTCTAGCTGGACAGCCTTAGAGCAACTCCTGACTAGGGCGGCTGCAAATTTCTGATAAAACTCCCCAAACGCTCAGTCTACAAGCTGTCCCCCCCCCCTCGATTGAAAGGTTCGATTCTCTGTGCATGTTCACGGCGCACACCAAAGTTTCGCTGGGACAGATTGGAGCTAATCCTGAGTGGGGTGGCGGTGAATTTCTGATAACGTTCTCCAAACGGCTCGAAATAGTCTTGAAAACGTCGCAGTTCCCACTGAGAGCAGATAGAAGCGCAGGGGACATGCGCTCGCCCACTAGATTGATAGGTTAGCTTCTGTGTGCATTGTGTACGGCGCACTCTCGGAGCATTGCTGACATGGCAGAGCACTGGCGACGTACGCCGTCTTTGAGATACTCCGAAAGCACGCATATCCTGGGAAATAAGCTGCTCTAATCGCCCGTCCAGTCAATTTTGGACCACCCACGGCGAAAATATGAGAGTTCCGGTAAAGTTTTGCACATGTTTGTGTAGATCTCGAAGAGGCGAATCGAATGGTACCAACCTTTATTCAAGAAACCTAAAACTGAAGGAGTTATGAGCGTGCGACGCTTTGCGACGCTATGTTGGCGTTTTTTCGCCCACTTTTGACCGTGCGGCGCGAGCGGTATTGTAGCTTCTTCGCCCAGCCATTCTATTTACATACATCACGGCAGCTCCCACGACATTCGCCCAACTGCCTACCTCAGCAATAACCCTAATCTTGTCTTCTGGTGAGGTGAAAAAGGGCTCACAGATGTGGTTTTTTGGGCACTGGATCTGTTCTTCAGCAGGTGATAACTGTGCTACTCGATGTTTCAGTTTTCCCGCCGTAACTACAACAACACGAGGTTGGCCGCTCACAGAGGTCTTTAGTTCAGCTCTAAAAAAGAGGCTGCGAACTCCATATTAAGCCGATTGACCTACAGTTACGGCCTTTACATAAACACCGAAAAAGCCGCATTTTCGCGGCTTTCGAAATATCTCCCTTCAAGTTTAACTATTTGAGAAAGCATACACATTTTTGAGTTCAGCAGCTCAAGCTCTATCAGAAGGCGTAAAAAATCCTCAAAAAGTTCGAAGTGCAACCGAATTTCTCTAAATTGTAATGTGTTGTTCAAAATCGAGATTTTGAGATGTGCGCAAGTATGGATACAGCTTTAGCAGTTCGCCGCATATTCGCAGTGGGTGGCCATGAAACGACTGGAGCAGGCTCCTTGCGATTGGAACGGCTTATTTCCCAGAAATTCCAAGTTTTCGGAGTATATCAAGCATGGCGTACATGGCCAGTGCTCTGTCATGCCAGGAATCCATCGAGAATGCGCCGTGTACAAGGATAGGATAATATGTAGGATCGAACTTATCAATCGAGTGGGCGCGACATCTTGTAAAGTGGGCGTTTGAGGAGTTTTACAGAAATTCTCAGCCGTCCTGCCCAGGAGTTGCTGTACTCCATAGTCTCAGTGAGATTATGGACTGCGCCGTGCACAATGTATAGGATCGAACCTATGAATCGAGTGGGCGCACCGCTCGCAAATTGCACCCGCGGGCATGTTCTGAGCGGAATAACTCTGTCAATTTGAATCTTTCCGGATGCAAGTTGTGGATTTTCTAAGCAGTAGAAAGATCAGAAAGTGCGCAGAAACACAGCAACGCAGCTTACAATTGGAAAATGCTACAGAGGCGCGAAAAGCAGACTGCAGACTAGCCTTGTGTGATACGATTTTTTCCGAGCTCAGTCGACCATTGGGGAGGACGAGGAGAGCTAGCGGCCTACGATTGCGTAGGCAAGCAAACCCGATAAGGTACTCTGCAATAAAGTGTCCACAATTCCCGGCGCAAAACTGCTTTAACCCCATCTGCCATTTTAGAGCAGCGGAGAGCAGCGGTGAAGTTTCTTCGGCCCTTATTTGAGTTTCACATCTCACAATGGTACCATTCTGTTCAGCACTAAAGGCTCCATGGAACGGTGTCAGTCTCGACCAATTCTGGGAAAATCGATTTGTTGACAATTTTGCATCAAAGGCGAGGCGGCTCAAATCCGCGGAAGAAGGACGATGACATCATCGAAAATTGATATTTTCGAATTAGGCCAACTTTGATACCAGCCGATAGAACTTTTCATGCTAAATTGAAAGTTGTTAATGAGAGTAGCGAGAACTGCAATCTCGGTGATTAAGAGCGCAGGAAGCATCAACCGTTGAGCGTCCACTGCCCTAAAATGGCAGCTGAGGCTGAGAAAGCTGAGGCAGCTGCAGAGCATTGAGCAGTTCGTCGTGAAGCAACTTAACTGGTTTGCTTGTCTACGTATTCGTAGGCCGTTAGCTTATCGCGTCTTCCCACAGTGGTCGACTGAAATCGGAAAAAATCGTGTCCTACAAGGCTAACCTGTATATTCGTGCCGCTGTAACCTTGTACAATCATAAGCTACGTCGCTGTGTTTCAGCACACTTCCTGTACTTTTTACTGCTCACAAAATGCACAAGCTGCAGTTCGAGAGGTTCACATCTGACAGAGTTATTGCGCTCAGGACACGCCCGCGCGTGCAATTTGCGAGCCGTCGCGCCCGCTCGAATGATAGGTTCGATTCTATATGCATTGTGCACGGCGCGCTCTCGAAGGATTCCTGACATAACAGACGTGCGCTATGCTTGAGATACTCCGAATACACGCAAGTCTTGGGAAATAACCTGCTTCTAGCGCAAAGAGCCTGCTCCAGTCATGTTTTCGCCGCCCACTGCAAAAATGGTGATCTGGTAAAGCTCTATACGTGCTTATGTATAGACTCTATACGTGGTTATGTACTCGAAAAGAGGAGTTTAACGGTACCAACCGTTTCTCAAAATACCTAAAACTCAAGGAGTTATGAGCATGCAACGGTTTTCGACGGTTCGCGACCGACAGCCGTCCGCGAACGCCCTTCGCGATGGAGCGCAAGTTTTCAATTTCGAAATTTTCATGGCTCCATATGAATTATGTATATCAAATGATAGAGCTCGAGTATTGAGCTCAAATATGTTCTTGGTTTTTGAAATAAATGGCTTTTGGGCGAGTTATGTCCAAAAGACGCAAAAGCCGCGAAAATGCTTCTTCGGGATTTAGTCAAAAGATACGGCGGCCGTAACTGTAGAATTTTATTGTGTAACAGAGCCATGCCAAAATGGGTGCTGTATTCGCTTCGTATGCAAGCAGGCATCTGTGTTCATGTCTGTGCTCGCTGATTAACAAATCGTTCTTGATCTGGCAATGGAAAAGCAGTATATATATATTACATAAATTGTTCATTTGGCGACGGAACATATATTGGCACAACTTGGTGATTGGTAATGTGAGCTCACAGAAGCGATTGGATTCGTGGAATGTTCGTAAATGGAACGTCGTAGCACTGCTGAAGTGCGACCGGTGATACCGTGGCGAGGACGAAGCGATTAGCACCAACATAGATGTATTACTAAAGTCGCAAGGTCAATGAGGATGCTGACATAAATCTACGAACTGCGAAGAGTTGAACTTGAGCAAGAAGCGGAAAGTTGGTAGAGGACACTAGAGCGCTGTTGGAGGGTATAGAAGGAGGACTAGACGGGGTGAGGGGTGGGTGTTGAGGGCAGCGGACCCGCTGAGGGGCTAACAAAGTGACGACACATTCAGCTGCAACAGCGAGCGACGCGATGACAAGACGAACGGCGAATCGAGGACGCCTGTCGCGGACAGTGGAAGACGGGGGAAGCGAAACGGCGGTTCAGTTTCGGGCCAAGCGAGCGTAATTCTTCGCCAACATTGTCCCTAAGGTGGGCCTAATTACAGGAGATCACCGAGAGGTCAGTGCGAGTTTGCGAGATCACATGAGTAAAGTGGAAGCCGATGGGAAGATCCGGAGGACGAGATCGAGCAGTCACGTACAGCGCGGACAAAGGATGTGGGTTGGTGGGGCCAGGAAGGCGCCTTCGGAAGGCTGCGTGCAGTTGACGCAGGGGCAGAATCGACTGCTGGCTGGGCTCGTACGAAGTCAGAATTCCGTCGAGTAGGTCTTCAGTTCGCTGAACACCTCGGTGAAGAAGGCCGACGAAGAGTTCAGCCGCAGCATGTCCTCGCTGTGGCTCGTCACTATCGTCACACATCGCTCCCAGAATTTGTCGCGATCCTGAAATGGTTTGCTTTTATCGAAACATGCTTGAAGACTCCTACCGTTAATGAGCACTTGGAGCTATTGCATTGGAGAGCGGTTATGCGTGAAACCAATGAGATTCCGGCTTTCTGATTTTCTGGCCGTTTTGTGCAAATTTTTTCTGTTTTCTCCTTTCTGGGAAAATGGCCAAAAAATTGGGCAGAAAACCGAAAATAGAGCTGCGAACAAAATTATATCATGGAAATCGAATAATAACTATCCAAAAAGTGTCATAGAATTGTGAATTTCGTTCTAAAACATGTTTCTAGAAAATTTCAAATTTCAAGCATGTGGCGTTTACCGATGTGGTCGTATAGATACGAATTGCGCCATACACTTGTGCACTATGTCGCTTTGTTTGTTTGATTGGCTGTGTAAGTGCTGCTGGCATGGAGTCCCTTCATAGGACATTCCCCGTCTTTCACAATGTTTCTTTGTATTCTTTTGAGTTTTAACAGTAGTTGGCATCAACTACGATTCGTTATAACTTTATCCGAGGAAAATTTAATTAACCATCAACTAATCGCTGGTAGTAACTGCGGGAGCATTATTCTCCACCTCCGGTTTAAAAATTGAAAATTGTTGGCCGGTCATCCCCAATGATCATTTCCTGCTCAGCCTTGGGCGAATCTGCTTTTCAAACTCTGAACCTTGCTCAGCTTTTGGCTATAAAAATTAGTAAGATACAGAAAAGTTATGGTTACCTTTGATTTCGCTGATGTGCGGTAGTGATACACGAATTTTTTCATACATGACCTGTATCATCTGTCGTTTCGTAGATCATCGAATTACTCGAGCGGTCGCTAGCAGCGTCTACTTTCGTCCCTGTCCCATGCCAGAGTGCTCCAATGGGTCCTTCTCGCTCGAGGGAAGCGAACAGCGTTCAGAGCCTTCACGAAGAAGTTCGACCAACACGTTGTTGGGCGTCCTCGTGTTTTCTTGACATCTCACGGAATCCAGTTGGTGACGGCTCCAGCTAAGAACATCGGAGGCCTTCTTTCACTTGCATGAGTCGTGGTACTCCGAGCAAAGTTTTCTCGGTTCCCGCCCTGCTACGCTGATCCCACTTTCGTATGGCTTAGGTCTCTGAGTCGTATGTCAGGGCAGGAAGAACAGTCCAGCCGAATAATTGGACACGGAGTCGAACGTTCCTCGCCTTCGTTACGTCTTCTTCGACGCCCTTGCGAGCTCACCTCGTTTCCAGGTAAAGCACTAGGTCGTTAGCTGTGTTGACTTCGCGACCCAGATACCCTAGCTGGAGCACTCGGGGTTCGTTCCGTCGAGATAGAATTGGGCATCAGAAACTTGTCCGTTCCTCATGAACATCGTCTTCGTAAGATTCAGCTACAGTCCAACGTCCAAGTCCAGCTTTAGGATATGACCCCGCTCCCTTGCCGAACCCCTCCCTTACGTTAACGTCGTTGTAGAATTTTGAGATCTTGGTCGTGAATCCTTTGTACAGCTCTCGAAGGACTCTGATGTACTGAGTGGGAACACCCTGAGTGAGCAGGGCGTCGATGACCGCTTCAGTCTCGACGGAATCGAATGCCTTCTTCAGGTCGATGAACGTAAGACACACCGACGGCTTGTACTCTCGCGATGCTTCGATGAGCTTCGTAATGGTGTGTATGTGGTCGACCGTACTGAATCCTCTCCGAAGTCCTGCTTGTTCGCACGGCTGTCCTTCGTCCAGCGTTCGGCTGGTTCTATTCAGTATCACTCGAGTGAACAGATTGTAGACTACGGACAGCAGGCAGGTCGGTGTCGTGAACGTCTCCCTTCCTTTATACAGCAAGATGGTCCTGATAGTCTTCCATTGAGATGTAACGTGATACAATACCGCTCGCGCCGCACGGTCAAAAGTGGGCGAAAAAAAAACACGCAAAAATAGCGTCGCAGAGCGTCGCACGCTCATAACTCCTTCAGTTTTAGGTTTTTTGAATAAAGGTTGGGATCATTCGATTCGTCTCTTCGAGATCTACACAGACATGTATACAATTTTACCGGAGCACCCATATTTTCGCCTTGGCTGGCCCAAAATTGACTGGAGCGGCTTCTGCGATTAGAGCAACCTATTTCCTAGGACATGCGTGCTTTCGGAGTATCTCAAGCATTGCCTACGTTGCCAGTGCTCTGTAATGCCAGGAATGCCCCAAGAGTGCGCCGTGCACAATGCATACAGAATCGAACCTTTCTATCGAGGGGGGACAGCTTGCAGACTGATCGTTTGGGGAGTATTATCAGAAATTTCTTGCCGCCCTACTCAGGAATTGCTCCAAGGCTGTCCAGCGAGCCTTTGGAGTGCGCCATGAACAATACATACAGAATCGAACCTTTCAATCGAGGGGGGACAGCTTGCAGACTGATCGTTTGGGGAGTATTATCAGAAATTTCTTGCCGCCCTACTCAGGAATTGCTCCAAGGCTGTCCAGCGAGCCTTTGGAGTGCGCCATGAACAATACATACAGAATCGAATCTTTCAATCGAGGGGGACAGCTTGCAGACTGATCGTTTGGGGAGTATTATCGGAAATTTCTTGCCGCCCTACTCAGGAATTGCTCTAAGGCTGTCCAGCGAGGCTTTGGAGTGCGCCATGAACAATGCATACAGAATCGAACCTTTCAATCGAGGGGGGGGGGGCGCGACCGCTCGCAAATTGCACGCGCGGGCGTCTTCGGAGCACAATAGCTCTGTCAAGTTGGAACCTTTCAGGTTGCAGCTTGTAGGTCTTGTAGGCAGTCGAACGGTCTGTTAGCGCGCCAAAGCAGAATGGTTTAGCATAGGAGGGGCAATGTTATAGGGGTGCGAAAATGCAGGTGAGGCTTGTGTGAGGCATTTTTTCCGATTTCCGTGGACCACTGCGAGAAGACGAAAAGCGAAGCCTAGCGGTTAGAGTTTCTTGCGCTCCTACTCGCCCAGATTTGAGTCTTCGACACGCGCAATGGCACCGTTCCGTTCAGCATGGAAAGCGCTATCGAGCGGTATCAATTTCGACCAATTTTTATATAGCTGGTGAGGTCACCCTCCGCTGCACTC
>OX377203.1:46774422-46810725 GCA_947396885.1 Heligmosomoides polygyrus polygyrus
CTAGTAGCCTGCTACAGAAGACAGTATTCTACTATTCCATTGTGGGAACGATGATCTTTGAAAAACATGTAAAATGGCTTTGAGAAATAAACAGAAATGACTAGATTTTCTTTTTCCAACAAGGGATTGGTCCAATCTCAATATGCGGCGTAGTGTTTCTCCTATCTTTGAACTTCGGTTGCTGCTGTGCAGGATAAGTACGAAATTCGTGTTTCTTGTGGTCCACTGTAGACCACAAAAAACACGAATTTCGTACTTATGCTGCACAGCAGCAACCGAAGTTCAAAGATAGGAGAAATCCTACGCCGCATATTGATATTGGAACAATCCCTTGTTAGAAAAAAGAAAATCTAGTCATTTCTGTCAATTTCTCAAAGCCATTTTACACGTTTTATAAAGATCATTGTTCCCACAATGGAATAGTAGAATACTGTCTTCTATAGCAGGCTACTGGTTGGGTATTTCTTAACTGAATCTTAGGTTTCCGCGCGTTTGCGCTTATTTGAAATCGGGCCTATGTTATTCAAATTTAGCACTATTTAGTACCACAATGACACCTGATGCGTAACAAATACAGATCTACTGAAACAATAGAGGATTTCTGAGTTTCGATGAAACTCGTCAACGGAAAGCCTTAAGGACATGCCACTGGGGATCTCGGAGGGGTCATAAATCAATTAGCGGAGCCGAGGAAGCAAAAGCTTCATAAGTAGGTCACTGTGCAATCGTTTTAGACGATGTTTAGATCGCTGGATAGAAAATGAGACGGGGCTTCTAATGGTGTTAATTAGATTTTAAACAAGTAACGTTGAAAAGAGTTACGGCAATGTGACCCTTTGTGGCGGATTAATCCGTCGCAAAGCGTCTTTTTTGCAAAGAATTTGAGCGGTATTGTAGGTAACGTTCGAAGATCAGAGACGCTGTCGCATGGGCCAAGTCGTCGAAAATTAGGTGGGCCGGCCACGTAATGCGATTCGCAGACACGAGCCGTCACAGATTGGATTCCGCGGGATGTCAAAAGAACACCAGGACGCCCACCAACGCGTTGGTCGGACTTCTTCGTGAAAGCCCTGAACGACCGATATAACGCTCTTCGTGTCCCTCGAGCGAGGAGGATCCATTGGACCACTCTGGCAAGCGACAGGGACGACTGGAGACGCTGCTGGCGCCCGCTCGAACAAGTCGATGATCAACGGGACGACAGGTGATACAGGTGATTGTAGGTAAGGCTACCTAATCAGCTTTGTTAGGTAGCAGGCTTAAAAAATTACAAATGTTTGCAGAAGTAGCGTGGAAAAGGTTACAGGGAGACTTTGCGTCAAGAACTGCACAGTCGTCTTTATACATAGAAGCTCTGACTCATCAAAGACTGTTGGGCGGACCATATACTCATTTCATCTTACATAGGATTACTTCTTTAGGGGAGAACAATGCGCATTCGCGGTAGTGGCTTTGGACGATGATGGGTTGAATCAATATCCACAAAGCAATCGAGTATAACGATGTCAAACACGGGCAAGTTTCATATATCTCACCTACGGGTGCTCTTTGGAAAACGACCTAGACGACCTCCGCCTGTTGAAGGCGTCTGCAGCACTTTCACTTGTCACAGTACATCTCACCCAGGAGACGTTCTAAGGTCGCTCGAATCCGAGTAGCTCGTAGCAGTTCGTCGGCATGAACGAACACTACATTAATACCCTGCGGACACTCAGAATACGCGACAACAGTCGACAAAGTGTGAGGAGGCTCACAGCCGTCTAGCAGGACGCGTTTCTTTGTCGAAATCGCAAGCATTTCGAGTGGAGAGAAATGGCAGCAGGAGTAGAGCGCTGACAAAGCGCCGTGTTGTAACAGTAACAGACTTTACCTAAGTCAGCCTAGAGGGCAGAGAACAACACTTCCACCCTTGGTTACAGCCCAAGCCCCGTTCAGCACAGTAATAGAAAGGCTTGAATGAAACAAAAGGACTCCAAGAAACAAAAGGCGCGTGCGATCACATTTTCGGCGACTCACCACCTCGATGAGAAAAGGCTTCAGAGGATAGGATATTTCGTTGCCCATATAGGAGTAGCTGATGTAGAGACATGTAAGCACCCAAGCATGCAGGTCTTCAACGCTGTGTATGGATTCCTCATCTGGAACAGTAGTGGAGTGTAAGGAGCTGATTCATTGGACTAGTTGAAGAAGCGCTGACTGACCTGGAATCACCTCCCTGATGATAAGAAAAACGAAGACCAAATTCGCCGGGTTGATGAACGCCACGTCCTGCCACCCCTGAAAGACCCTTTGATGCGGCCACGTCTCTTGGCGCTGTCATGTGAACGAGTTTAGCTGGGACCTCGTTATCTTGGCGTCGTGGAGCGATCGAATCGAAATCGCCCTTTGCTTTTTACACGTTAGCACCAACTGAGTAACACGGTCGGGTTGCGGCCAATCCGTTTCTTTTCCGGCGACATACAGGAAATCACAACCTGTTGCCACAGTATTGTCTACTCTACGTCACCTGCACCAGAGATCATCCGCGCTCGCCAGTTGCTGAGAGGGCTTGCCTACCTTCTCCCTTCATCCCCTGCTCCTTCACCTCTCACTGCATGCTACCGCATAACAAGGGTGTAAAGCACTCGGAGAGCAGTCGGAGGTGCTGCCAGCTGTCGTGTGCAGCCGATACCAAGTTCATGGTTCGGATTTTCCGCCCACGCCAATCAAGCCTTCTATCCCTCAGACGTTGGTGAAATCGCGCCAGACTTGTCTGGGAAGGATGATACACTGATATGTTCGTCGAATTACCGCAACAAGTCATTGTACAGGTCAAATACGCATTCAAATCGCCTCCACGACATCCCTAGAAGAAGAATGCGTGACGCATCCTACTAAAAGAGGTTTAGTAACGCCGTCCTTTATCCTTATCCCTTATAAAGCAGTTATCGTATAGTGAAACACAATAACAGAACTCGACGGAGTCATCAGGTAGGTCGTCATAAACCTGTAACACGATATCGGAAAAATGGGGAGGACCAAGTGCATTGCACAACCACAGCTTTGCAACCGAAGTGCATTGCACAACCACCACTGCAATCTACGAAGCAGCCACATTCCTTCGCCTTTTAGCACGAACCCGTCGCAAACCGTCAAGCCAAGTTTCCGTGGACAGCGACGTTTTTAAAATGACCGAGACATCCCAGCGAAACGAATGGGGCATTACTCTTCAATAACCCGCCATTGGAACCTTAATGGTGGGTGGTGCAGGACGACTGCTCCCAAATCCAAGTGATATGGGGTCCCGAGTCTTTCGAGAGTTAATAGCATTCGAAACTTGTTGCTACCTGTAGTAGGAGAGCTCGGTCAACGGTGCGCAGCCACATGACCAGGTGGGCAGGCTCGAAGGCAGAGATGTGACTGTTCTGGGCGATGAACTGCCCAAGGCCTCGCAGTAGCTCCGATGTCGACGCCTGGATAACAGTTCGTCGACGGGCCGACTGAAAAACATGCTCTGATCACGATTCATCACAGCATTCCGAAGAGTGGAGAACGCGACTGATATGACCTTACATTTCTTCAAAATTTGTCTCTAACACACGGCAAAAGATAGCGAAAACAGCAAATAAGGCTATTTCTAAACCAACTCACACGGATACCAGTCAGTGCTTGGAGTTGGGTCTAGTGGATACTCATGCATTTAAAAACGGTTAGTTTACTGCAGCAGCTTAGTTCCTAATGCATTCCTCAGAACGGGGTTTTATAAATACGGGACCGCAAAAGAAACTGTGTCCTTTTCACGCAGTTGACCAACATAATGCGAATTTTGCATATGGTCAAAACAAGTGTGTAGCAGGCACAACGATAACCTAAACCATAATAGTCTAGGCTCTCTCTGCTTTTAAGAAGACTCAGCGAGTTCATGGTACGACGACGTTAGCGAATCCTTTTCTATACTAGCCCTCTGGCAACGACGGTCACAGTGGCAGTGGAGGATTAGAACACCACTCGTTATGGTGGAAGCGGACGTCGTTTTCCCGGAAATTTCAGCCGCCGAGTAAAACGCTACGGCACTATTGTACTTTCACAACTCCACGGGTCGAGAGGTCGAAAAAAATTTTTCGCCCAAACTTCGCCTATAGGGTTATTTGGGGTGCTGATCACGAATATGACATCCGTTTTTCGTTTTACGCTGGAGTACGGTAGGTTACGGTGGTACCGGTGAGTAAGGTAATGGTCACCGATTGCGCCCAAACTCCAGCGTAAAACGAAAAACGGATATCATATTCGTGATCAGCACCCCAAATAACCCCCATAGGCGAAGTTTGGGCGAAATCGGTGATTATGACCTCGACAGCCTTAGTCACCGGTACCTACCGTAACCTACCGTACTCCAGCGTAAAACGAAAAACGAATGTCATATTCGTGATCAGCACCCCGAATAGCCCCCATAGGCGAAGTTTGGACGAAATCGGTGATTATGACGTCGACAGCCTTAGTCACCGGTACCTACCGTAACCTACCGTATACTCCAGCATAAAACGAAGAGGGGCGCCCGCCTGACGCCCCTCTTGCTGCAGGTTAAGGCAGGCTGCTCTACCGTTGTCTACTGTGGATATCAAAGCGAGCGGGCTGTTGCTTTGGAAATGACAAGCAGACTCTTGGGGTGCTTCAGAAATGTGCTCTTTTTCCGGTATGCGAGATTCGATTGTCGACTGTCACAACATAAGCCCACTCATGGCGGAGAACCTGCAGGTTCAGGGTGCGCCGACTGACTATCAAACGTAATTTATTCGACTCTTTTCCTAAATTTTCGTTCTGTAGGATAATTTCTAAATTTTAGCCTTTTATTTAACATTACTTCTTTCATAGTCCAAAGCCCTGACCTAACCCATCTGTTAGTACTCCTTCCAGTACTAAACAAAGGTTCGCCTGAAGCAGTGGCGAAACCAACCTTTCAGATCCCTTATAAGATACTCCTTGAGTTTGACTGAGGTGGTACGTCTCCCAGAAAGATCAACGGGCCATTTTCAGCATCTCTCAAAGAGACCGCCATGCGAAACGAGCAAAACTGCGAGCAAAACTCAAGCTGTCCCTACCCCCTTCTTGAAGGCGTTACCCATGAATAATGTTTTTCCTGGAGAAAGCAGTCATAGATCGGTGGTTACGATCCCTTCTTCACACTTTTGGAGCATTGAGAAGCTTATCTATGTTTACTGTTTACATTGTCCTCCAGGTCCACCGGATGAACGCGTTCCGAACAGATTTTGCATTGGTTTGTTTCACTAAACATTCCTATACTACATCTAACGCTTTCGTCACGTTTATGCAGCCGATTCCCTTCACTGCCACTCAAATAAGCCTCCGAGTCAGTCAGTCTCTAGGGATCTGCCTTCTGAATGCGCAAAAAACAAATCGGAGAAAGTCTGAAACTGAATTGAATCGAAGAGATCGACAATCATGATGCCAAAAGATCTTGCGGCGGACTCTCACATTGATGTCCAGTGTAGTCTTGCAGGCCCTCTTCTCTTCAAGAGGATCCTGGTGCTTCCCTGCTCCATTGGCGATATTCCTCCTCGGCGGGATCCCGGCGGTGAAAACGTTGGTCCTGAAGGTGAACGATGAAAGCCATGAAGGAAAGGTTGCCGAAAGCAAACACACCTCGTGTGGGTAGGGCTGAGCGGAGTCCGAGCGGGGGGCCCTTCGGGACTCACGAGGTTATTGTTCACGAAATCCTGCTTGTTCAGTCGCAGCTCACGCTTGATCTCCTCACGTATACTGTAGAAGTTCGGAATCACTGTCGTCTCCGGCTCGTACCTAGAACAGCACGAGAGGGTGTTAGACCAGAGCGAAATCTAGGCCGCGCCAGCTCACTTCTTGTAGTTCTGGTTGCTGTCCAGAGTGATAGGGATTTGGGAGTACGGTAGATCTCGGTGTGTGCGGTAGGTTGCCATGCTGTCTGCTGAACGTGATCCGATGTGATCTGAAAGCGTGGCGCTCAAGTCGCAATTCATATTTGAGCAGCTAACATAATCCGGCGGTGCTAGTCAGCCATCAGTATGCTTCAGAGGATATCGAAGCTCTGGTGCCGGTAGAGGCGTACTCAGCACACTTTGTGAGCTTTTGAAAATTATTTTTAATTGTTTTTATTTTTATTCTTATTTTTGTTGCAGATTTGCCCAGAAACTAGTTAAAGTGCGGACATATCTTTTTGGCGATGTTGTTCAGTTGGAGGCATTATCATTCCTGTTAGAGCGCCGTATCCTCCTAAAGAAACCAAGGAGTCTCTCGAATGTTACCAGTTTGTCGACCTTTCTCAGCCTTAGCTTGTCTCAGAGACCTCATCTGGGGTGTTAGAGGCCAATTTTTGTAATAAGACTCCACGTTTTCTTTTCACAAGGGTTATTGACCCGATTCTAGATACGTGACGCTGATGCAGTGCCCGTTGCTAAAGAGCGCATAGCCAGTGACGGCTTGAGCCGAGCTTTTCCACTGAACTGTTGTTTGAAAAAGGCATTGGCCACCTCGTAGAACCATTTCTAGGCCTCAGTATAAATTGTGTAGCATTCTGCGGGCTTCGTACAACCGAATGGGGGGGGGCACTATTGTACTTTACGGACTCCACTGAATCCACTGAATGAAAAGAGGGGAGGTCGAAAAAAACATTTTTTAACCAAACTTCGCATAGAGGGGTTATTTAGGGTGCGGATCACGAATCTGACATCCATTCTTGAAATTTCGGCCGACTACGGTAGGTTACGGTAGGTACCGGTGACTAAGGCTGTCGAGGTCATAATCACCAATTTTGCCCAAACTTCGCCTGGAGAGGTTATTTAGGGTGCTGATCACGAATCTGACATCCGTTTTTCCTTTTACGCTGGAGTTTGGGCGAAATCGGTGACCATTACCTTAGTCACCGTAAGTTACCTTCCGTAACCTACCGTACTCCAGCGTAACGGATGTTAGATTCGTGATCAGCACCCTAAATAACCCCCATAGGTGAAGTTTGGGCGAAATCGATGATTATGAACTCGACAGCCCTAGTTACCCGTACCTACCGTAACTTATCGTAATCGACCGAAATTTCAAAAACGGATGTGATTCGTGATCAGCACCCAAAATATGTAGCCCCTTTGGGCGAAGTTTGAACGAAATTTTTTTCGACCTCTCCTCGTCCTCTGGAGTCCGTAAAGTACAATAGTGCCCCGAATGGAAGACGAAGCTGGCGAAGTTTGATTCCCTGATCTGCAGATCGCAACCGTTATACGTAGTAAGGTCCGAGACCAAAAATTCGTTCTCCAGCTGACACTCAATCCTAGCACAGACAATAAAAAAGTGACAGCCAAAAACATCAAACTACAAACTTTTTCTTACACCAAAGTGGCTAGTTTCATATAAGTTGAGCATTGTTGAAATCCAAGTGAATGGTCATTACTTAACTTCTTCTCGTCTGCCGTGATCCCATGGTATGGCACACGTGTGCAAAAGCCATTCTGGAACTGTGCGAGAGAAAGTCGGACTTCAACCCGGACAGTGGCCATTCACTTTCGCAAAATTTTGACAACCTTCCTCTTCTTCTTCCGAGACGTCTGAAGCATACCCGTAATTTGACGCCATAATTAGGCTAGACACGGTTCAGTGCCAAATTACTGCTCTCTACAGTTACAGCCCGAATTTAGGTAGCGGCAATGCCTAGCTTAACAGCCTCTGTGCATTTCTTCGAATACACTGCTTGGAAATGCACCGAATAGAACCATTAGCTCTGAAAGAGTGGTTGCTTGCAGTATAGGAAAGATGAATCAATGCCGATGTTCGCCTGCAACCAATATGCGTAACATTTTGGCAACCGGAACGATATGCAGTGCATTGGGAACGGATCTCAAATACTAGTAATGCTTCTGTAATACAGAAACGTGAGGGCTTGATGCAAAACTGGCGTGCATCATGTATAACGAAGGCTTAGGGAAGTGAGCCGACTACCAATTTTCAGCAGAATCATTTGTTTCTTTAAATGGATTCAGAGCTGTGTACAAATCGGAGAGCTGCGTCCAAATAAAATTGCCAAACGGAAGACCAAGCACGCACTCCCAATTGTTTCTAGGGTACGTGTGCCTGAGGGTGGATACATAGCCTGAAAGGCAGTGTATGTAGTGCGCACTGTTCAAGGCATCGCTTCTTCCGACCCGCCACAACGGAAACTCCCTTCCGTGGCTTGCAGTTCCAATCATCATGCGACCGCCATCTGCAAACAGTGCCGGTAGACGCACAGCGCATGGAAGGATATACAGCGTGGTAGTTGAAACGGAACGAAGTGAAGAAAAATCCCCGAGATCTCGACGTCGCCGGAATTGGCGAGACGGTCAGCTAAACTTTCCGCGGCCCAGTGTTTCGGAAAAAATTCTCTGCGAAAAGCAACGCCGTGGCCAACAGCCACTCAGGTCCAATGAGAACGAGGATGTTTCGTGTAGGGCCGTCATTCTTTCGTCTTCCGCTGTCAATATGTGGCCTCTGCTGCCGATACTATTCCATTGTGTCATAAAAAAGCTGATGAGCTTCCGTTTTCTCCGCAGCTGCTGTGTCATGCGCTCGTCTCGAACCCTTTTGTGGCATTCGGCGTAAGTTTTGGGCAATTATGTTGCCTTCCTACAAAAACTCGTCGGAAGTTGAAGAACATCCCCAATTTCTGACCAGACCCCAATGTGACAATCGTAAGAAGCAGCGGAATATCAAATACCTACACGCTCGAAGAAACAGAATGTGCTTTGGCAAACCGAAAAGAATGATCAACCTTCCCAATAGATCTAGCTCTCTTAACAACTGTAGTCCAAGTTTATCAAGGAATGTCCAGAGAAGGTCGACCCAGGTCCAACGCAATCTAATCCATCAAAATGTCGTAGAAGGAGCTTAACTCGCATCTGAGTCTTGGATGTTAACTGGTGGCCAGCTGAGTATTACCGACCTGAAATAGTGGTGCAATCCGGAGTCGATTCGTCAAGAAACCCATTGACGAAGAGTGGATCCTTGCCACCCCTTTACTGCTTGGAAAACCGAAGGGCAGATTTGAAGTATTCCTTCGGCGGTACTACACTTGCTATTTGGGCTGATTGGTAAGCATCTGTCTGCGTGGATCCACTAAAGAATTCTGAAGCAGCTCCGCTGGTAGACCGCAAACGCAACTGTACTTACTGTATTTACTTAGCACTGAAGCGCTGCAGGTGCATACACTAGCCAGTCAGCACAGTCCGACTTAAAGAAGTGGCGACTAGCCACACCCAGGGTCTCAAGCAGGTGAAACTGCGCTGCATGACTCTGAGGTCAGCGGGTCGCCTGTTTCTGCACCAACCTGCTCCTTTTCCCATAGACTTCTTCGTGACTGGCTGGATGTTCCTCTTGCTCCACTGCCAGCCCTGCACCAACACTGACTGACGTTTCGGCACGAAAATCGGGGCGTCCGGTGGCGAAAACAGATGATTACAGACCTGGAACGAGGTTTCTCTCCGAGACAAGCCTTCTCCGGAGAGGCGCGCACTCACCGATGTCGGAGGTCGATGAGGTATAGGAGACGTGAGACTGGCGCCCATTATTTCGCCGGAAGCGCTGAAAGGATATCGATGGTAAGCTGGTCGCCTGGCTGTTGCTCCCGAGGAGGTGCCTCTCTACTGTCCCTTCCCGCGACATATTTTAAAGCCAACATTTTACCGTAGAGCTGAGCTGCCTTCTATACCTTTGTCCTTGGGAAAAATTTCGCATTTCGAATGATCGAATATTATTCAATTCTCAAAGTTTGGAATTTCGAATTGTTGAGTATTCGAATAATCAAATGAACGCCCTTATTTGTTGTGGTCACCCAATGATTGACATTTACTTATTTTTTATTACCCACAGTGAACTGCGTTCGACAGAGCGGCATATACGAAGGCTTCAGATTGTCATTACTCTCCTACCAGTTGGCTAATTGCGAAAGGCGATCGGTAATTAACAACTGTGGTAGATCGATTTCGATCAATGGATCTCCTGTCCCGTGGTCGACATACTCCCGCTACTCCTATTTTATGTTAAATCAGGGCTAATGGAGTGGAGAGTGTGAGTTCAGTGAGTGAAAAGCGCCAGTGAGGCTGAGCGCGACACTACGACTTGGACAGTGTTATAGCGAAAATGTGGACGGCTCGCTTTCATGGGACACGGAGCATGACTGGGTCTAGAGCTCCATAGCCATTGCTCTTCCCCTCTTCTTTAGCGTCTTTGCAGAAAGCAGGAGCATCCCAGGCTCCAGAAAGTGCTACCTCCCTACCGCAGCTCCTTCCGGCTTTAATCGCTCCGTTGTTGCACTTGGGATAGAAATACAAAGCGGAGATTCTCCTGTAGTATACCGAAGGCAAAAACATCATTGAACAGCGATAACCCGATTCACTTGTTATTCACGTGGCTGGCCGCAGGACGCTCGACTGCGTTCAAAAGGAAGCAGGGACGCGGCGGTGGTCCGCGCTTGCTCGCGATTACCTCGCATCGACTCACAAGGGAAGGGTCTGAAGCGTATGTCTGAATGGAGGGAGTGAGTCATCTAGGGAGAATCCCCAGCCCCCCCCCCAATTAGTATGAAAATGAGCTTATTTTTTGCCGAGTCGTTAACCCAAGCTGTAGGGGGTCGTTTTAGTTACAATGCAATCGGCGCCTCACGAGTTCGGGGGTCTTGTACGCCCACAATGCCTCCCTCGCAAGCGGATCGGGGCGCAGGGGATAGGGACGTTGCTTCATGCGAGAGAGATCGAGGGTTCGATACTCCTGTGCAGCTACAGTTTTGCATTTCACCTGATTGGTTGAGATTTGATGGATTCTGACGTCTACACCATTTTCAGAGGTTTTCTGCGCATTCTCCAGCTGCATGCTGTGGCATTCAACGTGATCATGAATAAATGTTCAACACCAGTGATACACAGGCACAAAGTGCAGGAAGGAGCACTGGTCAGAACAGAACAGAACAGAACATTTATTGAGTCAAAAGTGGTGCAAAACAAGTTGAACACAAAAAGCACTGCAAAAGTTGGCTCTTTAAACACCAGCAAAAGTGAAGAGCAGATATCGTACCAAAAGAGATACAAAATTATTTGATCACAAAATATTGCTGCAAAAGATTTCTTTTGAAGATTTGCAGGAAAGGATTTCTTCCATAGTATCGCAAAAAGTGTTTTGTTTTTCAAAGAAACTAGCAGTTGGCTCACTGAAAAAAGGTACTTTATCAAAATATAGCTGATTCGAGCAGATATAGTTTGTAAATTAACTTGCAGTTAATTTTTTATGTCCTGTATGTTTACGGAAGTTTTTGACCTGTTGTTGAAGATTTTCTCAGAATGTGAATCGAAAATCGCTTGCATTAAATCGTTATCTGGAATTTAGAGAAAAGAAATGTCAGAAAAAATCGTTTTGTTTGAGATGCGCTTCAAGTTTATGATTAAAATGGTCACAATGCGGGCAGCGTATAAAAGCTACAGGCTCCTCACAATTTCCTTCCCTACATGGATCAATGACCTCAGGAAAAACCATTCTGCTCGAACCCGCACCTCCCTCTAACCGGGCGGGAATGCTCTACGCCATTACACCACCGGCGCCGTTTGATCGAACGCAACATCCACACCTCGTGGGACCGATCAGCACCCACCCGTATCCGGGATAGCACCCACCCGTATCCGGGATACCAGCCACTTGAGGCTTAATAAAACTGATTTGAATCGTTTCTTTCAAGACCATCAGCTTAACTGGTTCCATGCTGAAATCAGCGGCCAGCTCATCCCGGATACGGGTGGGTGCTGATCGGTCCCACGAGGTGTGGATGTTGCGTTCGATCAAACGGCGCCGGTGGTGTAATGGCGTAGAGCATTCCCGCCCGGTTAGAGGGAGGTGCGGGTTCGAGTCCCGCCTGGCGCTAGAAGTTTTGATCGCAACAAAACATCGTTATGACAGCTCACAACCTCGATACCAGCCACTTGAGGCTTAATGAAACTGATTTGAATCATTCTGCTCGGATTTTCAAAAGAGACCAGGACATGACGTCAGAGGTTGTAAAAATGTGAAATGAGGTCCGTGAATTCCACAAATTGACCTAGACGGCCATCAATACACACTGTTTCTCACATTTTTCTGACACCTGAAAGTCGGCTGAAGGTCTGCTGAAGGTTTTCTGAAACCTAATACCAATGATGTCCGGCGATGCTTGAGTGGTGATCCACCTGTCTCGCTGAAGTGTGGCCCACCTTTAGACAAGGAGCCTTCGAGGGAAGAGATCAAGATGGCCGAGTGCTGGCGAGCATACTCAAGGACCTCGAAGCACGTCAACGTGAAGCTGACGAAGGCGAAAAGCTGGAAGTGGTGGAGGAAGAAGAAGAAGATTGGAATCCGCAAGATGAAATGATGAACGTGGGGCGGTAAGCATGCAGCGGACATATGTATGGTAACGTTTTCGGGTGGAACGATCTCACTCCCACGTCATTGTGCGACCTTCCTTTTGACCCGCATGCAAAACAGGGACAACATCCTGAAGGTAGATGTCGAAGCTGCTAGTAGCTGAAGGAGAACGGATTTGTCATAATGACATTGAAGGTGGTGTCGCTGGTGTAAATGTGAGGAGTCTGCAGCTTTTATACGCTGTCCGTATTGTGTGACCAGCGCTTCTGTTTCATGGACTTGTGCCTGTACATGACTGGTGTTGAGCGTTTATACATCACTATGTGGAGTAGCTTTCTCATTGTTGTGGTTAAAAAGACTGGTCAGTAATGAACAAGTGGCAAGGAAGTTACTCTCTACGGCGTACGGCTGGAAAATTTGGCAAAAAACATCTGAAGATGGCGTGGATGTCAGAATTCTTCAAAGCTCGACCAACGAGATGAAATGCAAAAATGCAGTAGAGCAGGAGAATTGAGCCCCCAACCTCCCACCCATGAAGCAACTTCACTATCCACTGCGCTACGAACCACTTGCCGGCAGGAGCATCGCGGGCGTACAAGACCCACGAATTCCACTGTAAGTACATGGACCCCTTACTCCTTATACGGCTGGAAAATTTGGCAAAACCTCCTTATATTTAACGACTTGGCAAAAAATAAACACATTTGTATACTAACTGAGGGGTGGGGATATTTCCTATATGACTCGTTCTCCCCGTTCAGACACGCTTGAGACCCTTCCCTTGTCAGATTGCATATACACTTTGAACGGCGCACTGTGAACGACGCGTGAAACTCAACCATCGTTTTTACCATAAGGTGAAACATCCCTGGTTTTCGAAGAAGAGCACCACTAATTTGTTAGGAAACTGATAATGAATGTTCGAATATTCGATATTCGAAGCCTTCGAATATTCGAATAAACGAATAATTCTAATATTGAACTTTTTTCGAATAGTCGAATGTTCTAATATCGAAAATATCGAAAATATCGAATATTTGAATATTGGAAATTCGACTGTTCGAAATTCGAAAGAGGCAGAGGTATACTGCCAGACCGCTAGACACGAATAAAAAGCCGTTGCATTATTAATTGATTCATCTCAGGTCTCAGGCAACGCGGATATAGAAGAGGAGCGACAAGTCGCTTGGATGCGCTTTAGAAATAGGAAACTACACGTCCGAAGGAAATATCTTCCAGAAAAATGGCTTAGAACATTAGTTCTAAAAACATACGGGTGGAAACTGTTCGTCTAGTCAACTGTAAGTCGCCGGCATTATGCACTGTATAATAAAATAAGGGGGGAGGGTGTGGGGGTGCTCTGTTTCCACGGCCATGAAGTGTGGAGGAAGGATCAGGCACTCACTAACGATAACAGGAGGACCCAAAGTCGAAACTACGAATCTCCGTAACCAACAGTTGACACGCATTCATTAATTGCGGGATGAGCCAGTAGAAGTGCACGGCGTATCCCCTGGATGTACCCGCCCTCGGAAGCCGTCTCGTCAATGTGGAGGTTTTCAATTAGACGCGGTTCCCCAAAGGAAATAAAGTGTTGATTCCTGATTCTCTGTTAGCTTGAAAAAAAATCACTGAGGGGAAATGTGATTGAATTCGGGGTGAAACAATGGGAAAGGTAAAGACCTTCTTATTCCTCTTCGTATTAGGTTCATCAAAGGTGATTATTTTTGTCGAGTGCGCCACGCATCCCACTTCTACCAGATACATGAAGACTTCGGATGCTACTTGAATGCGTATTTAGCCCACACTGTGAATTGCTATGGCCAATCGATGAAAAGACAGGTTTTTTATCTTTCTCGAGATAACCTGTTTCTTTCTTGGGTTATTTCTCAGGGTAGTTTCGGTAGAGAATCGGCCCCTCTTCCGACTGCGCTAGCAAGCGCCTACTCAAAATATTGTAGTCTACTAACAAACAGAGCAGTCAGTTCAAAAGTGTTCAACTGAGAGCTTTCAAATCACGGCGACTGCCAACGGACTCACATTTGTTGCAGACGATGTCAGATTTCCTGACGGTCGTCGTTGCTGGTGACTCTGCGACGCTGCAACATGTGAAGGCGTTCCCCGTTCAGAGCCGACCGTGTCCGCGTCAAGCGGGAATTCTTCGGGGTTTCGCTGTAAAACCGGCGTCGAATAATGTCCACCCCCTCGGCTATGACGACAGCGATAGAGAAAAGGGACGAAGACGGAAGGAGACAGTGGAGAGGAGATCCATAACAAAAAGGAGTGAGGACTTGCAGAAGGACGTCGGAGTGCGTGCAGAGCACTATTTGGCGAAATCGCCTCGCCTCGAATGAATTCTCTAAAAATCAGGATTGCAAAGGCGAAGGGGAGCAGCAGAAGGCTTGAATGTTCTTCGCCTCCTGAATACCAGATCATCTTCTCACGACTATTGAAGTGATTTCCAGCAAATCTCACGGTTCCATGACTAATGTAGCGGTCAAGGTGTGACAATCCTTAAGCAGCGCATAAGTTGGTAGAAGTGGACAGCGCGCTCAATGGCGGCGGTAATCTGCAGCCCATGGATAGAGTATTCTGCGGCCGATGTTTACCAGCGTTCGAATGACGGATATTACTGCATACATATGCATGCCCTACATTAAACTTTTGGACTTTCGAACAATCTGCCGACGTTCATCGATCACCTCCACAGGGTGCAGTCGCGCGAAGTTGAACGTCCGATGGCCTGTGTCAGTGAACATTTCCGTAGTGTTAGGCAGCAATTCTGTGCTATTGTATGTCTTCCCATGTCAGTTGAAGAAGGAGTTTCGAGACTTCCAGCTGATGTGTCGAGCAAATACGAACATTCGTCCTACTTCTGCAACGGCTACACTGGCTATTCGGCCTCCAGAGGTTGCGTGAATCACGGATGAAATAGCACTACTGGCAGAATGTGAGCAGGGCATGGTGCCTACTGGAGAACGTTCCATTGTATGGCTTGTCGTATTTTCGGAACAGCTGACAGCAGCCGGATGAGCGCGACGGTAATTCAGTGGAACGCTAAAGCCCTACGCACGCTTTTGCGGCAACGCGGCTGCCTTGTCTTTAAGCATAGGGCAGAGACGCAAAATCGCCGCGCGAGGCAAAACCACCCCAGTCCGGACTGCCGCCGATGTGCCGCCTGCGCGGCAGGCGCGATGCCGCCAAAGCGGCAGCCGCAAACGAGGCAGCGGCAGCAATACATCGAGGCATTATTGCCGCTGCAGCCGCTTTGCTGCCGACAATTTCTGTCTGGGCTCTAGCTGATCGTGGCGGGATCTAGAATGGAAACTGACAGTGATAATGATAATTAAACCGCATTGGCGATCGAGTGCGGCTGCAAAGCAGAGGATGAGTGCCGCCTAAGCGGCAGTTTTGCCTCCTGCGAGGCTGTGGCGCTTGCCGCGTACGCGGCTGCCGCAAAAGTCTACGTAGGGCTTAACGATACTTTAGCGGTATCGCACAACGCAACGCTGTCGGGTTCCGCATACGGCGCCGTACTCGGAAAATGCGAACGCCCGGTCTTCTTTGCTTGAATTTCGAATTTGAATATTCGAAATTTTCAGGCATTCGAAACCAATCGAATATTCGGAAAATTTTCGAGAGCATAACTGTCTACAATATCAAAATGCGCTGCTGCTCACGAATTGCCGTCGGGAAGGAACTGAGGAAGCCCACGTAAGGTACAATGGTCGTGATTCCTTACCAGGCATAATTGTGGAAAAGCAAATAAGCCAAAATCAAGGTTAACAATAGGTACCGCTGACGAAGTCGGTGGATGGGAGTTTTTCAGTGCAGGTCGCGCGTTGCCTCGACAGTTCCTATAATACTTCAGCAAGATAAGCATAAATGTGCGAGGGAGCTATCGAGAGTAGCAGTGGAAGTGGCAGTGGCTGCCGCGTTTTCAGAAGTAAAACTATATTTACCAGCAATAAGCTGATCGTTTCCTCACTTTCGACCCGCGCAGCGCAGCTATACATGTTTTCAGCAACATCTTCTGTACCAGCATATAGACTCTATACCAGGCGCTCTAAGCTTGAAGCAAATGCGTAGAACACCGTTCTGGCTAATGCTCACTTGGTGACCTCTATTGAAGGGCCGTAGGTAGCGAACAGCTGACTATAAATAGGTTTAGCGACTAACAATTTAGATGCTGCAACAGAGGACTGAATGGGAGTGAAGTGCGGGCTAGCGATGGGGCCCTTAGATTGAGGAAGGTTGGTTCTGTTCAGAGCTCCTGCTCCAATGGTAGAACGAGAAAACTCAGATTACCAGAACTGGTGATAAGGGAAGTGGTAGGGCTTCACTTCGAATGCAGCATCGCTGCATTTCTTGGACTTGGAGTTTTTTCTTGGAACAAATGTGAGCTCCTCTCTCGAGAGTGGAGTCGAAGCACAACACATGCGAGCACAGAAGTACGGATTCAACGAGTTGAAATGCAGCGAACTCGGTAGCATTTGATTTCTTCATTAGCGAGTTATCACATGAAAGACGGTGGCTCACTCTGGCAGCGAGCAAGCCGTGAGCACCTCGATATGAAGGTGCGAGCTATACAACCGTAAGGACGACGACTCGCCCTAGGCTTAGGCCGAAGTGAATATGCGCCTGGCACATCACTATCAAGTACATCAATTTGCATCAAGGAGGATTCAAGTGGAGAAAAACTGCAGAGCAGAAGTCCTCTAATGTCTGGGCGATGTCGCTGATAAGCTTACCAGGACGGTGATATAGACAACAGACATTCTTTGTTGCTGCATGGCGAACACTCTCGCTGAGAAATCAATGTGATGGATGACCGTTTATTTGGTTGCTTGAGGGCTGTCGGAGATCGGCAGCGGCGGCCGCCGCTAGGTATCAGGCTTCATAAAACTGGAAGAGCTTCGGACGACTCCTAGGACCTTCATTTGGTTGATGGCTAAACCTGTTGGATGATATCTCATAGCTTGAAGCCTTCCAGTTTCGCACATTAACATTAATGCATGGATGGCACGTGCTATAGGATACGACGCGTTACCCAAAGAAGGGAGTCTCTCGGGCATGACGGTAGAATCGGGAAAGCGAGCGCAGATGGGAGATAGCCGGAAGAAGTGCTGGTGGCGAGGGCGGCTCACTCCGCTTTTCCGCGATATTTGGTCGCTCTCGGGCGCCACAATCGGTCAAACTTCAGCGTGGCAAGCGAAGCCGACATGAAGTACTCATCATGCACCTTCCAGCGCAGCTTTCGACGTACGAGTCCCTTGAATCACAAGCATGCACTGTGCGCCACAAGATCTGCGCGGTTTTCGGCAGCTTTTCCGTCCGAAAAGACTGTTGAAATATCTGGTAGGCAATCCCCCTAGAAGCCTCACTCTCGAGCCTGCCCGACGACTTCTGCAATCTGGGCGCTGCAGAGATCAGATTTTTCAGATCCAGGGTACCACTGATTAGGGCTTTATGGCCAACGCATATTTGGTGGACTGCTGTGGAAATTTTGTTTTTCAATTTTGTTCCTTTGATTAGTGCGGTCTGCATAGTAGAGAGAACGTCTCACTACGCTATGTTTCATGCGTCTGTAGATATTTCTCGGGGGGGGGGGGGGGTACTGAGAGCTCTCGGGCAAGCGGAGCTGCCATGAGCGGATGCATGGCAAGTTCGGGGAAAAATGAAAAAATCACCACATTCGATCAAGGATGAAACAGTGATTATACGTGAGCAGGCGATATATTGGAAATAAAGTCATCTTTACACATATTTGTATACAATTTCGAACCTGGTTCCGGAGCATTAGCTGAGTGTTCTTGCCAGGTTTTCTCATAAAACTGCGAGAATAGATTGGTCAGAATCAAAGTTTGCCTTCTTTTACTCGTACCTTTAAGAGGAAAATGGTATTACCTAATACAATTACGAACGAAATGGTATTAAGGATAAGGGTAGAGGACGGCTTTACTCAA
This sequence comes from Heligmosomoides polygyrus polygyrus, assembly GCA_947396885.1. Taxonomy (NCBI): domain Eukaryota; kingdom Metazoa; phylum Nematoda; class Chromadorea; order Rhabditida; family Heligmosomidae; genus Heligmosomoides; species Heligmosomoides polygyrus. The sequence goes on from OX377203.1 coordinate 46,792,767, forward strand.
TCACTTTTGGGATGCGTTACGCGTTCTACTTCTACAGGATGTGGAGGTGATTTGAATGCGTTTTTGGTCACACAATGACTTGCGGTGGCCAGCCAATGAACAAGTCAGTGGTTTGTCATTCCCAGACAAGTCTGGTACCAATTCACCGATCCCGGAGGGATGGAAGGTTGGTCTGAGCGGGAAAGCCGAACCAGGAACCTGGAATCGGTGTTCACCACAGCCGGCATCTCCTCCGACTGTACTACGTGCTCGTGAATTGGCACTACTTTCTACAATTACGAAATGTTTCATTTTTCGCTGACAGGCCTGGAACTACGAACCCCATAGAAATGGGAGAGTTGGCTGGGCTGGGCGGGATCCGAAAAGGAACCGGCTGCACTACCACGCGCCCAGCACTTCGTTACAAAGGTCAACAAATCGAAGTTCCCAGTCACTTGGGAAGGATGGAAAACCAATTCAAGCAGCTTTTTCAAGCAAAGGGTAGCCACTGACAGGTGTCGATGGGACGTTGTAAGTGGCAGTGTAGCACAGGATACAAGTGAATAAGGGATAAGGGTTGAGGTAGCTTTAAGGAGCATCGATCTCGACGCGCCCTGCATTTTGCCTGCTCCTATATCGTGCAGGCAATTTGAATGCAGCGTAATGTAGAAGTGACGCGGAGTGGCCAGCCAGGCCAGACTGCTCTGCGCTTCGCATTTCCTACCAGGGGTGGGCGTTGAATTCTGGTCACGAAACATTTTAACGAATGATTTTAGGGAGTCTTTCGTCCAATTTCTGCTAAATCATTAGAAATCGTCAAAAACTTCAGATAGTCGTGTAATATTGTTTCAAACCGATGCGTATAGCGCAGTGGGACGAGGCGATGTCACTTGCTTGAACACGCAACCGTTTGATGATTCGGCAATTTGATTCCATGCCCTGGCAAGTTAAACCTTCTATCATTCAGGAATCAGCCAATTGATACAAGTCTTGTCTGAGTAGGATAAATCTCTAGCTTGTTCATCGGCTGCAAGCCACTGCATATTCAAACGTGCCAAGTTGTCTACATTATGACACGTTCAATACCGCTCAAATTCTTTGCAAAAAAGACGCTTTGCGACGGATTAATCCGTCACAAAGCGTCGCATTGCCATAACTCTTTTCAAAGATGTTTGTTTAAAATCTAATTAACACCATTAGAAGCCCCGTCTCATTTTCTATCCGGCGATCTAAACATCATCTAAAACGATTGCACAGTTGTCTAGTTATGGAGCTTTTGCTCCCTCGGCTCCGTTAATTGATTTACGACCCCTCCGAGATGCCGGCCGCGAGCAACGATACTCACTCGCAGCCACGCGTGCGGTCGCGGTGCGGCGGTGCAGCAAGGGGTGATTCTTGTTATTACGGGGATGCGTGCGAGTTGCCCAGCATGCTACAGCGCGACGGCGTGCCGAACTACCGCTGAACCGTTCCGCTTATGCAATACAAGAAAAGCAACAGAATGCGAAACAGAATCAACAGAAAGCGAAGCAACAACGGTTATGCTGGAACGGGGTATGCCTTCTTAAGCCTAAGAAATAAGAGCTTCCTGAGTGCTCAGGAGTGGTATGATTCCAAAAATACATTTAAGACTTAAATGGGTAAAAAATCGTTTTAGAGGGAAAAAAGGAGTCTCGTTTGTCCCTAGAGAGTCCAATTTTCCTGCGAAAAGTTTTCATAGGCTACCTACTCCACTTCATTGCCTACAAATATTCGAGTGCTTTTAGCATCATCAGATTCATTTTATTTGCATACTATACGAATGAACTTTCATGGACTTTTGGTGTTTCCAAAATTCCAACATCCTTACCAGATTGTATTTAGTTTGCTATTTAGACCTGCTAGTTTAATCCTGTCAGTTTATCACTAGGAATCGCTAAGTCATGAAACAGTTGTCAGGCTTAGAGCTATTGATTAATAGTTTTGTATGAATATGTCATGCACTTTAAAACTTTGAACCAATGAGAAGAAGAGAGAGGTGCTAATAAGTTGTCATGAATTAACAAAAGTTTTGAAGCTTTCACAAAAAGATCATTAAGTTCAATGTTCAAAGGCTCGCTAATTTTTTATGCACTCGACTTCTGAATACACAACATGCCTGCTGAAGGTGTACGTGTATCCGCTGCAGGAAACACTCAAAACGTACTGTATCTACTCTTCAAGTGAATAATCTAATCTAATATGTATTTAAACATTTTCCAATTTTTAACGCACAACTTTGAACTTGAAAACAGAGTTTTGTCCCTCTAGAGTCTCTTATCATTTTCCTATTACTAGATTTCGCCTTTGGATATTCTTCTTCGTTTAACTTTCATAAGGTTCCCTCCTCCACTAATATCATGTGGCTTAATGCCACTCGATCAATGAACACTATTATGATCCCACCCTATGCCACTATATTTAGTCGTTCTGCCGCTTTCTACCCACGTTTTGACCATGCATGTGTCTCTGCACGTACTATCGGTTCAGCTGGCCCAACCTCCTAACGTCACAGAGTAAACTCATCCTATAAGCAGGCGGAGCAGCGAGGACTCCGCCCATCCGACGCACGCGCGCGCGAGCGCACGCGTCAAAATGAGTATCACTGCGCCCCCCCCCCCGAGATCCCTAGTGGCATGTCCTTAAGGCATTTCATTGACGAGGTTCATCGGAACCCAGAAATCCTCTATTGTTTCAGCAGATCTGTATTTGTTACGCATCAAGTGTCATTGTGGTACTAAATAGTGCCAAGTTTGATTAAGATAGGCCCGATTTCAGATGGGCGCAAACGCGCGGAAACCTAAGATTCAGTTAAGAATTACCCAACTAGTAGCCTGCTACAGAAGACAGTATTCTACTATTCCATTGTGAGAACGATGGTCTTTGAAAAACATGTAAAATGGCTTTGAGAAATAAACAGAAATGACTAGATTTTCTTTTTCCAACAAGGGATTGGTCCAATCTCAATATGCGGAGTAGTGTTTCTCCTATCTTTGAACTTCGGTTGCTGCTGTGCAGGATAAGTACGAAATTCGTGTTTTTTGTGGTCTACAGTGGACCACAAGCACATTCGAATCTAAAAAGAAAGAAAAGATTTAGGCCGTTCAAAGTAGATTTCTATGCGGCCAAAGTTTGACGAAAACAACAAAAAATTTTGTTTCAGTCGCTTACCTCTTTATGGATGAGTTCATTCGAAGAATCAACTGAACAGCATTTCTCAGCTCGTTGCGAGCTTTCCGCAGATGTAATATTGCCCGTATTCAAAGTGAAAACCATTTTCACCTCTTCGGCCGCCGAAACAAGTTTGGGGCTGCGCTTCGGCCCGAGAGCGGACACGGCGGTGGGCCGCTCGCTGCCCTTGCGACCTCCTACGGCACTCCACATGTCGTATATCGCCTATGTACAGTATTCACACTTCCTGTGGAGTGCCGCGGGAGGTCGCAAGGGCAGCGAGCAGCCCGTCCTCCGTGTCCGCACTCGGCCGAAGCGCAGCCTCGCACGCAACGAGCTGAGAAATGCTGTCCAGTTGATTTTTCGAATAAACTCATCCATTAAGAGGTAAGCGACTGAAACAAAATTTTCTGTTGTTTTCGTCAAACTTTGGCCGCATAGGAATCTACTTTGAACGGCCAAAATCTTTCCGTTCTTTTTAGATTCGAATGTGCTTGTGGTCTACTGTAGATCACAAAAAACACGGCTTTCGTACTTATTCTGTACAGGAGCAAACGAAGTTCATAGATAGGAAAAATCCTACGCCGCACATTGAGATTGGACCAATCCCTTGTTGGAAAAAGAAAATCTAGTCATTTCTGTCCATTTCTCAAAGCCATTTTACACGTCTTATAAAGATCATCGTTCCCACAATGGAATAGTAGAATACTGTCTTCTATAGCAGGCTACTGGTTGGGTAATTCTTAACTGAATCTTAGGTTTCCGCGCGTTTGCGCTTATCTGAAATCGGGCCTATGTTATTCAAACTTGGCACTATTTAGTACCACAATGACACCTGATGCGTAACAAATACAGATCTGCTGAAACAATAGAGGATTTCTGAGTTCCGATGAACCTCGTCAATGAAAAGCCTTAAGGACATGCCACTGGGGATCTCGGAGGGGTCGTAAATCAATTAACGGAGCCGAGGAAGCAAAAGCTTCATAACTAGATAACTGTGCAATCGTTTTAGAAGATGTTTAGATCGCTGGATAGAAAATGAGATGGGGCTTCTAATGGTGTTAATTAGATTTTAAACAATCAACTTTGAAAAGAGTTATGGCAATGCAACGCTTTGTGACGGATTAATCCGTCGCAAAGCGTCTTTTTTGCAAAGAATTTGAGCGGTATTGTAGACGTAGAATGCATGGGCGTCCCTAACAGGGATTGATTTTGGCTGTCCTTCATTGTTCTAAACCATGAAAATAAACGCTTCGAAGCAAGTCTAACACCTTCCACGTAAAATCGAACGTCTTCCAAAACTAGATCAGATCCTCTTTAGAAAGGTACATTTTGATTTGAAAAACTAAAGGCCCCCGCAGACTTCTGCGGCGTTGCCGCTGCCCTGTGCTTAACCATAGGGCAGGGACGCAGAGCTCGCCGCCAGCGGCGCCGCTCCAGCGTCTGTCTGTCTGCGCTCTGCCCTTTCGCGGCGGGATCCAGAGCGGAGACGGACGTGATCGTCATCGGGGCGCGTTATTGTTAAGCACCAGTCGGTCCCGGCTAGAAACAGTACAGTACCTCGCCGTCACCGCTCCCACTGATGATGAGTCAAGCCGCTGAGCGGCGCCGCTCAGCGATTTCGCTGTCCGCCGCCCGCCGCTCGCCGCAGAAGTCTGCGGGGACCTTAACTGTGAATTTCTTTGAAGATGTATAATTAGCCCATCTCTAATAAGAGTGAACACAGGTGCATTATCATAAAAAATTTCACTCCCTACACTACAAATATCGTCTTGCGCTTATTATAAAGTGCAGAAAGCAGGAATTTCTAAAGCCAAAACAGACATATCGTCACATCGCTGCTTCAAGTGTGCAGCATTTACACTAACAATCATTTGAAAATCGCAAACCAGTGCATTGCGCGGTCTTCGATTTCATATTGCGCTCTCTTCTTGCAATACACAAAAATTGCTCGTTTCCTGCACTTTGAAATGAGCTTAAGACCAATCATTTTCTTTCAAAAACAAAATTTTCGTAAAATTTCAATTGCCGTATTTCACACGATTAGGGCAGGAGGATTACACTTTTCAAAGAGAGTCACAGTAGATGTTTTTCATTTGTTTCTTTTTTTTCACTTTTCAACATCATTTCTACGTATGGCTTCAGCTTAAACGGTTCCGAGCTGATATAAGTGACCGGTTCGTCCCGATATCACGGGTGAGTGCTGATAGGTGATTGCCTATAGGAAGATATCGTGGATGTTCTGTTCGGTCAAACAGAGGTGGTGTGTAAGGCGTAGCATCGCTGCCCGGAAGACAGAAGGTGCAAGTTCGAGTTCCGCGTGGCGCAAGAGTTTTGATCGCAACGAACGTCTTTCTAACAGTCACAGAAGATGTTTTAGATCGGAGATTTGTTTCAACCCTCTTGGAAGCAGTCTAGTCAATTCTGGAAGACGCTCAATTCGATTCGATTTGGAAAGTGTTCAGTTTGATGACAAAAGTGTCCAGTCTAATGTGGAAGTGGAACATTTCGATCCCGATTGTACTACTCTCGCGAAAGTTTCTGTGAAATAAGAGAAATCCGTTAAGTCGCTATGTCAGATTTTAACGGAATAGCGAACATAGCGCTAAATCGCTAGACCGTTAACCGTTATATGCGCGTTGCTGTTTTGCTCAGCAGCGTGCTGAGAATTTAGGGACGCTGGAACGATGAAATGCTCAGTTGGCGTCAGAATGCCTCGGAAGAACCGGCGCCTGCTGACGACTAAGCCGCACGTTGAAGTTGATGAGGGAAGCGCAAATCGTTGGCAGCGTGTGCGAGGAGGAGCCGGACTAATAGTGGGACCGACCTCCTGAAGTCCTCCATTTAACTTCATCCTGCGAGTAGCCTCTCACTCATCGGGGTCTAATAGGAATGCGCCGGAGGGGTCGGGTCCCCCGACGAGATCGCGGTCCACGTCAAAACAGGGCGGCTTCGTTTGCTCGTGACGGCAATAAATTCCAGACGAGACAACAACGCCGAGGAGTCCTGCGGTTGCGACGACGGCGACGGCACATCTGAATTGCATTTTTCTCGGGCGCCGACGCCTTGCCGCGTGGTCCCGTGGAATCGATGTGGGAAGACACGCCGGTCAGCCCACGTCGGGAGACAATCGAACTCTGCGAAAAACATCCAGAATATCCCCGACCAGCCCGACGGCGCTCGGCGCAGCTCGCCTGTGAACAGGGACAGGGAACAGTCTGCTTCTCGGGTCTGGTAACGGCTCTTGGCTGACGCCCGCAGCGTAGTGAATGAGCAGAACTAGAGCTGAAGTCAGAGAGGAGAACGCATTAACAATCAGGGCCAAATGCTGCCTGCAGATCAGCGTCACCGCGTTCAGCGCGCACACGGGACGATTCCACTGGCCACATCCAGCGGGCGGCACCCGAATCGCCAGAAACGAGAAACCCCTCCATTCCGTTTCCAGAGGAGCTTCTCCTCAACTTGCAGCTGGTTCGAATTTAGGGTCGCAAACGCAGAGCCGCGAGAGCTCATAGTGGCAACTGAGACAGAGCACCTGCAGTAGATGAGTGGTAAGTCCGCTCTCTCCTGTCCTGAATGGGAAGCGGCAGGTCGCACGCGCCGCCGGTAGACATATGCAACGACAGCACGACTGGACCCTCTCCACAGATACAGTGGCAATAAAGTGGCAAGAAGGAATGAAAGTCATCACAGCTCAGCCTTTTTCAGATCGCGTTGCACATTCCGCTCCTGTCACGTAATGCGCTGTAGTTGCACGCTTTGATGCTCTGCATGAACGGCCGCGACCGTCAGGTAGATAAGTAATTCGTTCTTCTCTGCTTCTTTAGTGTCGACCCACGTTCCTAGAGGCATATGAGGATAAACTGCCTAGTTACAGGAGCAGGTGTAATGGGCAGTGTATCACAAACGACACACTTCCACTTACCTATCTATCCACCGCTACATATACGACTGAGTTTGTCGGTAACTGGTATTGTTCTCTATTATTTGAGAGCATGGTAAGCGATCAAGTAGAGAACTATGAAGGAGATACGACGTTTTAAATACCAACAATGAATGGAGTTATATGGGGCGCTGGTACGCACTAGAAGGAACAGCTCGTAAAGGAATAAGCTTGGGACTCGGAAGATCATGAAAATGCTAAACAACGTGGAAAAGCAACAGCCAGCCCCAGTTCAGTGACATAGCTGGGCGTCATCTGACCGTAGTGCATGAGAGAGCCATGAAGGGACCTACAATCTTCACGTCTGACAGGGACTGCATGGCGTGCTTCCGTCTGCGGCACACGGCGAGTCTCAAAATCCCCCTTTAAGATTCGAAACGGCTCCAATTACGGAAATCCTCCAGCAAACCTTCCGTGTTGTTCGACGAATATTTTCTAGGGTTGCAGTTCTCTTCAGTGTGAAAAGCAACCCGTGTGTACGCTTTCACTCCGTGTAGCTGGCAAGCAGTTGTCCAACTACACTGCAATGTTCACTCAAGCGGGGATCCATGCTCAAGAAACTTGCTTTTCCAGAAAAGGTCGAATTTCTCTCCTACGAATTTCTCAAATAGCAACTAGGCAAAGCCCACTGCAGAAGCGCTGAAGCTGAAGTCATAAGAATCTTGTAACCTCTTAAAACAGCTGCTCTACATTGACGAGAATACGTAGTTACGAACATTAGAGCCTGATATGCACGTGACTATATTGGTAATGACGAGGAACTTCTCGTTCAGCTCTTTGATCGGATTCAGCATGGAGAAAAGTACAATATGCGTGACAGTTATTGAGTGAGTGAGGTTTCGCGGCTTGCCTTTTCAGTTCGAGCAGGAGAGTCACCCTAGCCTAGCAGACCTGGCGATAAGAGAACGCCTCCTTCTGCAACGCCAGCCACAAATGTTCATCTGGCTTAGATGACCTTGGCAACTGTCAATAAGCCAAGCGATCCCATTTCTTGAACACTGCAGCAGCCACGCTGCAGGTTTTTGAACACTGCAGCTAGCCCTTGCTCAGTTTAGGAGTAGAACCTTTTATAACACTTTATCCCCAGGCTGTTTATAAAAGGTTTCTATCGCCTATTAAAATATTAGGTTGGTCCAGTAATAGTGTCGGATTTAAGCCGCGACTTTCAAACTGAAATACCTCCTCTCGGGACAAGCTTTTCTTCCCGGATGAAAACCCTTCGAATCTACAGCACATTGCCGATACGACGATCAGGCCGATCGTTTACGTTCTGGTGATGCCAGACTTCTAGAGATGTTATATTCGCGGACGTCGGCCTCATCAATTTTGTATCAGTAATAGAGCTATATTATCGTTACTTAGAGTTACTTGATGAGGCGTTATTTCATGCCGGAAAGGCTTCCACAGTTTGGTAAAGGCACAAGATCTTCTAGGCCTCTTTTGTTTGGCTTCTGGAGATCAATTTCCAACGAGCGGACAAGCAGAATCGCTGGATATTTTCTTCTTCTCTTGTCTCCTGGACAAATTTTTCAATGGATATGCGACAGCTTGGAACTTTTTTGCTGCTGAAGAGTAGCCCACACTGCAGCAACTATTTCTCGGGAACCGAAAATGCTCTAAAGAATTCAGCTCAAGCAGTGGCCACAACCCGCTCAACTATGACGAAAGTCACATGGTCTTTCTAACGCTTGCCTTTGTCCCGCCGCATATGCCCGGAGCTAAGAATGACGACGGTTTTGAGAGTTAGGGAGAGAGAGAAAGAGAAATTTTCTCAGTGGTTATTGTCCACTGTAACGTTGTCGGCATTAGGGCAGCAAAATGTTAGGTTACGGAGAATACTTGTGTTTCCACGACAGTTTTGTTCAAAGGTACATATCTCACTCGACGTTGCTGCAATCGGCAAAGAACTGTTAGCTTCTCGATGTCGGAGAATGATGCAGAAATACGAAGACTGCACTGGAAGCAGCCATAAGCAACTCAACCAAAAGGAGGTAGATGCTGGGGATGGCGCGGAATTCTAGGAAAAGACACGACGGGACGCAAGCGTATGAAAGCCTGGGAAGGAAAACGCGTAAGAAAGGGAACGCAGAACGAGCAAACAGGAGCCGGTGGTAACGGATTCCTTTGGAGTCCTCACTAATAAACAGCGATTCATGTTGGATTCTGCCCCAGCTTCCCCCTCCCTCTTCCTTATTGATCCTCACGCTCCTTCCCTCCACCGCAGTCGGCCGCCGTCGGCTCGTCGCCCTCTCCGCCGTCCCTCTCATCGATGAAGCTCCTTCGTCCCGGCGCTCTCTCGCTGTTCCTTCTGCTGTCTGGGCCGCAGAAACAGAGCCATATCAGGCCGGACCGATTGACGTGGACGTTGATGAGAAGAGCCACTGCTCACGGGCCTTCCGCTCAATCATGATCCCTTCGGGATTCCACTGCCAACATTTCATTTCGACGCCACTGTTCTGTTCCCAGCTCCACTTACGGAGAACACTAGCGACCCCATAGCGGCGAGAACGCACTACGCTGAACATCTACACCGTCAACACGGAAATTCGAGATTGCATTGCATTTCTGTCCACCGTAGACTAAGTACCTCACGTGGCACTTTACAAGCAGTCGCACATTACATTAAGGAGTAGGACAGTTTACATAGCGCAGTAGCGCTTCAGGATGCATGTGGAGGAGGGACACATCACCAAATTTGCTGTCAGCGCACAGATGAAAGAAGTATGGCACGAACAATCAACCTTGAATATTAGACAAGAGGCTAAACAAATACAAAAAAGCTGTTCTGCAGGCCAACTCATGGTCCAATTCCAGGCCTCAAGGTGATTGGAACATTCTGGTAGGCGATAACAGATGTGTGCGTTTCCATAAAGATGAATTCAAAGAGAAGAAAAGCCTTCGACCTTCTAAGGCAGTCGTGGTAGCATGTAGCGAGTTCACTGCTTCTATGAAGAGATACATATGATGGTCGTTAATGCTCCATTAAGGCACCAATGTAAGTCGAAGCAGGCTAACCTACGCTTTCTTCTCAAACAAGCCGCAAACTAACCCAACCGATACCGAGACAAGTCCACACCAAGCCGCCGTTGTGAGCGAATACTTTACATTAGGTTGGCTGGAAAGTTCCGGTGGTTTTTGTGCAACAGCTTTTCGTTCGTCTATTACTGAATCAATAATCAACTTCGCATTTTTATACCACGTCTAATACGGAATTCCTCACCCTATCTGATGGAATAATTTGTGCTTCATCTATGCTTGATGATTGTGTTTCTTCGAAGACTTATTGAAGTATGTCGAAAGGGCAATTCCTAGCGTGTTTTATTTCAATAAACAGCAGTCGAAACAGCCCGGAAAATCAACCACGTGTGGGGAAGAGTAGCGTTTGAGAAACAACAGCGCAACGGTGGTTCGAGAAAGTTCGTTTGGAATGTTTCACCATGTCGCTTGATAAGCCGCGCTATCATGGATTTAAGCTGTATGTTCTCCGTTAAATTGGTTTAACTCGTTGATGAATCTGGCCCCAGGAAGACGACTTTGTTTGGTTGTACCCAGTCCGCACCCTCGACGGCGATGCCCTGACGTAGATAACGACGCCCGCTACAGGAGTCACGTCTACGTCGACGAGGCCGCAAGATCGTCTGTCGCCAGCTCCCTGGAGAGGGCTTGCCTACACGCTCGTCTCATCTCCGTTCTTATCGTCCGTTACAGTATGACTTTTAATAAAGATACATACCGAGCACTGCACACTAGAACATACGAGCACATGCTCCGTTGGGGCCGGATTCATTAAAGTTACTGCAGTAACTTTAACGGAGAATTGTAAGCGAAAGCTCAGATAACGCGGCTTATCGCTCACCATATCGCTTGATAGGCCGCGTTATCTGAGCTTTCGCTTACAATTCTCCGTTAAAGCTGCTGCAGTAACTTTGATGAATCCGGCCCCTGGATTCATCAGGTAAGGAGTAATTAACCTTTAAATTGATAATTTGAAGGCCTTCATGGAATCTAATCCGTCGTAAACACTCGGCGAGATTGCGGAAGATCTAGGGGTCAGTAGTCTAGGGGTCAGTAAAACTGCTGTTAAGGATGGTTTGAAACGCCTCGAAAATGTGAAGAAGCTCGAAAAGTGGGTGCCCCATGATTTGAGTGGTCAGAAATTCTTGCGTTTCGAAATCTGTTCTTCTTCGCTTGTCCGGAATCAAAACGACAAGTTTTTTTGGATCGAGCTGTCACATGTGATGAAATATCGGTTCTGAACGACAACAGAGGACGATCAGGACAGTGGGTTGATATCGACGACCCCCCCCCCACCAGGCACTTCTCAAAGCCGAAATCCATCAGAAAAAGACGACGGTAACAGTGTTGCTGTGAATTCAACGGCCTGCCGGCCGCCAAACGTCTGGTTAGAGCTTCGCCCCAAACCCGGAGATTAGAACACCCCGAACGTCTTCTTCCCCTCTTTAGGCCTTCTCTCATTCATTTAAAAGAAACTGGTTTTGCTATGCAGAATGGTGTAGCGGAATAGGGCAACACAGATCTATCACCTTCACTGGTCCTCCCTCCCCCTCCGTCGGTCCCTACTACTGCTACCTTCACTGGACTTCCCTTTACTGGTCCCCTCTTCGCTGGTCATCCTATCCTTCACCGATCCTCATTACTGGTCCCACCCTCACTGGTCCCCCTTTTATTCATCATCCCTTTTCCGGTCCCCCTTCACTGGACCCCTTCCCCCCATTCACCGGTCGCCATTACTGGTACCTTCCCCTTTCACCTGGTTCTTTCTTTCACTGGTCAACCTTCTATCGGTCCCCCTTCACTGGACCCCTGTCCCCCATCACCGGTTTCCTCTTCACTGGATCCCACTTCACCGGCCACATTGCTGTTCACACCTTCACTGGTCCCTCCTTTATTGGTCAACTCTTTAGCGGCCCCCTTACTGGAACCCCATCCTTCACCGGTCCCCCATTACTGGTCCCACCTTCACTGGTAACACGTCGTCTGAATCCGGACAGGCCTTTCGCGATATCGGTGACACTTCTTCTCAACCTGAACGTCCTTTGCGCGACATCGGTGACATGTCGTTTGAACATGGACGCCTGTTGACAACTACAACAGTTGACAACTGGTGACAACTACAACTCCCGCCTGCAGCCCCCCCCCGTGCCCATGCTTCCTCCCAACACACTCTTTCAGCACTTCTGTGGAAACAAACACATACTCACACTCACCCACAGACAAACGACCGTTCTCGCTTAATATAGTAGGATCATTACTTTATCCCGTGGTAGAGATGCCATTTCTGGTGCACCATATGGCAATTCTTGCAACTTTTCGCAAAAAATGCAGTTTTTAACGAATTTCTATTGTGGGTTCTACTAAACAACGTGAGAGTAGACCCTTGTCCCACTGAATAGTAAAGCAACCCCATTGGTTATCCACCAAAAGTGCGGTGGTCGGCTGGCGTGACATATGTACCGAAAATTGCGTAAGCTGCAGCGGTTCACCAACGGATGCGTCTGTGGCCAATTATAATAAGCGATTTATTACTTTATAACTATCAGTGCACAACACCAATATCACATCACAACAGGTTATATAGACAACATGCAGAGGCGGAGCTACAAATACCTCCGATAGTAGCCAACTAGGCCAACTACCTCTGGTCTTGAAAGGGGGCACCGCGCCTAGAGTGGACTACTTAAGCGCAATCTCTATTACCTACTTGCGGTACCGCTAAGTTATGCCTGTGGTTGTTGCTCAATGATACTTATCTTAGATTGTCCACATAAGTATGCTAAGTCATGTCATTCATTCCTATCTGGCCTATATTACACTACGAATCTGGAAGGTCTTTTGCGACATTGGTGACACCTTTTCTGAACCCAGGCCCCTGATGAACGACGACGGTGACGTCTTCTCAAGCCGGACCTGCTTTGCGCGACATCAGTGACACGTCATCTGAATCCGAACACCCCTTGCGCGAAATCGGTGACACCTCACGATCTGTCTTGCTGCTTCTTGAGGATATTGACGACTACACAGTACATTTCCCCAATCACAGGAACGTATGTGATGGATGCTGCAGCTTCGCCTTTGAGAGCCTGCATCAAAAACAGAAACTTTTTCTGGTCAGTCAGACTGGCATTAATGTGTAGGGGTGCCTCGAATACCGACAAGTAGGCGTTGAACTCTCCGAAGTCTAAAAACAAACTTGGAACCTCAAAAAATGGTCGACTGAGTGCGACTTTGCGTCCTTATAAAGGCGATATGACACCTGTTGATCCGTAATTGCTGCCACCATAACTACTCACAAGATGGTTACAGTACCGGAAATGACGCTGCGTCCAACAAGCACAAGCGGCGCAAAAGGGCGCCGAGAGCGCCGTTTTCCGCTCGCCACGCGATGCAAATCGTTTAGGGCACGGCGTCCTCAACTTCTGGACGTTAGACTGATGGAAGGAGCCTGCCCATGCGCTTGAACGACCATGGCCTACTGTTTAGAGCTAACTGCCGGCATGGCGTGTTGTGAGCAATGCATGTAGGCCCGACAGAATCAATCGTGTGGGCGCGATAACCTATAGAGTGAGCGACAGCTTGTAGAGTGAGCGTATGGGGAGTTTTATCAGAAATCCCTAGCCATCCTACTCGACTCTATATGCATTGCTCTAGGACTGTCCAGCTTGCATCTGGAGTGCGCCTTGAGCAATGCATATAGAGTCGAACCTATCAATCAATTGGGCGCGAAAGCTTGTAGAGTGAGCGTTTGGGGAGTTTTATCAGAAATTCCCAGTCGTCCTACTCAGGAGTTGCTCTAATACTATCCAGCTTGCATATGGAGTGCACTGAGAACGATGCATATACAATCGAACCCATTAGTCGATGTGGCGCGACCGCTCGCAAATTGCACGAGCGGCGTGTTTGGAGCGCGATAACTCTGTCAAGTTTCAACCCTTCCGGATGCAGCTTATGGATTTTGTAGTCAGTAAAAAGCACTAGCAGATCGCCAAAGCACAGCGATGTAGCCTAAGAACGCACAAAGTTACGGTGGTGCGAAAATGCAGGTCAAGCTTGTACAACCCATTTTTTCGATTTCAGTCGATTAATGCGGGAAGAGGCGATGACCTGACGGTCTACAAATGCATAAGCTAAAATATCGCTTGAGGTACTTTACGAAAAGCGCTCACAGCTCTCCAGCTGCCTAACCTGCTTTAGTTTCAGCTGTAGTATTAGAGCGGCGGACGGCAACAGTGAAGCTTCTTCTGCCCTTACTCCTTCCGTCCTTGAGTTTTCGGCACTCACAATGACACCGTTCTGTTGAGCTCGATGAGCTCTGTCGAACGATGTCAATTTCGAAAATTTTTGGAGATATCGTTTTTTTGATAATTTCGCATCGAGGACAAGGCCGTGGCAGAAGGACGATGACGTCATCGAAAATCGATATTATCGAATTGGGCCATGCTTAATACCATTTGACAGAGCTTTTAATGCTAAATGTAATGGTATTATTGAGTTTAGGAAAAAACCGTAATCTGGGCGAGTAAGAGCAGGGAGGACATCGACCGTTATTGTGCTAAATTGCACGCGCGGGCGTGTTCAGAGCGCAATTACTCTGTCAGGTTCGAGTCGTTTCGGCTGCAACTCGTGGGTCTTGAAGGCAGTAAAATTCTCTAGTAGTACACTAAAGTAAAGTGGTATAGCTTAGGAAGAGGCAATGTTACAGAGATGCGAAGATACAGATGAGGCTTGTTTGACGCATTTTTTCCGATTTCGGTGGCTCACTGCGGGATGACGCAGCTAGCTAACGCGCTAAAAATGAAAAAGGCGAACAGGACGCTTAAGGTATTTGACGATGACGTGCCCAGAACGCCTCGGCTGCCTAAACTGCCTTAGCCACAGCTGTCAGTTTAAAGCGTCGGAAGATATCGGTTAGAGATTCTTGCGCTCTTACTCGCCAAGATTTGAGTTTTCGACACTCGCAATGGTACTTTTGTGTTCAACATGAAAATCACTATCGAATTTTTCCAATTTCGACCGATTATGGAAACATCAATTTTGTGACGGTTTCGCATCGAGGACGAGGCCGCTCAAGGCCGCGGCAGAGTAACGATGACGTCGTCAAAATCGGTATTTATGAACCGAGACAAATTGATTACCATTCGATAGAGCTTTTCGTGCTGAATTTAACGGTGTTGTTGAGTTTTGGAAAAACTGCAATCTGACGAGCTGTGAGCCCGTCAGTGTAAAGGACGATTAAGAGCGCAGAAAACTTCAACGGAAAAAATCGTGCCACACAAGGCTAACCTGTATATTCGCAGCGCTGCATCTTTATCCAATCATAAGCTACATCACTATGTTTTAGCACGCTATTAGAACATTTTGCTGCTTACAAAACCCAGGAGATGTAGCCGGAACCACTCGAACTTGACAGAATTATTGCGCTCTGAACACGCCCGCGCGTGCAATTTAGCACAATAACGGTCGATGTCCTCCCTGCTCTTACTCGCCTAGATTACGGTTTTTTTCCTACACTCAACAATACTATTAAATTCAGCAATAAAAGCTCTGTCAAATGGTATTAAGCATGGCCCATTTCGATAGTATCGATGTTCGATGACGTCATCGTCTTTCTGTCGCGGCCTTGTCCTCGATGCGAAATTATCAAAAAATGGATAATTCCAAAATTGATCGAGATTGATACCATTCGATAGAACTTTTTGAGTTAAACGGAACGGTGCCATCGCGAGCGTCGAGGACTCAAATGTGTGCTAGAAAGGGCGGAAGAAAGTTCACCGCTGCCGTCCGCCGCTCTAAATGGCAGATGGGACTAAGGTAATTTAAGCAGCTGAGGAGCTGTGAGCATTGTAAAGCGCTTTCAGTGCTCTGGTAGCACACGGATTTGCATGCTGTTAGCTTGTCTCGTCTTACCACGGTGGTCGACTGAAATCGGAAAAAATTGCGTCGCACAAGCCTAACCTGCATTTTCGCGCCACTGTAAGTTTGTCAGTTCTTAACCTGCATTGCTATGCTTAGGCGAACTGCTAGAACTTCTTACCTACTACAAAATCCACAAGCTGCGGTTGAAAGGGTTTGCATTTGACAGAGTTATCGCGCTCCAAACACGACCGCGTGCGCAATTTGGCACATCAACGATCGATGTTGTCCGCGCCCTTACTCGCCCAGATTACAGTTTTTCTGCAACTCAACAAAACCGTTCAATTCAACACGAAAAGCTCTATCGAATGGTAACAATTTTGGCCCGGTTCGGAAATATCGATTTCTGATGACGTCATCGTCCCTCTGCCGCGGCCTTGAGCGGCCTCGTCCTCGATGCGAAACCGTCACAAAATCGATGTTTCTAAAATCGGTCGAAATTGATACCATTCGACAGCGCTTTTCGAGCTGAACGGAAAGGTGTCATCGCGAGCGTTGAAGACACTCAAATGTGGGTGAGTAAGGGCGGAAGAAAGCTCACCGCTGCCGTCCGCCGCTCAATATGGCAGATGGGACTAGGGCTTTAGGTAGCTGGAGAGCTGTGAGCGCCTCTCAGTAAAGTACCTTAAGTGATATGTTAGCCAATGCATTTGTAGACCGTCAGCTCATCGCCTCTTCCCGCAGTGATCGATAGAAATAAAAAAATGGGTTGTACAAGCCTGACCTGCATTTTCGCACCACAGTCACTTTGTGCGTTCTTAGGATACATCGCTGTGCTTTGACAAACTACTAGTGCTTCTTACTGACTACAAAATCCACAAACTGCATCCGGAAGCGTTCAAACTTTACAGAGTTATCGCACTCCAAACACGCCCGCTCGTACAATTTGCGAGCGGTCGCGCCACATCGACTGATGGGTTCGATTGTATAGGCATCGTTCTCAGTGCACTGGACAGCCCTAGAGCAATGCCTAAGTAGGACGACTGGAAATTTCTGATAAAACTCCCCAAACGTTCACTCTTCGAGCTTTCGCGCCCACTTGATTGATAGGTTCGACTCTATATGCATTGCTCACGGCGCACTCCAGATGCAAGCTGGACAGTCCTAGAGCAATGCCTGAGTAGGGTGGCTAAGGATTTTTGATAAAAATCTCTATACGCTCACTCTACAAGCTGTCGCTCACTCTATAGGTTGTCGCGCCCACGCGATTGATTCTGTCGGGCCAACATGTATTGTTCACAGCACGCCATGCCGGAAGTTAGCTCCAAACAGGCCATGGTCGTCCAAGCGCATGGGCAGGCTCTTTCCATCAGCCTTATATCCAGAAGTTGAGGACGCCGCGCCCTAAACAATTTGCATCCGCCGCGACGCGTGGCGAGCGGAAAACGGCGCTCTCCGGCCCCCTTTTGCGCCGCTTGTGCTTGTTGGACGCAGCGGCATGTCCGGTACTGTACTTCCTAAGCTTTTTGGCAGTTGGCTGTCAGAACTGTTTGTTGAGACAGTCACGTTTTTTCTGAAGTTCCCTTTGTTCTGCCAAGCATGACCGTGATGTCAAGCTCGTATGATTCTGCTTTTAAGTGGTCATCCTTTTTAAAAGGGCGTGAATTTATTGTCTCAATTGCTTCCTTCAGGTAGTTATAGTGGAACTGCTTATTGCTTAAAGCTGTCCTCATCAGGTGGTTCAGTTGCGCTGCTTTCTCTCTGATATATGCGTTTTCCTTCCTCTCTTCCGGAAAGGCTAAAAGCTGGTCCAGACGATTGACTTCCGGCTTCGGTCTTTTGTTTGCTCTTCCGGCTCTCTCAGTTCAGAGTTCGAACAATGAGCGAGCTTCTTCAGCGATTTCTTTTGAATTCTGTTGAGGTTTAAACAGAAAAAATTGGCTGATTTAATCTCTTTCCAATGAGTTGGAATGAAAC